>OZ007510.1:12463231-12523832 GCA_963931865.1 Axinella damicornis | reverse complement strand
GAAGTGGGTGGGAGAGGTGAGGGGGGAGAATTAGTGGGTGGGAGGTGAGGGTGGGAGAGGTGATGGGGAAGTGAGGGGGGAGAAGTGGGTGGGAGGTGAGGGTGGGAGAGGTGATGGGGAAGTGAGGGGGGAGAAGTGGGTGGGAGGTGAGGGTGGGAGAGGTGAGGGGGAATTAAGTGAGGGAGAGAAGTGGGTGGGAGGTGAGGGTGGGCCGGAGAGGCGAGGGGGGAGTGAGAAGGGCAAAGAGGGTGGGAGGTGAGGGTAGGAGAGGTGGGGGAGAAGTGCATGGGTGAAGTGAAGTGGAAGTGAGGGGGGAGAAATGGGTGAGGGTGGGAGAAGTGAGGGGGAAGTGAGAGGGGAGAAGTTGGTGGAAGGTGATCGAGGGTGGGAGAGCTAGGTGAGGAGGAAGTGAGGGGTGGGAGGTGAGGTGGGAGAAGTGGGTGGGAGGTGACGGTGGGAAGTTAGGTGAGGACGAAGTGAAGGGGGAGAAGTGGGGAGGTGAGAGTGGAGGAGGTGAGGGTGGGAGGTGTGTATTCTTGAAAATTAATCAATATAATTAACACGCCCACAAGTACTCCCTCTACAAACCACTCCCTGCAGACCCTCTCCCCTCCAGCACCTCCACCACCACACACCCTCACCTGCACTAGGAAGTACAGTATCCCCAGGGGAACGATGACAACAGCAAAGATGGGCGTGGCAACCACAATCACAATGATGGTACTGAGAACATTCAGAAATGTCCAGATGAACATCCGCATGGAGCGTGGCACAACTTCATCGATCAGGTAAACATCCTTTGAGAAGCGATTCAGGATCCTCCCGAGTGGTGTGGTGTCAAAGAATGACATTGGGGAGCGCATGATGTTGGCCAGCATCCTGTTATGGAGGGTCCTCGAGGCAAAAATGCCAGCTATGGCAAGTGCGAAGGCACCAAAGAGGACAAACAGGGATTGAGAGATTCCAGAGCTCCATAGATACCAAGGTAACAGCCACTGGTGTGTGTGTGTGTGTGTGTGTGTGTGTGTGTGTGTGTGTGTGTGTGTGTGTGTGTGTGTGTGTGTGTGTGTGTGTGTGTTTAGTGGAGGGATGAAGAATTAGAGTTTGAACTGCCTGATCCTCTGAAATAAAAGATTGTGGGGAAATATGCATCCAGTATACATGTACTCTCACACTATGTCGTAAACATTTGCTCCAGTCTTGTCATCACATGCATACAGTAGCCTCGTTCCCAGGCTCTTCCACATGTGAACAAAAGTGGTGAAAAGCTGGGAACAAGGCTTGTATGTAATAGTGTGCTTATAAGTTAACGCAAAGTATTATTTCTACCAGCAGATCCTCCAAAGTAAAGACATTCACGGAGTTAATACGTACTGCCAACATGTTATGTAGTGATACTTTAGACGTACACATCAGGTCCAGTTGCGCCGTCACATGCTGTAGTGTGCGTGTACGAGAAATTGGAGGCACTGGTGTTGAGGCCAAGAATAGCGTCCTCCGCATTGCTCCAGTCGGCCAGCCAGAAGTTGGAGGCGATAGAGGCACCGTTTGTGAAGACGTTGAAGAGAATAGTGAGGAGGCTCAAAGAGTAGGTGCACGCCTTCAAGTAGGAAATGACGACTGAGAGTTTCACCTGGAGGAGGGGGGGGGGGGAGTGGAATCAAGGGAGAGGAACTTTGGTTCTCCATGGCAACTAATGCATACCAGGGGCGGAGATATAGGGGGGGGGGGGGGCAGGGGGGGCTTGAGCCCCCCCCAAAACAATTAACAGACTGGACGGTACTATCCCACGAAATCTACCACTAACTTATAGCTATGTCATCTCGTTTCTTGGGGGCTGGCGTCCTCTAACTTGCAGTGCAAAGCACGAAGGTGCCACGAGAGCCCATCCTGATAACTAAAAATTGAAGGCGAAAAAATTTTCCGCTTCGCGCGGACTGATCGGCGCTACGCACCTCTATGCACTGCCTTCGGCAGCGTGCAATTGTGCTATTAGCCCCCCCCCACTTTCTGGTATATAGCTGTCCTCCGCCCCTGGATTGGGAGGGGAACCTTAACCTTACAATCATCTGTGCTGTGCTGTAGTGGAGCATATTGTATACTAGGTTTAACGGGCGACCTCTTCTGTTTGTAAACATGATAAATATTATTATGTGCACAAAAATGAAGGTTTTACTGGAGAGGAGTGGGAGTGGACCAAAGGGAGTGGGGGGAGAAGAATGGACACTCCTCACTGACAGCTGTAATGAGATTGTTAGCTGTAACTCTCAGTCTGTAGTTCATGAAGCAAACCCACCGTTCCTGTTTCCACTTTCTCTTCCGTGATGAGAGCAGTTGTCTCAGTTGCTGGCGGTAGGTCGCTCATCATGGAGATCTTGGAGGCCTGAGGGTTGTGTGTACATGTGTGTTCGGGGGGGGGGGGGGGGGGGGGGGGGGGTAGATATTACTATGAGACCAAACTAAACAGAGATCCATCATTATTCATACGTACTTCAGAAGCACAGAGACACATAGTGTTTCTCATTTGTGGCCTGGGAATGAGACTAGTAGTAGATGTACATATACCTGTTTTGACAGTTGTCGTTTCAGGTCAGTCCGTGAAGAAAATCGTTTGAGTTCTGGCTTGTCCGAAAAGGAGGCCTGTCGTGATCGCTGCCTCTCAAGGTGGATCTTCCTCGCCTGCTTTCTAGCATGGGTCTCTGGATCATCTGAGAGCCGGGGAGGTAAGAGTTGTGCCATCGTCTAGCGGCACGTCAAAGGTTTCATCTTCATACTCTGAGTATTCTGGTACCACTGAAAACTGTGTGTGCATAAGGTTCAAGTCACAAGCTATGACACCTTTATTACATCATTCTAATAAGACTAATTACATGGGTCTCCCTCTTCATTTGCCTCCACATTGGTGTAGGTGCGCAGGAACTCAGCAAAGGCTCCATTGCTGTCAACAAGCTCGGCATAGCTCCCAATCTCCGTGACCTTCCCGCCGTCCATCAATACCACTTGGTCGCACTGGGGGAGGAACCCTATACCATGGGTCACCAGGATACGGGTCTGAGTGGTGTGCCAAGGGTGGGGGAGAGGGGGAATGGAGGGAGAGTGGAGGGGGAGTGGAGGGGGGTGGAGGGGGAATGGAAGGAGAGAAGAGGGATTCATCATCACCACTAGCCTCGTTCCCAGGCTCTCGTTCTCGGAAGGGAGAAGAGAGCCTGGTAACATTGGGGGGGTTAAACCATGGACTTTCGCCGCAAGGATTCTCGCGGAACCAATCAGATTGCAGAACGAAAACACGTGAACATGTGACTATTTTGTAGGCGTGTTTACCTTCACTGCCGTGCTAACGCACGAATTGTAGACTCTGAAATGAGCGTCAAAGACGAAGTACCCCTCAAAGGTTGGTGAAAGGCAGATGACAGGTGTGCGAGATGGCCACTGGTCTTAGAGCGCTGTTCACTTCGGTTTGTTTGCGGGATCAGCTCGCTCATCGTCTGTCACCGTTTTCAGGATCGACGGTTCGCAAGGTGAGTTGTCCGGTTTGCTTCTAAGAAGTGTCTCGGATCTCTACAAAGCCGGGGATGCCTTGAGAACGAACAGTAATATTTCGAATAGCGTGTGACTGATTTGTAACTCACGCGACATTTACCACAAAAGTAGGAGTGTCCTTTGTTTATCACATGAACGATGACGCGCCGGAAGTCAACGGTTTGCCACCCCCCCCCCCCCCCCCCCCCCCCCCCCCAATGTTACCAGGCTCTCTTCTCCCTTCCGAGAACGAGGCTACATCACCACTACCACACATATGGTACAGGAGCTGAGAAATGAAGATTGGAATGCTATGAAGACTATAACAGAACTTGGGAGCTGGCTGGTATCATACAGAGACTTCATCATGACAGCTACCCAGAACCATAATCTCACTACCTAAATCTCACCTTTCCCTTGAGCATGCCGTCTGGTCCAATGACCTTATCAAAGATGTGTTTTCCGACATGGGAGTCCACAGCGCTGAGGGGATCGTCAAGGAGGTACACATCCGCTTCCTGGTACACTGCACGTGCCAGACTCACACGCTGCTTCTGACCTCCACTCAAGTTGATACCCTGGTTGTGGGTGGGAGGATGGAGTAGGGAGGGAGGAGGGAAGGAGGAGCAAGGATGGATTAGTAGGGAGGGAAGAGGGAAGGAAGGAGGAAGGATGGATGAGGCAGGTAGGAGGGAGGGGTTGGGAGGGAGGATGGAGGGAGGGAGGAGGGAGGTAGGATGGGAAGAGGGGGGAGGAGGGAATGAAGGAGGGAGGATGGAGGGAGGGAGGTAGGATGGAGGGACACCAATTCAGATTCCGCTAGCAACTTGACTTCCCACAGACATGCTAACTGAAACCACTCCCACCTTCTCCCCGATCTCTGTCATGTCTCCCCCTGGCAGGATCTCCAGGTCAGGGTCCAGTGCACATGACTGGATGGTCTTGGTGTACAGCATGCCTTTCAAGTGCTTGCCAAAGAGGATGTTGTCCTTCACTGTTGCATTCTGGATCCAGGCCTGCTGAGGGACATAGGCAACACGGCCCTGAGGGTGCAGATGAAGGGGGAGAGGGAGTGAAGGAAGGAGGGAAGGAGGGAGGGAGGGAAGGGGGAGGAGAAAGTGGGAGGAGAAAGGGGAAGGAGGGATGGGTAGGTGAGAAGGAGAGGGAGGGTGTCAGGGAAATGATCTGGGCTGCCTCCAGAGATGTGTGATGGGCATGGTAGCCTTGTCCCCATGCAACCTGGGGAACTAGGCTGTCGGATCAACAATAAGCAAATTTACTCACATTGAGTGATACGCTGCCCGAGATTTTGTCCATTTCTCCAAGGAGTGCCTGCACAAGGGAGGACTTGCCCGCTCCCACATGACCAACCACTGCCACCAGCTGACCTGGCTTGACCTGAAGGTTAAGACTGGGAGGGAGGAGGGAGGAAGAGGGAGGAGGAGGAGGGAGGAAGAGGGAGGAGGAGGAGGGAGGAAGAGGGAGGAGGAGGAGGGAGGAAGAGGGAGGAGGAGGAGGGATGAGGGAGGGGAGGGAAGAGGAACAAGGGATGAATATCCTATTAAGCATAAAAATCTACAGACAATATCTTACTCTGAGAGAGTTGCTTTTGCTGGTCCTTCTGTCTCCCACGTGAAACTGCCGCCAACTACTCTCACTGCATCCTTGTCTCCTGAGAAGAGATAGAGAGCGTATCACACTTAAGTACATTCCAATTGATACACAACACTAGTTTAACGCTACAGTGAGTGACACTTGGGCCTTCAGATTCTCTAGTAGCGATGTGTGTGTGTGTGTGCTCACCCCTGGCTTGCGCTGGTCTCCACTGCACAATTGTGGGATCAAGCTCCTCGTTCTTCAGAAAAGTCCTCAGACGCTTCACAGACACACTTACCTAGGCACATAAACATTTCCAACGACTTCTAGAATCTGACACACATTTAACCAAATAACTAACTATCGACTAACTGATTGACTGACTTACTGAACTAACAAACCAACAAACAAACAAACTAACTAACTAACTAGCTAGCATTCTCCCCCACCTCTACAAGGTTTGAAATGAGCATAGGCAACATGGTGAGGGGGAAGCGGAGGATGTTGAAGAGAGAAAGTGCCACAAAGACTTTTTCAGCTGTCAGTCGGTTCACTTCGCTGTTCAAGTTCACGATAGCATAGGTGGCAAAGGTCACCAAGGAAACCTGCATACAGTGGAACACATGTCATGAGACCAGCACACTTCAATACTCCTACTGTTACCCCTGGTAGACAGCAAAATGTTGGCTCCCACTGATAGAATGACAGAATGACAGAACGGTGGCTGTACAACAGTTGTTATAAGGTATTCCCTCTTCTTGCCAAGGCCCATTGCTTCCCCCTTGCTCACCAGGAAGGGGGCACAGGTCCAGGTGAAGGCAGACCCAGCATTGAGGTAGGCTGAGGCCTTGAGGACATCCAGCTCTTTGTTGCGGATGCCCATGATCAGACGCTGGAAGGGGATCTCCCAAGCATAGAGTTTGATAACCTGCACATGTGTGTGTGCAATGGGAGGAGAGGGGAGGTGGGTACACACACACACACACACACGAGTCAACGTACATGTGGAATGTGTGAGTCGTCTGAACTGGATGTACCTTGATGCCATTGAGCACCTCGTTTACCAGCTTGATCCTCGAGTCTTTCTGGATCATCTGCCTCACCTGGTGAAGTACAGACATGGATATCACACAAGAGTAAAAACATACACTAACATAAAGGTCCAAAGACACTCAGAAACGTCCACCCCCACCCCTTACACGCGCTTATCTCCCCCCCTCTCCCCAAACACATACATGTATCCACCAACCCACACCCACCAACCTGGTACTGCCTGCTCTTTGCAGCGATCATGGCGTTCACTGGTATCAGCAGAAGCATGACTGCAAACCCGGCAAAGATGGACGGCCCCATGGTGGCGTACAGGAACCCCAGGGACAGCACGATCTGCAGGGGTGCTGACCAGATCAAGTGGAGGTATGACATGAGGTCCATGAACCTCTGAGCGTCCACTGACATCAGGTTCACTATCTCCCCAACGGTGCTTTTGTGACGTGCCCTGTTGTTCAGTTTGAGGGCCTATGTACATGTATGTGAGTGTGCATGTGCATGTGTGTGTTGTGCATTTGTATGTGTGTGTGTGTGTGTGTGTGTGTGTGTGTGTGTGTGTGTGTGTGTGTGTGTGTGTGCGTGTGTGTGTGTGCGTGTGTGTGTGTGTGCGTGTGTGTGTGTGTGTGTGTGTGTGTCAGAGAGAGGAGTAAGCAGATACTGTCATTGGTCTATATTTTGGCGTAATAACAAGTGTCATACTGTGTTCTCTCTCTCTCTCTTCCAGAGGATGAAGCACCCCCCTCCCCCAAACACACATGCACACATCTCTCCCCACCTTCTTGTAAACAGCAGCAACGATGGCCGTCCTGATCCTCATCCCCACGAGGAAGCATCGGTGGAAGTACTGGTGCAGGAAGAGGGACTGAATCACAGCTGCCACAAAGAGGAGGACAGCGTAGAAGTAGCCATACCAGTCTGGCTGAGTCCGGTCCTTAGTGAATCCGATCATCAGTCTGAGGAGAAGTGGGAGAGAGATGGGGAGCCGGGGGGGAGAGTGAGGGAGAGTATGAAGGAGAGAAGATGAGAAGGTAGAGGAGGGGAAGAGGTGGAGTGGGGAGATTGGTTGTTCACACATTCAGAGGATCAGTCGTTGCTCGTAAGACATTTTTTTCCTACACAACTGCCCATTCAATGACTTGACTCACGAATGGATCAAAGAATAACTTGCTCATTCAAAATCTCAATGACTTGACTATTGAATGCATCACAGAATGTTGGTTGCTACAGTACCGGTACTAGTGCTTGTTCTCACTTGAGAATGAAGGGACTTGCAAACCCCAGCATATCCTGACCAAGCTTGAAAAAGGCAGCAGCAAAAAATGTCCCCGCAAAGGACTTTGAAAGAGCTATCACGAGAGAGGGTTCCTTCTGTCTGCTAGGCTGTGCAGTGACCACCCGCACATCTTCTGAGACTTGCACATTGATTGGTTGGTACTCCCCTTCGTCCACACGTACGTTGCCAAAGTTGATGCTAATTAGGGAAAGAAATGTCGAAACTGATGATGTCAATGTTTCACACAGTACTCCCATTCACACACACACACATTCATGATTCATTCACCCTGCTTTCTTAATCTCCTTGTCCCAGTTGCGCTGGAACCGCGGTGCGACCACGCGTGAATGGTCCTCATAGTTGAGGTCAGTCAGGTCCGAGTACTCCAGTGACCGGCGCCAGCCACGCCAGACAAGACTGCGGGAGCATACAACACAGTGAGAGGGGCACAAGGCACTATGATGCTGGACACACAAGGACCACAGCTTGGACTGTAGCTACCTCACACACATTGCAGTCTCCCTCTCCCCATTCAACACTTCCTCATTCTCCTAGCTCTCCACACCCACCCTCACCACACCCACCCTCATCCCACACATCCACACTCCACTCACCCATTCAGCCACCACCAGGTGATCTTGGATAGGAAGGTGGCGTCCTCCTCCGGGCAGGGCTTCCTCTGAAGAGAGAAGGAACATCGCATGACTCAATGAGCCGCAACCAGGTCAAACATTTATACCCACTACATGTAAAGGTGGAGATTCGATCAAAAAAGCATACACAGCTGGACCGTTTATGAACATGAAACAAAGCAGAAGCATGCGGAAAGTGGGGTGAATTTTTTTTCACCTTCGCTTTTCAGCTAGCTGGATTGGCTCCCGTAGCACCTATATATGTGCATTGCACTATACACTGCCTGTAGGTCTCGTCGCTATATAGCCCTGAATATCGACGCCACTCGAAACCAGGACTGGTGAAAACATGGAAAATGTCAATCCTATCCTATCGTCACGGCTATCACACATCTATTATGTCACCACTAAACGTTTAGCCACGTGCACATAATGGGCTGGCTCTAAATAGAAATTTGGAACCCGAGACTGCATGGCTTCTAGCTAGCTACGCTTAAACTTACGCATTCAAGTTCGAGAATCAATCAATTCACTGCTCTGTAAGTATTAGGCGACTGATACCATATTTCAGTGTATGACATCACAGAGCTGCCAAAGTGGGGGGGATATGCCACCCCCCCCCCCCCCCCCCCCCCCCCCCCTCCCCACTGTGAAAAGTGGGGGGGGGGGCTCAGGCCCCCTTGCTCCCCCCTATTCCGCCGCCTCTGCAAAGTAATAAAGTCCTTGCCAAGTCAATTACACACGTGAATCTTCAACAGATGGTGTTTTGCCAAAACTCATAATTCAGTATACCTAGCTTCGTAATCTTGTGTAAAGATAGAAAATAGCAGTAAATCATTTAGTTAGTGTCCCTTGGCTTACGTCTGCAAGGTCCTGATAGGCCAGTGTGGAGCGAGGCTCGGGGATGATGCTAAGCACAAACTGTAGTAGGTAGGTCACATACTGGAAGCAGAATGTGGTGAAGCGGAGTTTGTCTTTTACACCATGCTGAGGGAGGAGGGGGAGGGAGGAGGAGGGTGGGAGGAGGAAGGAGGAGGAGGGAGGGAGGGGGAGGGAGGAGGAGGGAGGAGGAGGGGAGAGGAGGAGGGAGGAGGGGGGAGGGGAGAGGAAGGGAAAGAGAAGAGAAGAGACTGTTTACAAAATAGTTTCTTAACAGTGTGTGACATCAATATTGTGCGATGCTTGATGTTAGCTTCACTTATAAACAAGCTGTGAACATCAGAATACACACATATGCTGTACAGCAAAGCAAAACTTCCTTTACATACACACACACACACACACACACACACACACACATCACACTCACATCGTCCATAGCGATGAGGATCAGTGTTCTCAACTTGAAGGAGCCGTAGATGACCATGCCGAGCCAAAAGAGGAAGAAGATAGCGGAGGAACGGAAACCTAGCTGACGCTCGTGGTGCAGAAGAAAGGCTGCCATCACCTGTGGGAGGGAGAGAGAAGTGAGTGTAAGGGTGTGTGAGGGTATGTGAGGGTGTTTGAGGGTGTGAGAGAGTGTGAGGGTGTGTGAGGATGTGTTAGGGTGTGAGGGGTGCAGAGGGTGCATGCATATACATGTATGCGAATGTGCTTGTCACTGTGTGTGTCAAAGCAGTGGGTACAAATTGAATGAAGCTACAGGTAGACTAACCCCCCATTTCCCTCCCCACACATTACCATGGTTACTGCAAGGATGGCAGGAGAGAGGTAATGGAACTCGGCCTCATTGTTATTCCTCTGGGTGATGGTGTAGACGAGATCACAGAGAGCCGTTACCAGGGGAACTGCCAGCATCACCTGGGAGCGGGGAGGAAAGGGGAGGAGGGAGACGAGGTGGTAGCGACGGGGGGGGGGGGGGGGGGGGGGGGGGGGTGAGTATGTGTGACCCAAAGTGTAAAAAAGAAGCTTGTGCAGAGTACATCTGCTCTAGGAAAGGTGCTGAAAGGAACCCACTGGGCCTCTAAGAAGCAATAGTATAGTCCATGCAGTGATACAGTGCCAGTTACATTGACTAGTGATACACACACTTAGAAGAGCCTCGTGGGAAATGAGTGGATCGATTGCCAGATGTGTTGTTTCAAGCTTGCAGGACTCTGGCCTACAAGCAGTCTCCTGCAGCTGCTCCAGTCATTATCTTCCGCCTCACGATGCCATTCTGAACCAGAGTTTGGTGGTGAGGTACCACTAGTGGGAGTGATTGATGGTGTAGACCTGATGTTGACTGCACTGAAGTGCTCTGAGGTGTGGAAGGACTTTTAACTTAGGCAACAGAGGTAGCTTGACAGCGGGCTCCAATAGGGGTGCTGTTAGAAGCCTCCTCCAAGTCCTCTAAGGGTTCCTTGTCAGTCTCCCCATCTCTCAAGCACAGGCGAGTGGTTACGTGACTGCCCAGAGCTATACCCATACAATATGATCTCATAGGCACCAACAGTTTGCGTTCATGAGCATTACAGGTATCTCCTTTGGAGGGGATGTAAAGACATTGGTCCCAGGGTACTCTAGTGTAGTTTTAGCAAAACGTGCAACAAAGTGTGGGGTGTAAAAGCGGCAAAGTACAAAGCAGTTGTGGTTGATATCCTCTTAGAAGCCAGCCTCAGACTTTGTAGTGACTCCTTGTAGTGTGGTTAGAACAGTACTAACAGCACAACAGTTGATATTTGAGCCTCCATGTCAGCCACTCTACATGATGGTTTCTCCAATAGAGGAAAAATAAAATCAGTGGCCTTCACCAATAGTAGCCTCACTCCCAGTCAGCAGCAAACCCTAAAATCCTAGTTATGTCTGCATGAACTGTTTAGTTTTATTAGGGTGCGGTTATCAGATTTTAATGTGTGTCTGTGTGTCTGCGTGTGACGAAGTGGGATGTTTGTTGGGTGGGACTAGACTAGTGACGTGCGACCTTCGTACTTCAATTCACTGAACCTCGAACTCCGCAAGGGAATGTTAGAGAACGTTGGGCATGGGCTGGAATCACAAGTAGATGCAATCGGGGAGCAGCAGTTGAAGCGGACACAATTGGGGGTAGCAGACGCAATCGGGGAGCAGTTGAAGTGGATGCAATCGAGGAGCAGCAGCTGATGCAGACGCAAGCGGCGAGCAGCAGCTGAATCGGACGCAAGCAGAGAGCAGTAGCTGAAGCGGATGCAAACGGGGAGCAGCAGTTGAAGCGGATCGATGCAATCGGGGAGCAGCAGCTGAAGTGGATGCAAACGGGGAGCAGCAGTTGAAGCGGATCGATGCAATCAGGGAGCAGCAGCTGAAGCAGATGCAATAGGGGAGCAGCAGCTCTGCACGCGCACAGAGAGCTGTTTGGCGCCGGATTACTCACGTAGGCGAATGAGGGGGAAGTAGCTGAGCGAGCGAAGCTACAATGAATTCAAATACCTCTTATTTCAGGAAGGTCTCACATCTGTACTTTGTACCTTGCTTGAATTTTGGTTCTCAGAGGCCCACGCTAACTAAGTTATTGGTTATTGCCAGGAAGCTCAGCTGAACTGCTGAGGATGATAATGTGATCATTGACCTGGAATGCAGGTTGTCTGCCCAGAGTAGGAAATTGGTTGGCTTGACCGACCACAGTCTTCCTCTTAGTTACGGGTTTGTAGTACAGCATGTGGTGCCAGCATCTATAGACCCATTGCGCTTACATCACTTTTTTCCGTGGCATTTCGACATATGCTAAATTTGTGCCGCCATCTTGGTGTACCATAACACATTGGCCTCGTATGCAGTATGGATCAAAACGTGCCCTCCATCACTGGTAAGGATTTATATAGATTTAGTAGCCTACATAGCAATCACATTTCGTTTGTTTCAACACGTACTAGAGGTGTTGTTGGTGCATCATGCGTTCACCGAGATCGCCATAGAAGCTGCTATCTCCAAAAATGGAAAACAGCTGCCATGTTGGTGTACCCGTCAGTACTCCCAAAATGATGACATCAGCTACAATGGTTCTATAGAACTGTATGCATGACATTCTGGGGTGAGTCTGAGTGAGTGCACATGCAGAACACAGAGCAGTTGCATGCGAATGACTGTCACTAGAGTGTGACTGAGCATAACACAACTCAGGCCACGGAACATCACACAAAAACTACATACGCACAACACAGGAAGTATGAGTCAGGCTAGTCGAAGCGGTCTAAGCAGGCACGTCACAGATGAAAGAACTCTCACGGTCTTTCTTGCCATGTGTTAGCCCCAATCACTGTAGCCATTGAAGAGAGTGATGTTACTATTTACTTCATCACTAGGAGCTGAGAGTCAGGCAATAACAAGTGGCACTGACAGATGAAATCTTTGCTGCAATCCGGGTTGAAGTAATTGAATAGGTACGTTGAGGAAAAGTTTGTGTCTTCAACTCATTGAGTCATTTGTGTATCATTCTTAAATGAGTGTATGACATACGCGAATAGCCTCGTTCCCAGGCCCCGCCCAGCTTTTCATCACTTGCAGTACGGAAAAGTGGGGAGAGCCTGGTATGTTTCCTCACGTGAGCATTACGTAAGCGACAAATGGCCAAAATTTTCAGAACGAAAAGCGAAGTTTTGCGTATTGTTCAACCAACTACACGTGCAACGCTTGGTGTGTATGACAGTCGCCCCCCGCTAGCAAAATACATGTGGTAAGTTACCTCGTACCTTTGCTCTTCTCGCTGTTCTGAGCCCCAGTTCGCCCACGTTCAATTGAGTCCTTACTACCACATTTCTACCCTCGACGTCACGCACGTGAGGAAACATACCAGGCCCTCTGCGTTCTTTCGTGCAACCGAAAGCGGTGCATGGGGCCTGGGAACGAGGCTAGTACGCAAAAGAAGATCTTTCCATCTATCTGGGTGTGCAAAAAACGTGCTACTTACTGGTCCTCTGCAATCACTACAATTCTTATGGACACTGCTGTACATACCAGCTTGGTCAGGTTTAACTCTTGCTGCTGTTCAATGCTGATACAGATATCACTTCAAAAATGTGCAGGCATACTTTATTGACCACACTCTTTACATTTGCCGTTTCACGCCAAATGACAACCAAAGGGCGGCAACAATAAAACTCACTTCAAATTCCAAATGTGCAAACACAATCTGTATACAAATAACCATGCACTCTCTCCAGTCACATGTGCATACCCTAACGTAACTCACCAGCTTGGCAGCATGCAGGAGGTTGAAGCTGATCTTTGGTTTGCCGTTGCTTCTCCCCAGGAGGAACTCCAGGCCCGCCAGCAACCAGAACAGGATAAAGATGCCGTACAGCACTGCAGAGTCTTCAAAGCAGACGGACAAATCTACTTCATCATTGCAGAAACATTGTGTTGCGTTCGATGGTAGAGTTGTGTTTGGAGTGCACAGTTCCTTGAAGCTGCAGTAGGTGAGTCCATCTCTCCACTGCAGGCAGGAGGGAAAGGGGGAGGGGGTCTAGCATCACTTAGACACATGTTGATCAATGATCAACATAGTTTTGCTTGTTGTTTACTCACCCAGAAGTTGGAAACAGGGTGGCAGAATTCGTCCAAACGTTCCAGCACACCCATGCTACTCTAGCTCCGGAGCAGCAAGGCCTAGGCTGACTTCCAATCTTGAACTCTCCCAACGATTTGATAGCTCAATGCGAAGCTTTTCCAGGGCTCAACGGTGGAATGCTGCATGTATAATCAATTAATTATAATCATAGGCAGAAGAAGGGGACCTCTCTCCCTCCGCCTTCTGATCTGTCCTCAATTTCCTGCTCAACAATTATTTCCAGTGGACTTGTATTCGTAGGAATGGGGTTAAAATATTAAGTGGAGGGGTGTGCGGTCACATGATCTGGATAGAAACCGCACACTGACTGTTTACGGGAATGGCGAAGCTGTTTGTTCTCGTCTCCCTTTTCCTACTTTTCGGTGCGGCCCGATCGTACCCCCAGCCCGTGGGTGACCCCATCCCGGCTATTCAGGGCCTAGTGTCGCGGATCCTGGGCGAAAGTTACGTCGATAAATTCGACTACGAAATCATTTCCTCTGATGATGGAAAGGACGTCTTCGAGATAGATGCAAATGCTCTGGACAAGAAACCCATTCTACGAGGGAACAATGGCGTATCGCTGGCCTCGGCGCTGAATTTCTATCTCAAGTACTGGTGCAACTGTTCCATCAGCTGGGGGAGAGATGGCACGGGAGACCAGCTCAACCTACCCTCCCCGCTTCCATTGCCAGAGAGTTTGAAGAGAATGGTATCTCCAAACAAGTACAGGTGAGAGATGATACGTATTGTATGCGGTATTAAACAGTAAATTACCCCAATGGGCAGATTACAAGTGTGATATATAGCAAAGGAGTAAAGAAAAGACCACATCTAAAATTCAATGGCATGCAAGCAGCAACGTTGAGTCTATGGCATAAGGCTGTAATGTGTTATCTACTTCTTGAACAGTAGTAATAGCAAGTAATAGCATGACTGCTTGTGCAATAATTTTAGCACTCGTAACTGGACCAAATAGAACTCGGCTGCGCCTCGTGCAATTTATGCCAGTTACTCATCAATACATTAAGATTTTAACCGTGTGTCTGTCTGTCCGTGTGTAACGGAAGTGGGATGTTCGTGGGGCGGGACTAGACTAGACCATAGTGACGCGCGACCTTCGTACTTCACTCAATTTACTGAACCGCGAGCTCAGCGTAGAGTGTTCGAGAATAGTGGACATGGCTGGAATCTTCCAGAACAGCTGGCGGGGAGCAGCAGCCGAGCAGCCAAAGGGGACGCAATCGGGGAGCAGTTGAAACGGACACAATCGGGGAGCAGCAGTTGAAACGGACGCAATCGGGGAGCAGCAGACGAAGCGAATGCCATTGTGGGGAGCAGATTTGAAGCGGATGCAATCGGGGAGCAGCAGCCGAACCGGATGCAATCGGGAAGCAGTTGAAACGGCGTACGGACGCAATCGAAAGCAGCAGCTGAAGTGGACGCAAGCGGCGAGCAGCAGCTGAAGCGGATGCAAGACGGGAGCTCAGCAGAAATTGAAGCAGATCGAGGCAATCGCGCGGGGAGCAGCAGCTGAAGCCGACGCAATCGGGGAGCAGCAGCTCTGCACAGAGAGCTATTCGGCACCGGATTATGCACGGTAGGCGAACAAGGGGGAAGTAGCTGAGCGAGCGAAGCGAGCTCAGCTACTTGTAGATAATAAACCTACTAGTAGGGTTATTATCTATTAGTGGATTGGAGGGCGAGCCTGAGCGAAGTGCTCATGCATGCGTGTGCAGGACATGCAGGGAGCAGTTGCATTCACATTGTCATCAGAATGTGACCGGGCAATGAGCACAGAAATTATGGCACTCTTGAAACATACGCTCGTGCACATCACAGCAACTGTGAGTCAGGTTATTGTTTATAGCTAGCTAGCTGAAGCAGTCTAGTACTCGCGGCAACGTCACCCCAGCCATGGCTGTACATGTAGGTCCACGAGCTGCCTCCGTCTTTGTCAGTGTCGCCACGGAGGAGGAAGAATGTTCATGGTGCTCTAGCCAATGTCCACGAGTGGTCTCCATCTTTGTTGTCGCCATCGTTCGTCGAACAGGTAGCTAGACGGTTCGTTGAATTTGAATATTATTGTGCATTTGCAAGTGAAATTCGCTGATTTCAACAAATTGCGGTAACTGCAAGATCCAACCAAACAAACAAACAAACATACACACGCACAGCGCAATGAAGTCATGCTAGTGTGGGGCTCACTCAGGCTCGCCCCAATGAGTTACTCATGCTAATTGCACTCACAGCTATGCTATTTGATCGCGGTATTTGCCTTGGTAATTCTCAATATTGCCCATCCCTATTTTACTGCTGTCGCCTCTGCAGTCTGTATGGTTGGACTGCAGCTTGTGTTCCAGCAGCGATGAACAGTTCCAGTACATTGTGGTGTAGTAGTATATACAATGTAGATGCCCCTGATAGAGACTTGTACCCCACATCCACAGTGAATATGATCTGCCAAGGCTTACTGGCAGGCAGGCACTCCCATATACAGGCCTTGTGGTTGATGGGTTTCTTAGTGATCAGGGAATGCAATTGAAATTGTTTTTGGTGGTTTGGAGTCACCACATTATTATGTGTCTTAACGCGAGGGAACTAAAATCTGTCCGTGTAGGCCGCAATCTTGGCTAGGGTTTGTATAATTATGTGCCAATTTAGTTAGTCACGCTCAGGAATGCAATCACCTGTGGTTAGCACACGGGTACAGATGTACATCTGGCTTTGTCAACCAGTTCAGTGCGGTTGGAAGAGTTGGCAGAGCCAGTGGGATGTGGTCAGTACCTTGAACTTACGTAGTGAGCTAACCACGCCGTGAATTTCGGTGTGCACTAATTCAGTACATCTTCTTACAACACTGAGCTTCTGACTACATGTGGCCGCACTACTAGAGGTCATGCCTACTAATTAATTAACTCTTTAGGGCCCAAGTTTCTTTCTCTAGGTCATTTTCAGTCTATAGAACACTTAAACATACCATAATTTCTGTTCCCTAGCATTGCTGGGCTCGAAACTGCTCACACAGGTAATGTCAGCTACACTAAGGATTTAACCACACCCACCAATTAACGAACTTGCAATCAAGCCTCACGAGAAATGCCAACCTGCCGTAGCTAAAAAACGGACCATGAACGCTGGAAATGGAGGCCCTACAAGGCAAGACAGCTACTTTCTAAGTCCATTTATGCCAAAAACGGCAGAAATGGCCTTTCCAGTGCCGACCAAGACCTTTCTACCGCGGAGCCCAGACACGGTCATGCTGTTTCCACCCTTTGGGTGCACCCACCCACCTCCCCCTGTCCCTCCCTATCTGCTGTCGCAGAACCTATCTCCCAAGGACATTGCCGGATGTGACATCATGAAGCTGAAAGTCTCACATTGCAGATATGCAACGTTAGGTCTTAAAGGGCTAATTTATGCTCGGGTGCCTCAACAGGCTAGGGGCAATCAGAGATAGAGCTGGAGACCACTTTTCGTAGCTTTGATGATGTTTGCTGTACTGTACACATCTGTTTTGGTCAGTCCAGTCCAGTTCATTTATAGTCCAGTTCATTTATAGTCCAGTCCAGTCCAGAGTCCAGCTTTTACAGATACCCCTTATGTCATGCTTTGCCTTGGACTAGCAAAAAATGATCCTATGACTGTCACATGCAGACATTACTATGACCTATAACAAACAAGGTGTGTACCTTATCAGTAGTTACTTCTTAGCCTGACACATTGTATGGAAGCCCAGAAATGTGTGCTGGGCCCTACATACGTACTTGTCTTGAGTGGCTTTCCAATTGCAACTGAGGCCTTGCTAAGTTGAAACAACCCTGCATGGTTGTTTTACAGTGTACCTAACATCCTGTCAATGGAATTACTTTGCCATCCTTTGGCTGATTAACATGCACATAACCTTTGACCTCCCCACTCGTTGCCAGTCATGGAATGCATGGCATGCAGTGAAGGAATGCACAGCATGCAGTGAAAGGAAACCAGTTTTGTCCAAAGTCTAGTCCATAGTCAGGTTTCCGCCTGCCCTCCCATCAAGGCTGGCTTAACAACCATAGCTATATACCTCAATCGAGGTTACTATGGCGACACACTTGAGCCTGAGTAAAGAGAATGGAGGTGCAAGGTGTGGAGCAGTTGCATGCACTTTAAGAGCAGATAGTGATTTATGGGACGACGTAGGAAATAGTCATCACTACTGTCGATTTCACTTTGAACATGTGATTGTGATGCGTCAGCGTAGTAAAACAAGCACTCTGTAGATAATCCAACTAGATCAACTGTGTGATCTCCACTGACACCTATAGCCAGTAATTGCACAATGTTACAAGTGCAGCATGATCATGAAAATTTCTAAATGTGTGCCTGCTACCATAACTAAAGTAGGGCCTGAACGAATGTACCAACATTCGAACGTTCGTTCGAATCCCCGAACGTTCGAAGGCAAAATTATGTTCGCACGTAACCTATTTCTAATCAACGCACACCCCACGTGCTACCTTTAGCTAGCTGCAAGATGGCGGAGACTGAGGCTGCACTGTTGGTGGCGTTCTCAATAGCGATGCAGGTAGCTCTGCTGATAACAGGACACAAGACAGTGAAGTGCAAGTTGTGCAACAAAAGTTACACTTACCATGGAGGGACAACCAACTTACACGACCACCTGAACCGCATATATACACAGCAACGAATAAAAGACAAAATCGAAACACGATCCAACTCTGGATGCTTTTATCGCCCGATCAAAGTGCCCCACCAGTCGTGCAAAGCTAATCACCGACCAAATTGCTGATATGGTCGCGCAAGATCTTCGTTATGTAATATAATATCTTGATTCTACCGAATGTTGTTCAAACGTTAGTTACCGAATATTCGAATGGGGGGATTCCCCAGGCCCTAACTAAAAGTCATTGTTACGGATAACCAGGGAAGGACCACACATTGACAATGTTTCACGAAATTATCGCCAAGATCATTGACAACCCCAGGCAGAATCTTCCCAACCAATTGCTGCATGATCCCTTCTCAGTTGATAGACTGGGAATCGTCCTTGCAGTTGCAAACGTCCCCAGGCTCACTCCCCACAGTTCATCCCGAACGACATTCATCCTGAACTTTGAACACCGACTTTGATTTTTCTTGTGTACAAGTTTCCTGTAAATTTTGCTCACCGATGAATTACCTAACTGAATCGTCTTCTACATGGCTGGGGGCTTGCACTTCTCCAGTATTATCAATATTTATTGTTTCAGAGTGTGTAGTCAGTGAAATTTTGCATCTGCGAAACTGCAGACATTCAATCCCAGTGTGTTAGCTCACGCGCCAACAGAATAAATATTTCAAGAAGTTGAAACAGACGTATAGTGGCCGAAACGTCTGTTTCAAACTTCTTGAAATATTTATTTGGTTGGTGCACGAGCTAATACACTGGGCATGGATACACCCAACCACACAGGACTTTACAGAGACATTCAATCCCTTCAACATGTAACTATTGCCTTCAAGTAGTTGACCAACATCATTTGCCCATAAAACAACTCTCATACAACTTGATGCATCTTGTTTCATCAACTCTTTACCTTGTTTGTTCTTCACAGGCTGTGGTGTGGATATGTTCACCGCTTTTACTGTGACACATTAATCGTCTGATTGACTGCAAGCTCAATCTCAGTGTCTGTCGTGTCTGCGAGTCCACTCTGAAGATTCTACTTTTGAGTGTTTGGTGATCATGATTTACTAGATCAGACTCACTGCATGGTTGAAGGCTTAACTTGGCAGTTCACAATTCATATGGGGGGAGAGTTTAAACAAGAGGCATGTAGAGCACTTTGTAAGGATGGGTCAAAAGACACGAGTCATGTTCCACAAAGAACTTGAGGTGCTTGTAGAATCATCACGATCACAAAATAGTAGACCAAAAAAGACGTACAACGTAAGTACAACATGTATTTTCAGTTTGCAATGTGGGGTTGCACGTGAGACTGTGCGAAATGTTAATTGTAAGATCAAAAGACGCCCAAGAGCTGCGAATGATTTGTGGCACGACTTGTGACAGAACAAATTCACAGCAAACTCAGCTATGTGGGGCTCGCTCAGGCTCGCCCCAATTATTGTATTATGTGTAGGGTAAGGTTGTATACTGAACTGTTTTATGCTATCATCTCTACCTCAATTGTTTTCATGCTTTTTGGCATTCTGCCATGGCCGTCTGTATTCGGTGGACTGGACTCGGGACTGGACTCACAGAAAGTTGCGCTCATCATTTTGAAGCATCAAAACACTACTAAATACTTACATGACATGAATGGCATTCGGGGTAGCCGACCATGACTCGATATCAGCCGTTCCAGCAGCCCTTTCTGTCAGAGCGTGTGTGCCAACGATGCACTGAACCGGCTCGTTCCCAGACTGAAATGGTCTGGGGACAAGAACAATGAATAATTATAGGCCTACAGCACAGGCAGGCGGAAAGCAGGAATGGAAGTGCCAGCGAAACTTGGCAGCAGCATGCATAGAAACAGTTCAAGAAGCTGCGAAATGGTTGTACCACTTGGTATACGAGAGTTTGCTAGCAATGACCGCCATGTGTTCCTCGAAGTCGTCGTCAGATCATGGACGAATTCGCACCGAAACAAAGTCGAGCTGGTTTTGCATGGTAGGACCACGGCAGGCTGTCTACATGGTGACAGCTGTGTTGGTACACCTCGCGTACTTGGTAAGCTATTAGCTATATAGTGCCGTTCCACAATTTCTGGCCTTCAGAAATGACGAGCACAACTTTCTGTGAGTCCAGTCCCACAGTCCAGTCCCGAGTCCAGTCCACCGAATACAGACGGCCTTCTGCCATCTCCTTACATTTTTACTCTTGTATAAGTAATGCCCCATATATGGAGTCACAATTGGAATGCTCACAGCACAAGTTCAAGTGCACAGCTATAAAATAACAACAATCTCTTCTCCTGATGCAGATACTACCAGAATGTGTGCACTGTGTCCTACTCAATGGTGTGGTGGGACTTTACCCGGTGGCAGCGTGAAATTGACTGGATGGCCATGAATGGGCTCAACCTTATTCTCTCCTTCACAGGACAGGAGTATGTCTGGCAGAAATTCTACTCATCTATTGGCCTTACTGATGCGGAGATTAAGGAGTTTTTCTCAGGAGCTGCTTTTCTTGCTTGGCAGAGGATGGGAAATATTCAAGGATGGGGTGGACCGTTGGATGACGGCTGGATCACTGCACAGTCTGAGCTCCAGGAGCAGATTGTAGCACAGACAAGGCAATTTGGAATGATCAATGTCCTGCCAGGGTTTGCCGGTCACGTCCCAAAAGCTCTAATACGGGTATTTCCCTCTGCTAATTTGACACGGAATGCTGGTTGGAATGGATTTGGTGCGAACTATTCAGAGGACTATTTGCTTGAACCTACAGATCCTCTCTTTGTGACTCTGGGGAAGAAATACTATGAACTGATAATCGAAGAGTATGGTACTGATCATGTATTCAACATGGACACCTACAACGAGATGAATCCTTCCAATACGGACTTAGATTTTCTTGCAGACACCAATGAGGCGATTTATGTTGCAATGTCCAGCGTTGATCCTGATGGCATATTTCTCATGCAGGGCTGGCTCTTCCATAGCACAGGTGTGGTGCTCATTGCAGCGTGTAATAGCATGGGGATGACCCAGAGGTCTGTACCAAAGGGCACTGTACCGTTTGGGCAGCCCTTTGTTGTCTGGCAGAGTGTACCATTGCCCTTACCAACCACTAGGACAGCTAAGATTGCATTGAGTTTAGTTAACCCTCACCAACGTGTGGGCAGCATTTATCTGTCTGTCTTACCTCTACCGCCCGTGGTGTTTACCCTACGGTTGCAACCAATTGGTTAGTACCAATACAAAGTAGTCAAGGGCACTGCACTAATTGAACTCAGGGATTGCATCTGCTAAAATGTTACAACAAAAGCTTATAGCTCCTGTTATAAACATTAGCTGGGGCTTCTGGCAGAGAATGGCCTGCTGTTACAAGCACTGCCTCTAACACTATCAAGTCCCTCAAACTATACTGACACAAACTGCATGAGCTAAGCATTCTGTACTTTGACCCCAGGATAGCATGTATACCAGAAGTATGGACGACTAGCTCTTTTGAGGGATACATACGAGTGTTCTTATAATTTATATGGAATTGCTTGTTTCTAAACCAAGCTTCGTGCTGACTGAATGCTGATTTCTTCCCCAGTTTTCTGGAACAACACCAGGATCGAGGCATTCCTCTCCAAAGTCCCAGACGATCGCATGATCATCCTTGACCTAGATAGTGAGGTATCACCTCTATGGGACAAAACTAACTCCTACTTTGGCAAGCCCTTCATTTGGTGCCTGCTGCACAACTTTGGAGGAACGAGGGCCATATACGGCAACCTTACTACGATAGCCACAGACCCTATTGATGCTATGAATACACCTGGGAGCACTATGATAGGCGTTGGAATGACACCTGAAGCAATTGAACACAACCCTGTTGTCTATGACCTCATGGTAAGTGATTTTCAGCTGCCAATAATGCTCACCTAACTTTAACATTGCACTAAAAGTGGAACTATAATTCAGCACCACTGCTGTCATGTTGTCACAGGTGTCATTTATTGCATGCACTGTCATGTGATTGAGGCCATGGCATGTGACTCTGTTTGTGTGTTCCATTCCACATGCAGGGAGAAATGAGCTGGAGATCAGAGAAAGTTGAAGATGTCATGTCATGGTTGGATGGGTACGCGACACGGAGATACGGAAACTGGACGGAGAACGTTCATGAGGCCTGGTGTCTCCTGCTGGTGGGAGCCTACCAGTATCACTTCGATGGGACCATCAAGTCTATAGTGGACCGTGAGCCCCAGGTTGCCATGTTTTCTGATCTGCGATTCAACCCAGGGAATATCGCTGAAGCTTGGCGATTGCTGGTGTCTGATGCTGCTTCCAAGAAACTGGACACATCTATCGGACCCCTGCGATATGATATAGTAGACTTTGG
Organism: Axinella damicornis; assembly: GCA_963931865.1. Taxonomy (NCBI): domain Eukaryota; kingdom Metazoa; phylum Porifera; class Demospongiae; order Axinellida; family Axinellidae; genus Axinella; species Axinella damicornis. Next base: position 12,501,219 of record OZ007510.1, on the reverse strand, counting down.
TCGTCAAACTCTCGTCAATCTCTATGTTGATCTCCACTCAATGCTTGTCACAGCCTTCTCGATATATGAACAACAACGGGTAAATACCACTGATGAACTTGAGCTACTGTCATCACTGATGACAGATATTCTAACTGACCTTGACACTCTTCTTGCTTCTGATCCCAACTATCTCCTTGGCAATTGGATTAATGATGCTCGAAAAACTGCTGCTCCCAATTCGTCCAAGAGTGTAACTGACAATTTAGAGTTCAACGCTCGCAATCAAATTACCATGTGGGGTAAAGGAAACATTGAGGACTATGCCAGCAAGGAATGGGCGGGGCTGGTTGGTGATTACTACCTAACCCGGTGGAAGATGTTCACTTCATATATGGTTGATGTTGTACGCTCTGGTGGTGTATTTAATGAGACTGAGTGGAAAAATGCACTACTGCAGTTTGAGTGGAGCTGGAACAATGAGATCAAACCCTATCCTACAACACCACAAGGTGACACCATTGAGATTGCAAGCAAACTTGTGCACAAGTACCTTTACACACAGGACTATGTAACCGCTAACTACCAAGAACTGCTCGATCGAAATATCCCGGCTGCTGAGAGCAATATATTTGGAGGAGAGGAGTTGAACCTGTGGAGTAATGCAATTGAGCAGATTGTGTGGTTCTGTGAATCACATCCAGAATGTGTGGGCTTCAGCTATCCCAATGTCTTCCTGAAGAATACAACAAGTGACATACAGTTTTCAGCAGGAACTGTTCTGTACCTAAAGAAGAAATAGGTTGCATTCATGTTTGACATCCTATAGCCCTATGCCTACACAGTAATAAAGGATTGTGATTGCACCATAATTATTTCATCATAATGGTGTAAAGCATTATTTAACAATGTCGTGTAGGAATGAATGTTCTTGGTTGCACAATATGTGAAAAGCCTTAATTGCAGTCATGTAATAATTATTGTGATACATAGGCTTTTGGTTACCTCCTGCAGCATGCACCCTTTTCAACTCTGTTGGAGCATAATGCATTGCACATTATGAAAACAACAGTCATGGATATTGGACAACATGAAGTATACGTATACTGGGTGCATGCATTTAGAACCAGCCGTGCTGGCTCTGAGATCAATCACAATCAATGTTGATTCACTGAATATTGACTCTTGTGCCACGGTATACTATATAGTGCTATAGCTAATTACAAAATAACCGCCAGATGGATATTTTGGCTGCATGGTGTGTTGATATGTCAGCCAAGGCCACATTAAATTAGCTAGCTATACGTATACATTCAGATGTTATTGTCCCGGTATGTAACATGTAAATGGTCTCCTCCTCTCTTGGTTTTAGCTGCTAGTGCACAAAAGGAATGATATAAAGATTGTATTTGACACCAACTGTGACCGCCAACTATTTGCAAATACAGAGCACATGGAGTTAAGACTGGGGTACATCTTGATTGTGGATGCATTAATCATATGACGAAAGGACACTTCAATTTGCCTGCCCCCATGATAATATTATAGCCAATAATGCACCCTTATGGAGATGAGGGTCTAGCAACTCATGCAGCTAGACTAGACTTAGTCTTGTGGGCCAGACTCTTACAGTGGGTGTGGCAAGAGCATGCATGCGAGACTAGACTTCAAGTAGATGGGGGGGGGGGGGGGGGGGGGGGGGGGGGGGGTTCCAATCCCTTCCCCTTCAGATTTGGAGCTATGAGCCCCTGAACTCAACCAATAATATAATATTATGTGTGAATTTGGTTTATGCATGTGGGTGACTTCGTATTGTCTGAATCCTACGGCCTATGGACATGAGACTTGCACCACTGGATACAACAAAGACGGAGGTTCATAAGGATGTGTGGAAGGATTGTGACAATTTTAACCCCATTAGCTTTGGAGCTATGCGCGGCTGCACTCAGCACGTTCATGGATTTAGTTCGCACTGGAGATGTTGTGCAGCTATATAATGCATGTATGTCTCCAGAAGACTTCAAACTGTCAGTCTGACAATTACCGCATGGACCATGGAATTTTGTGCCTGTGAAAGTGATCATTGTTTCCATGCAGCCTATACACTATATCTTTTTGCTTAGCGCCTTTGGCGGCTCATGCGCTCCTGATATTTATATAATTATCCTATTCACATCCATTTTCCATTCATGTAGCACTGAATTGCTATTGCTGTCTTTTCAGTGGGACTAGGCATTAAAGTAGTCACCACATTTGGTAATAAAATTTTAGGGCCCCCATGAGAATGGGGCCCCAGAATTTTGGGGCCCTCATAATTTGTGATAATGGGCCCCCCTTTTGACCAGACGACCATCGGCAGACGAAGATTTACCGTCATCCACCGTTACCTCAGTCACAGCAGGTACCTGGCAAACTTCAAAGATAAACGTGCCCAGAGAAAGAGTGAAAAGCTGGGCTGGGCCTGGGAACGAGGCTACGCAGAGCTGTATTAATACGTCGTACGGTTGGTGTCTCGAGCATGCCGTACATCATACGTACACTGTATTCATACCTTGTAAAACCACTGGTTCTTTAGTGAAACAGAACTATATTCTTCTACTCTGGTGGAGGATCATGAGCAGATGAAGAGAATAGTTGCTTCTAGCCATCTTGGAATCAACAAAGACCTTGGAATCAACAAAGACATTGGCATCAAAGTATTACCAGTACCGGTCTGGTCAGAGCATGCAAGAACGTGACGAAATACGTTTGCAGATATCAACTCATGATGTGAAAAGTGCTGCATTCCCCTGGCATGCTGGCATGAGATCGAGGTGTTTGTGCCTGCAATTTAACCCACCAGAAGTGTATGATAACATGGGGTTTGAGGCTAATGTGAGGACTGATTTTTCATCTGTCTTAATTATGTAGGACTTAAGTCACCACCAGGGTCTGATACCACCAATAAAGTGTTGGTACAGTAAACTGGTGTCAGGTGTAAAATGTAAAAATTCAAGGGCCCCAGGCCCGGGCCCCAAAATGATAAAATTATGGGCCCCCTGGGGCCCTAAATCATTAATGTTTTGGACCCCCCTCACATTCAGTATTGGCAGATAATGCATAGCTAGCTACATGAAACAGTTACATATGTACATAGCTATGTGCACATCATACACATCGAGGTATGCATCCACTTCTTCACCATATCCTCCTTTGCAATCAATGGTTGTAAAGTCATCTTGACACAGCTTTTTTTATATCACCTGGAAAACTCCTAGCTGGTACGGTAAACATTCTTGTCGAACACTCCAGCATAGATATAAATTTATCTATGACTCCAGGTACGGTGATGTATCTCGCAACCCTGTCCGTTTTCTGGTCCGTTTTCCGGTCCGTTTTCCGGTCCGTTTCCGGTCCGTTTCCGGTCCGTTTCCCAGTTTACGTTCCGTGTACTTCCGGAATTTCATGGGGGCGTGCTGCATGGGGGTGACGTGGTGGGTGTGCGGTCACATGATGGATGTGTGTATTATTATGCCGACCACTCACCAAAGAATGGCGAAGCAGCTGTTCTGTCTCGTCTCCTTTTTCCTACTACTTGGTGCGGCCCGATCGTACCCAGAACCAGTGGGCGACCCCATCCCGGCTATTCAGGGCCTAGTGTCGCGAATCCTGGGCGAAAGCTACGTTGATAAATTCGAGTACGAAATCATTTCCTCTGATGATGGAAAGGACGTCTTCGAGATAGATGCGAACTCTATTGATGACAAACCCATCCTGCGAGGGAACAATGGCGTATCGCTGGCCTCGGCGCTGAATTTCTATCTCAAGTACTGGTGCAACTGTTCCATCAGCTGGGGGAGAGATGGCACGGGAGACCAGCTCAACCTTCCCTCCCCGCTTCCATTGCCAGAGAGTTTGAAGAGAATGGTATCTCCAAACAAGTACAGGTGAGAGATTATCGCTGTGTCTGTGGCAATTTAAGATGAGAGTTATAAAACGTAACTGTAACGTACCAGATGCCCTAGTACGTTTCATGCCAGAATATACATGTGAAGGGAGTCGCCAGCCCCTGTACTGGAGCCCCCGTGGTTCCTACGCCACTGTGACTGTAGAGCAGAAACACCAACTGCAGATGAGAAACGCCAAACACAGACAACAAACGCCAACCGTAGATGAGAACACGGGCGATAAGTGGTTGCTATGGATTATGTAAACTACGCATTATGTACAAACGGAGCAGCTCAAGAGTGGTGTGAATAACTTGAGTTCATTTCAACTTGCGAAGATGCTATGGGTCGGGACACTGTTGCATTGAGAGACTAATTATTGTTTGTGCTAATACCACAGTGAGTATTTCAAGATCCTTTTGCTAGAACAAAATGGCTATTTTGCTACTGTCTTTCATGATACCCTAAGCAACGTCATGAGTCTTGCTAGTTGAAGTTGGGTGCGCGTATGAGCTCATAACACATTCGTAGTTGAGTTTTTATTTTATGACTTTTGCTTAAGTATTCCATAATTATATTTTGTGTCGGTGAATGCACAGCATGCAGTGAAGAAATTGAGGAAAGCAGTATGGAATCCAGTCCATGTCCATAGTAGTGTTGTGAACCTGTACCCAATACCGTATATCGGGAAATTTTCATGTTGAAAATCTTTCGTCTGATAATTATTCATGTTGAAAGTATTCGTGAACTGCAGTGATCGAAGCGAATTTTTTTAACAACTCTGACCTGCTGCGGACCCACCATGGCCGTGACAAATGTAAGTAGCTACTTGCCTATTCCAGTCCGCTCCTTTGCACTGTGTGCTCCCGCATCTTGAACCTCTCCGTCCACTTGAGGGATTCTTTGAGAAAGTATTTCCGTCTTGAGTCAGGCTGGAAGTCCATTGTTGAAAGCAGCGAAACAGCTACAGAGCCATGAATTGCTACTCGTGTTCACAGGAGCTTATGAGCGGCGGAGCCGCGAAGGAGTGTGTAACTCCGGTTCCGTCCAAATCCTACGTATTTCCGTTTTGGAAACGAAGAAGAAGGCGTCTCCAAACGGTGAGGGGTCCCGGGATCTTCAAATCTACCACATTTTTGTGGCAAATTGCTTTCACTGTCACCCGTTCGCTTGGTCATTTCACTGCGGCTAGGTCAAATGCGCTCCGCTGAGTGAGTGTCAAACTTCTCACATCGCTACCACAGAACACGTGGATTTTTATGTCGTCGAAGAACAAGTTTCCATATTTGGAAGTTCGCTAGCTAATAATTTGGATTTGGACGGCACTCGGGCGTATGCGGTAGTTGCATGCTCCTTCGCAGCTCCGCCGCTCATAAGCTCCTGGTGTTCGTTACTGTAATTTATCCGCTATCCTCAGTATTCGTAAATTATTTTGTGTGATAAAGTTTCGCGTTTAGTGGCATTCGCGAATATTTTAACAGCAAACATTTCCCGATATACGGTAATTGGTTTATCGACAAGTTATTTACACTGCCAGTCAATTACTATTTATTGTCTGCACTGGAACCATGTAGCCTCATTTTCCCAGGCTCACTTTTTCCATACTGTAAGTGACGAAAAGCTGGTTCTTGGAAAATAGGATATCTCGGTATTCTTCCGTGAAGCGATGATGCCGAATGACGTCTAACGTTTATATTCCTAGCAAGAACCGCAACGAGTAGCAATCATGGCATGCAGTGTAAGCGAAGTGGTAGTAGTTTCTCTGAGGCTCTTTCCTATGCTTTGCGAAGGCTGAAAATGACACGGATTACTGTGAAAGAAGAGCAGTGCTCCTCCATGAGAGCTGTGTACGAAGGCAGCGACGTGTTCGTGTGGCTACCTATACTGGCTATGGCAAGAGCCTGTGCTACCAAGCGCTCCCTTTCCTCATGGACTACAAGGGACTTGTAGACAGTGGAAAGAGCTGTGGTGTGCTGTGTGCTTGTTGTGAGCCCTTTGATCACTCTCATGCACGCGTATGCGGGTGTGTTTACGCAAAATGTCATCGGTTAAGCCCAACCCATTCACAAATGTCACAATTAAAATTGACGTAATATTCACATTTAAATTAAATGCATGCGCAAACAGTGTGTACCAGGCCTTCCCCCCCCCCCCCCCCCCCCCCGCGATTGAAGGCCTGGCCCAGCCCCGTCTACGCGCGCCCCCGCGGAGAGGGTCTGGTCTTTTGAGTGCGATTTCTTGTCGCTAACACCTTTCCCATCTGGAATTTGAGATGGCCGAAGAAATCGTAGAGCGCGCGTAATGTACTACCAATTATTGTGGGTTACATTGTACATCACCTGTTGATCAAGGAGTCAAAAACAGCTCAGCTCATGACAAGGACTTATTTCACTGTTGGTTGATGACACCGCTTCGTAGCTTCTAAGAACCTTTCAGCCATCTCCAACTTCGAAAAACAACGGCTTGCGGCAGTACCGTAATAACAAAGAAGTCTACCACCCTTTCATTTGCAGCCAATATTTCAGGGTTTAGTGGACGACTCCACAGTCTGGAGTGGCGAAGTAAGCTCTTTAACGATCTGCATGGTTCGTTTTGTGCGGTATAATACTAGTCAACACTTTGTCTCACGTGAAGGGATCACGTTTGCATGTGGTTAAATTACCGTTTCGTTCTGAAATCTGATTGGCTCCTCTTGAATTTGTCAGGCGTAGTCAACAGAAATTATGCGGAAGCGCTACCAGGCCCCTTTCCGATTTTCGGATGGGGCCTGGGAACGAGACTAGTATGAAGGTGTACCGTGCTAGTACTATAGACCTAGCTGTACTGCTATGCTGGCCCGCTCACGCTTGTTCGTCACTCGAAGACCATAATTATTGCCCTGCTTCACTCGGATGGCATAGTCATATCAACTAACATCTTGTTGTCTACTGTGAACTACTCACATCCAGGGCATACAACCTGCCGGTAGTCTCGCGCAGCCAGGTGCCTAGGCTGAGCTCTCTCTCTCTCGATATGATTGTCACCATGACTCGTGTGACTTGACTGTGCGAGACTCGCTCGCACCAGCTCCAATTAATGCCCACCTTAATTAACATGCTTCATTACGAAATTTTTCATCCATTCCACGTTCCGCTGCATGTTCCTATCCACGTTCCATTGCATTCCACGTTCCACGTTTTACACACAACCTACATGTACCTTTTTGGCATTCTGCCATCTCTTAATTCTGGTATAAGTAATGCCCATATATGGAGTCACAATTGTTATATTTGCAGTATTTATGGAATGCTCTACAGCACAAGTTCAAGAACAACAATCTCTTCTCCTGATGCAGATACTACCAGAATGTGTGCACTGTGTCCTACTCAATGGTGTGGTGGGACTTTACTCGGTGGCAGCGTGAAATTGACTGGATGGCCATGAACGGGCTCAACCTTATTCTCTCCTTCACAGGACAGGAGTATGTCTGGAAGAAATTCTACTCATCTATTGGTCTTACTGATTCCGAGATTACACAGTATTTCTCAGGAGCTGCTTTTCTTGCTTGGCAGAGGATGGGAAATATCCATGGCTGGGGTGGACCGTTGGATGACGGCTGGATCACTACACAGTCTGAGCTCCAGAAGCAGATTGTAGCACAGACAAGGCAATTTGGAATGATCAATGTCCTGCCAGGGTTTGCCGGTCATGTCCCAAAAGCACTAAAACGGGTATTTCCCTCTGCTAATATGACAAGGAATGTTGAATGGTCTCATTTTGGTGCAAACTATTCTGAGGACTATTTGCTTGAACCTACAGATCCTCTCTTTGTGACTCTGGGAAAGATGTACTATGAACTGATAATCAAAGAGTATGGCACTGATCATGTATTCAACATGGACACCTACAACGAGATGAATCCTTCCAGTACGGACTTAGATTTTCTTGCAGACACCAATGAGGCGATTTATGTTGCAATGTCCAGCATTGATCCTGATGGCATATTTCTCATGCAGGGCTGGCTCTTCGTCTTTAGCACAGGTGCGGTGCTCATTGCAGTGTTTAATAGAATAGGGATGACCCAGAGTCTGTACCAAAGGGCACGTACTGTTCCCTTTGGGTGGCCGGGCCCTTTGTGGTCTGGCAAAGTGTACCATTGCCCTTTGGTTATTTTGCCAACCACTTGAATTTTGAGAACTGAGAATAGTTAAGATTGTATGGAGTTTAGTTAACCCTCATCAACGTGTGGGTAGGGTTTATCCGTCTGTCTTACCTCTACCACCCATGGTCGGTTACAACCAATTGCAATACAAAATACTCAAGGACGCGGCATAAATTGTACTCAGGGATTGCATGTGCTTAAAAGTTACAACAGTTTATAGCTCCTTGCATCTGGGGCTTCTGGCAGAGAAAATAGACACCTGCAGGTCACTAGTGCTGTTACAAGCAGTGCCTCTAAAGCACTATCAAGTAAACTGACACATGTAAACTGAGCTAGCCATTCTGAACTTTGACCCCAGGATGGCGTGTATAGCTGAAGTATGGACAACTTGCTCTTTGAGGGATACATATGAGTGTTCTTATAATTACCCCGCGCGTGCATGTGCGAAGCAGGGTTAAGCAATCAGTTTTGTCTGTCTGTAATTTGCTCTATGTGTACCTAACTGAAGTCAAAGGCGCTTCATTTCGCTGTATTTTGGCTATTTCCTACTTTCATAACATTGGCTCCACTTCTTCGTGGCCTCAGAGTCCCATCAAGAACAGAACACGTGGAAACTTCATGCTTCGGGATGACCGCTAGGAAACAGTATTTTCCCACGATTTATGTACTTCACAGATGTCGTGACTATTTTTTCCAGCTATTTCCTAACATTTGGCCCCACCTCTTCAGCTTCAATATGCACGTTGTTGTATATACGGTAAGCGGCACTCCCACATCTTGGATATGGCCATACATGAACACAGTATACACGATAGCACCTGTTCGATGCTCAAGCGCTCATCGGCAGAGATGTCACGTCAATTGTAGCTGCACTGTATCCTGTAGACGTTCTGCGTGGGGTATGTGTTCTATGAACACCCTAGTTTTATATGGAACTGCTTGTTTCTTCTTCCTCAGGTTTCTGGAGCAACACCAGGATCGAGGCATTCCTCTCCAAAGTCCCAGACGACCGCATGATAATCCTTGACCTGAGCAGTGAGTTATCACCTATATGGGACATAACTAACTCCTACTTTGGCAAGCCCTTCATTTGGTGCCTGCTGCACAACTATGGAGGAACGAGGGCCATATACGGCAACCTTACTACGATAGCCACAAGCCCTATTGATGCTATGAATACCCCGGGGAGCACTATGATAGGCGTTGGAATGACACCCGAAGCAATCGAACAGAACCCTGTTGTCTATGACCTCATGGTAAGTGATTTTCAGCTGCCAATTAATGCTCACCTATCATTGCACTAAAAGTGGAACCATTTCAGCACCACTGCTGTCATGTCGTCACGAATGTCATTTATTGCATGCACTGTCATGTGATTGAAGGCCATGGCATGTGACTCTGTTTGTGTGTTCCATTCCATAGGGGGAAATGAGCTGGAGATCAGAGAAAGTTGAAGATGTCATGTCATGGTTGGATGGATACGTAACACGGAGATACGGAGACTGGACGGAGAATGTTCATGAAGCCTGGCGTCTCCTGCTGGAGGGAGCCTACCAGTATCACTGGGATGGAAACCTCAAGTCTATAGTGGACCGTGAGCCCCAGGTTGCCATGGGGTCTGATCTGCGATTCAACCCAGGGAATATCGCTGAAGCTTGGCGATTGCTGGTGTCTGATGCTGCTTCCAAGAAACTGGACACATCTATTGGACCCCTGCGATATGATATAGTAGACTTTGGTCGTCAAACTCTTGCCAACCTCTATGTTGATCTCCACTCAATGCTTGTCACTGCCTTCTTGATATATGAACAACAACGGGTAAATACCACTGATGAACTTGAGCTACTGTCGTCACTGATGACAGATATTCTAACTGACCTTGACACTCTTCTTGCTTCTGATCCCAACTATCTCCTTGGCAATTGGATTAATGATGCTCGAAAAACTGCTGCTCCCAATTCGTCCAAGAGTGTAACTGACAATTTGGAGTTCAATGCTCGCAATCAAATTACCATGTGGGGTAAAGGAAACATTGAGGACTATGCCAGCAAGGAATGGGCGGGGCTGGTTGGTGATTACTACCTAACCCGGTGGAAGATGTTCACTTCATATGTGCTTGATGTTGTACGCTCTGGTGGTGTATTTAATGAGACTGAGTGGAAAAATGCACTGCTGCAGTTTGAGTGGAGCTGGAACAATGAGATCAAACCCTATCCTACAACACCACAAGGTGACACCATTGAGATTGCAAGCAAACTTGTGCACAAGTACCTTTACACACAGGACTATTTGACTGACAACTATGAAGTACTGATTGATCGAGACATTCCGTCAGCTAAGAGCAATATATTCGGAGGAGAGGAGTTGAACCTGTGGAGTAATGCAATTGAGCAGATTGTGTGGTTCTGTGAATCCCATCCAGAATGTGTGGGCTTCAACTACCCCAATGTCTACCTGAAGAATTCAACAAGTGACGTACAGTTTTCAGCAGGAACCATTCTGTTCCTGAAGAAGAAATAGGTTGCATTCATGTTTGATATCATATTATGCTGATTCCACCATATTTATTATAATGATTTTGTAAAAGCATTCATCCGTAATGTTGTATCATTACACTCCTGGTCGTCAGTCTATATTAGTGTAGATCACGTGGTTTCATAAAGATGCCTTAAAATCCGAGTTTTGACACAAACGGCATGCACGCCATACAGTACTTCCATAGACAATGTTTTGACAGTTTTCACCATCGCGCCCCGACGCAATCACCTGGAATATTGACTCGCAGGGATGTGTAGGGGTCTGTTGTCATTATAAAAGGCCGAGCCCCCTCAAGATTCAGCTGCGGTATGGCAGAAACGAGTGGAAGTAGTCTCCCTGGCCAGACGGTCCCCATGCGCACCGCAAACGTCTGGCCCGCGAGACTGGAGGTTCAGGGCCATCTCGTCGATTTGCAAAGTGCGTTTGCAAGGGCTGCCCCTGGATAATTGGTAGGAAATCAAAGTACATAAAGAAGAACCCATAGTAAATACAATGGGTCACTCTTATGTAGATGGGTGGAGCATGGGTAAGTTCCTGCAAGTTAGAGTACATAAGACAGACCCATGTAGTATGAGGGTCTGCTGACATAAAAAGACCCCTATAGTATAGTGGTCTCGCGTACATAAAACAGACCAACACTTTATTGGTGGTATCAGACCCTGGTGGTGACGTCCTACATAATTAAGACAGAAGAAAATCAGTCCTCACATTAGCCTTGAACCCCATGTGATCATACACTTCTGGTGGGTACAAGTTGTTTCCATGGGTCCTAGCTATCATAGACAGACATTTAGGGCGCAGTTTCCATTGTACTGACTTGAATATTTTTGTGTGTGTTGTTAGATATGAATGGCGGTCTCATGCTGTGGACTCGAACTGGAAGTCAAGCAGGAGCAAGCGCCCACCCAAGTTTCAGTACGAGTGCAATGACGTAATTGTTAGTAGCGCCTGGCCTCCTTGTTATGATGCCGACACTGGTCAGCTGAAAACTGCATGCTGGCGTGTAACAAATGACTTGCTTTGATCAAGCTGACTATAATTCCTTTCAGGATAATTAACAATTGCAGGCACAAACACCTCAATCTCATGCCAGCATGCCAGGGGAATGCCCGGCAGCACTTTTCACATCATGAGTTGATCTGCAAACGTATTTCGTCACGTCCTTGCATGCTCTGACCAGACCAGTAGTACTTTGATGCCAATGTCTTTGTTGATTCCAAGATGGCTAGAAGCAACTACTTGTCTGCTCATGATCCTCCACCAGAGTAGAAGAGCCTAGTTCTGTTTCAAGAACTAGTGGTTTTACATGGTATGAATACAGTGTATGTATGATGTACGGCATGCTCGAGACACCAACGACGTATTAATACAGCTCTGTGTAGCCTCGTTCCCAGCAGCTTTTCACTCTTCCCCTCAGAGCACGTTTATCTTTGAAGTTTGCCAGGTACCTGCTGTGACTGAGGTAACGGTAAACGTGAATCTTCGTCTGCCAGATGGTCGTCTAGTCGAAAGGGGGGCCCATTATCACAGAGTCGGTAGACTCTGTATGTAGGGATACGACGTACACGCAATTTTTTATGCTAATACAAAAGAATCTCTCCAAATCTCAGAAACGGTACACTTATAAGCCTTTATAACCACATACCGTTCATCTTCGAGTGTTTTCATGACCAACAAGACTCCTCGCGTCGCGAAAAACCGTCGCGAAAGTACCGCACCAGGTACTCGCAAAACGGGCAAATTGTTTTTCTTTCTTCTTTCTTCTTTCAGACGGGCTAGCTCAACGTCGCCTCAATCCCTCATGATGGTTTTCGCACGAAACAGCAGCATTTTACACCGAGCAGTGCACCAGCCCATCGCTTTTTGGCAACCTCCAAGTCTTCACCAGGCGGCTACAGCTGCCCACTCAATAACTATGGCTTCATTTGTCACGCCATTTTATGTTTGTACACATGCGCACTTAAACGATCACTTAGCTGCGTATACAATACCCCTACATATCTTTTTTCATTATACACGTATTATGGAAAAAGATCTCTGTAGGGGGTTGTATACTTCACTGTTTTGTGTGATCATCCCTACCTTGTTTCCTTACTTTTTGCGGTTCTGGTATCCCTACATCCTGTTACATTTTAAATGTTTTTTATTACTTTCACAATGAGGGCCCCAAAACATTAATATTCTGGGGCCCCATTCGCCACTCATGGGGGCCTTAAAATTTTATGTTATGTTACTGTATTGTTGAAGTAACATTTCATCCCATGACCTGCTTGCAGCTGTGAGTTGTGAGTATTGCCATGGCACAATCATGTAATGGTTATGATCAAGAGATGCATCCCATGACCATATGAGCTGCAACTGAGGTGACCATCCATGATGCTTTGCAGTGGCACATTCCACAGTGGAAGGGACACTGAGATGCAATGACGGTGGTGACCCAGAGCCTGCATGATTAAAACAACCCTTCGCTTCTACATGCATGTACTGTAAAAAGGGAAGGGTTATAATAATTCTCTGGGTTGCCCCCTCCAGACCCTCCTCCGTGTGTGAGGGTCAGGCTGCGCCAGACTACGTTCCGCCATCGATCAACGCACACCGCGCAGTTAGTGCATGCGCATAGCCCTTCAGGGACGCCCCCTCACCTTAATGAATACCCCCTCCACTCGAGAAGTGTATATCCTCTTGACAAAAACCTCTAAAATACCGGAAATGTACCCCCTCCTGAAAAGTGTACCCTCTCCTGAAAAGTGTACCCCCTCCTTATGAAATTGACTTGTACCCCCTCCTCCTGAAAAGTATACCCCCTCTTAGCAAAATGTACCCCCTCCTCGTGAAACTTATACCCCTGCTTTACAAAAGTACCCCCTGCTCATGAAAGTATACCCCCTCTTCATGAAGCATACCCCCTCCTGATCAAAAACCAGTAATTTTGATGCTGATCACAATATTATGCAGTATCGATAAAAACGTGTCCTGCGTCACTGGTAAGCATTTATATAGCCTACGTAGCAATCACATTTCGTCCGATTCAACACATACTAGAAGCATTTTCACCATAGAAGCTGCTATCTCCAAAAAACGCTACCATGTTGGTGTCCTTTTCCGTATTCTCGAGTTGATGACATCAGCTGCAACGGATCTTATGAACTTAGAGTTATGTGATTTCCGTGTAACGAAATAGCCATGTCAGACGGCTTCGACAAGGGATTGGTAGATAAGTACTTTAGGAATAAAAATATCAGTTTACTCTAGGGGTCTGTTTTATAGTTTCATGTAGCTAGCTATGCATTATATAGTCTCAGAACCAGACTCCCAGCCCGAAGGGGGAGGGGGAGTGTCGTCTCGTTCCGAGACTATGCATTATATTATCATTGTCCTACTTTGCCAATACTGAATGTGGGGGGGGGGGGGGGGCAAATTTACGGCCCCAGGGAGGCCCATCCATTTTATAGTTTTGGGGCCCTGGGGCCCTTGAATTTTGATTAAATTATGACAAATGTGCACATCGAGGTATGCATCCACTTCTTCACCATCTTCCTTTGTAATCAGTGGTTGTAAACTCATCTTGACACAGCTTTTTATATCACCTGGAAAACTCCTGGTATGATAGATAGATAAGATTTTATTCTTGTGACATGTGCAATATGTACTCAGCCGACACACAGTTCAGTTCAGTTCAGTTCATTTTGATTTGATAACCCAGGAATGCCGCATCTCCAGTACAGAAGGTTTTCATGCAGGTCCTGGGCCCCATTAATGGGGGATGATGGTGATGACATCATCACTGAACTCGCTTGAGTTACCATAAATGGCATTGCTCAAACTTGTTTTTCTGGAAGGGCAAAGGGCAAATTCCTTTTTTCAAGGTGAACCACCCTTCAACAGAAAAACCAAGGGCTTTAGTGGGATTCGAACTCAGGACAGAGCCTGAGTTGCACACTGGAGACTCTCACTCTACCAGTACACCACCGCGCACCCGCTCACAACTTACAAGTCACACACATACATTAATAAAAGAAACATACTTCATTAAACCGATCGATGTTATTTACAGTGAAAAGACTACAGTACTTAATGAACACCTTTGTATAAAAGCTTGGCAGTGTAAGTCATGTTACAGATTTGCCTGCTGCACAATTCGAACGAATTTGTCATTGTCCTTTAACATTGCAAAGCCTGGGTGAGCTTGCTCCATCCGACACAGCAGAGGGCCCCTAGCTTTCTTCAAACTGGGGCAACCTACACAGAAATGCTGCTCATCCTCCACCATGCCTGTATTGCAGGTCTTGCACTTTCTCTCTTCCACAGGGAGGCAAACATATCTGCCTATCTCAATTTGGAGAGGTGCTGTTCTCTGTACGTACCCCTCTGTCTCATTGTAGTCTGACTTGAATGTAACATATGATCGCAGCTTTGGTTTCGTTGCAACTTCAGCTTTTCAATTATCTCTTTGCAGGCGGAAGAGACAACAGGTGACCAAATGCTTTGCCTCTTGGAGTGAGAGGCCATCGCAGGAACCTTGGACTGCAGACCACATTCATTGAGAATTGATTTAACTTCCCATGCCTAAGCTAAGTTCTGCAATATCTCTGTTGCCTGCGAATCGTGACCCCATAGTCAAGCACAGGGGCTATCATGGAGTCGAAAAGATTCTTGTATACTCTATGGGATGCACCACCAATTTGTCTTAGCTGAGCTACCATCATGTAGAAGGCTCCTGTAGCTTTTTCAATTTTAGCTTGTACAGTGTCTTGATAAGTTGTGAACTCATCCCTAGATAGGTATAACGCTTCACAATTGGAATCTGCATAACACCAAGAGTGAAGATTGCATCAGTTAGTGGGAGCGTGGGTTGACGGAAATGCAATACAGCTGACTTGTTGCTGTTACACTGATACCCCACACTGAACACCAATCACCCACTTTCTTCAACAATGCCTGCATGGTTTCTTCATTTTCAGCTAGGATAGTGAGATCATCAGCATAGAGTAAACAGGATAGCGACGATTCACCAAACTGAACCCCCTCCTGCATGCACAACGGCAATGAAGGCTGTGAGGTCGTTTACGAACAGGTTGAGTAGAATTGGTGACAACACACACCCTTGGCGCAAGCCCACTGAGATCTTGAAAGGCTTAGAGAGGTAATAATTTACTTTCACACAACTGGTATTGTCTCTGTAGATGCATTGCAGCAGCTCTAGCATTTGGCTTGGCATGCCCAAATTCTGCAACTTCTTCCACAGTAAGTCATGTTTCACATTGTCATAGGCTTTGCGGAAGTCTATAAAGCATCCGAACGTCGACATCTTGGATTGCATTCTGAGCTCCACTACACTCGATAGAGAGAAGATGTGCTCTAGGCAGCTTCTGTTAGACCTAAAACCATTCTGCTCCTCACACAGGATACCTCTTTCATCTGATCATTCAAGGATATGTTGGTTTATTATAGTACAGAAGGCCTTGTAAGGTATACAGAGCAAAGAAATCCCTCTGTAGTTTAGTGGGATTCTAGGATCACTTGAGCTATTCTTTGGGATTGGAACAATAGTTCCATGTCGTCACACTGAAGGGATACACATACTTTTCAAACAAGATGGGAGAAAGAAGGTGATGCACACTTCATTTTTTAACACCTCTGCTAGTAACCCATCTGGGCCTGCTGCTTTTTTTTTGTTTTTAAGACCAAGGAGGGCTCAATTCACTATATCATCATTTACAGCATCATCAGAGTCCCATGTTCCTTCAGACCCACCTGAGGAAATGCAGTCAGCTTGACTGCCCTTGTTAGCTTCTGAAGCATCGGAGCGTGAGATGAAATCTTCCTTTGCCTCCAATAGGGTTGCAAAGTCTTTACGCCATTTCTCTACCACTTCTTCCTTGTTTGTCACAACTCTCTGCCCATCAAATACTTCCATTGGTATATTGTGGATGACTTCTTCTTTCCCAGCCCAGTGTGCTTCTTCAACTGGCACCAAAACCTCCGTTGGTCACCCCCCAAAGCTGCATGTATCAAGGTCGTCCCCCTGCCTTGTTACACCAACGCCTCTTTGCCCTCCGAACCAAGGAGTCAAACTTCCTTCTAGTAACTTTATAATTTTCCCGAAGGATCGGTCTATTCATCCCACTGTTACAAGTTAGCCACTCCCTTTCGGCTTTGGTTACACCTTTTCTGGCTTCACTTAATTCCTGGTTCCACCAGGGCTTGTGGTGATGGTGTTTCCGGTTGCTTGATTTCGGAAGATTGTTTTCCATTTCATCTTTAACGATATTGCAGAACCGTGAATAGGTTTCATCCATGAGTTACTGAGACATAGTACGGTTTGCATTTAACTGATCTATCAGTTGAAGCATCTCATTCCTCTTGCTTTCCATAAAATGTGCTGGGATTGCAGGTTAAACTGAATTGTGACAGGGGGAGGTATGATAAAGCATTCTTGCTGAACACCAGGTACAGTGATGTTTTGCTGTACAAGTCGAGACAAGTCTAATGGCAAACCCAGTCCGTTTTCTGGTCCGTTCTCCGGTCTGTTCCGTGTACTTCCGGAATTCCATGGGCGTGGGGGTGGTGTGCGGTCACATGATGGATGGACTCTGTACTGTCGACCACTCCCCAAATGGCGAAGCTGTTCTGTCTCGTCTCCTTTTTCCTACTACTTGGTGCGGCCCGATCGTACCCAGAAC
Source organism: Axinella damicornis (assembly GCA_963931865.1). NCBI lineage: Eukaryota > Metazoa > Porifera > Demospongiae > Axinellida > Axinellidae > Axinella > Axinella damicornis. Next base: position 12,483,952 of record OZ007510.1, on the reverse strand, counting down.
CAGTGGGCGACCCCATCCCGGCTATTCAGGGCCTAGTGTCGCGGATCCTGGGCGGAAGCTACGTCGATAAATTCGACTACGAAATCATTTCCTCCTCTGATGGAAAGGACGTCTTCGAGATAGATGCGAACTCTATTGATGACAAACCCATCCTGCGAGGGAACGATGGCGTATCGCTGGCCTCGGCGCTGAATTTCTATCTCAAGTACTGGTGCAACTGTTCCATCAGCTGGGGGAGAGATGGCACGGGAGACCAGCTCAACCTTCCCTCCCCGCTTCCGCTGCCAGAGAGTTTGAAGAGAATGGTATCTCCAAACAAGTACAGGTGAGAGATTATCGCTGTGTCTGTGGCAATTTAAGATGATTTGAGTTATAAAACGTTAAAAATGTAACAGGATGTATAGGGATACCAGGATGGCAAAAGTAGGGATATAACTACATGGCCCTAGTAAGTTTTATAAAGGGGGTTGCCAGCCCCAGGAGCCCCCGTGGTTCCTATGCCACTGTGACAAAAATTTGCTACTCTCTTTTTGTGATATTCTCGAGCATGCAACATTATGTGATATTCTCGAGCGTGCAACGTTATGCGTCTTGCTAGTTATAAAACCATTCAAAATGAAGCTGGGTGCGTGTACGAGGTCATAACACATTTGTAGTTGAAAATCTTTCGTGATAAATTATTCATGTTGAAATTTTTTGATAACTGCAGTGATTGAAGCGAATCTTTTTAACAACTCTGTCCTTGCTGTAGTTGCCGTTCTTTCACTAACATGCCAACCCAGCTTCTTCAGGAAAATTCGAGCTGCTGCAGACCTAGCCTCGTACCCAGGCCTTCAAATCGCGGGGGTACGAGGCTACTGCAGACCTAGCCTCGTTCCCAGGCTCTCTCCTGGGACTGCGGCTACTGCGGACCCACCATGGCCGTGACAAATGTAAGTAGTTACTGCCTATTCCGGTCCACTCCTTCGCACTGTGTGCTCAATGTGCTGCTCCCGCATCTTGAACCTCTCCGTGCACTTGAGGGGTATTACTTTGTGTGGTATAGTGGACTCAAGATTGATTCAGATGTAGAGTGATTTGCAATTACAACAGAGGCTATTTATACAAGAATGATACATTCCAATGTTGCTAGGTTCTCCGAGTGATCAACTGGAATGTCTGTCCACAATGTCCTAGTGTTGTCCAATTACTACACCCCTCCCGCCCTAGCTAACTGCCAGTCCTCTAGCTAGCTAGCTCTCTTGGTCCACTGCACATGAAGCTGAAATGTGGAAAAGCTCGTACTCTGCTGTACTTTGCTCGGCATCCCCTAACCAGTGAGCCTGGCTTCGTGACGGTTGAGCCCGATTGCTTTCTCTCCCTCGGCACATTCGAGCGAGGTGTCCCCGTTTCCCACAATTGTGACAGTCCATGTTCTTGTAGCGGCAATCTGCAGCTGCGTGTTTCCCTCCACAACAATAGCAGGGGTCCTCCTGCTTGGTTCGGAGCTGTAGCACCGGTAGTGCTGCCCCACCGGATCCCATCACCTGTAGGTCCCGTGCATTTTTCTCAGCCGATTCAAAAGCCCTGGCCAGCTCCAGCGCCTTCTTGAATGTCAAAGAGGGCTCCGACAAGAGCCGACGCTGTATCCTACTGTCATTTACACCACACACCAGCCGATCACGTAGCATGTCCTCCATGATAGAGTCTCCAAACTCACAGTGCTCGGTGAGGTGCCGCAGCTCTGCGACGAATGTTGCCACAGACTGCCCTTGCTGGCGCGAACAAGTGTTGAATTTGAAGCGCTGCATAATGACGGATGGCTTCGGATTATGGTGCCTCCGTACCAACTCCACAAGCTGTTCGAAAGTGCGCTCAGTTGGCTTCTCCGGCGCAACGATATTTCGGATGAGCTGATATGTGGCCGCGCCACAAACGCTGAGCAAGATGGCTCGCTTCTTCTCTGCGGCCGTCACATCGTTTCCGACAAAATACTGTTCCAATCTCTCGGAGTAAGACGTCCAGTCCTCTCTCGCACCGTCGAATGTGCCTATGCTGCCGTGCATGGCCATCCCATCCTTGTCGCCAGTTATGTGGTATAGTGGACTCAAGATTGATTCAGATGTAGAGTGATTTGCAATTACAACAGAGGCTATTTATACAAGAATGATACATTCCAATGTTGCTAGGTTCTCCGAGTGATCAACTGGAATGTCTGTCCACAATGTCCTAGTGTTGTCCAATTACTACACTTTGAGAAGGTATTTCCGTCCTGAGTCAGGCTGGAAGTCCATCGTTGAAAGCAGCAAAACAGCTAAAGAGCCATATGCTACACGTGTTCGTTACTGTAATTTATCCGCTATCCTCAGTATTCATAAATTATTTCGCATGATAAAGTTTCATGTTTAGTGGCATTTGCGAATATTTAAATTTTAACAACGAAAATTTCCCGATATACAGTAATTGACATCAAGGTTGGCTTAATATTCTCATTGGAGGTTACTATGGTGATGAAATACCTTCTGATGATTGCCACTTATTCTCCTATGAGGCATTTTGTATCATAGACTCGGTATAGAATCTATAGCTATGTAGGGATAGAGCGACACACAATACATGTATAATTATGCTAATGCAAAAACGGTCAATGTATAAGCCTTTATGTGAAATTACCATTCATCTTCGAGTGTTTCCTGGCCAACAATGTTGTGAAAGACCGTCGCAAAAGTACCGCGCCAGAAAGTCGCCAAACTGCCAAAATCGGTTTTCTTCTTTCTTCAGATGGGCTAGTTCAAATTTGGCTGACTCCCTCACAACGGTGTTTGCACAAAACCGAGCAGCATTTTACACTGAGTGGTGCACGACCCCATCACTTTTTTTACCACTTTGATGTCTCACGAGGTGCTTGAAACTACCCACTCAATAACTATGGCTTCATCTGTAACACCATTTCATTTGCGTGTATGCGTAGATTGAACTTTGAACTCAAATGTGCAGTTCTGCTATCCCTACATCTCCATCAATATATTAATGTGTGTGTGTGTGTGTGTGCGTGACAGAAGTGGGATGTTCGTAGGGCGGGACTAGACTATACTAGTGACGCGTCACCTTCGTACTTCAATTTACTGAACCTCGAACTCCACGAAGAATGCTTGTGGAATCTTCCAGAACAGTTGGCCAGGGCTACAAGAGGACACAATCGGGGAACAGCAACTGAAGCGGACGCAATCATGCAGGGAGCAGACGCAATCATGGAGCAGCAGCTGAAGCGGACGCAATTGGGGAGCAGAAGCTCTGCAAGAGAGCTGTCCGGCTCTGGATTACTCACGTAGGCGAACAAGGGGGAAGTAGCTGAGCAAGAGAAGCGAGCGAAGCAAATAACATGAAGCTAATAGCATGCGCAATGCCCATATATGGAGTTACAATCCTGGCAGCTGTTGTATGTACCTTGTATGGAATGCCCACAGCACAAGTTCAAGTACACAGCTATAATGTGATGACTAGCAGTAACCTCTTCTCCTGATGTAGATACTACCAGAATGTGTGTACTGTGTCCTACTCAATGGCGTGGTGGGACTTCACTCGATGGCAGCGTGAAATTGACTGGATGGCCATGAATGGGCTCAACCTTATTCTCTCCTTCACAGGACAGGAGTATGTCTGGCAGAAATTCTATTCCTTCATTGGCCTTACTGATGCGGAGATTAAGGAGTTTTTCTCAGGAGCTGCTTTTCTTGCTTGGCAGAGGATGGGAAATATCCATGGCTGGGGTGGGCCGTTGGACGACGGCTGGATCATTGCACAGTCTGAGCTCCAGAAGCAGATTGTAGCACAGACAAGGCAATTTGGAATGATCAATGTCCTGCCAGGGTTTGCCGGTCACGTCCCAAAAGCACTAAAACGGGTATTTCCCTCTGCTAATTTGACAAGGAATGTTGAATGGGGTCATTTTGGTGCAAACTATTCTGAGGACTATTTGCTTGAACCTACAGATCCTCTCTTTGTGACTCTCGGAAAGAAATACTATGAACTGATAATCAAAGAGTATGGCACTGATCATGTATTCAACATGGACACCTACAACGAGATGGATCCTTCAAGTACAGACTTAGATTTTCTTGCAGACACCAATGAGGCGATTTATGTTGCAATGTCCAGCACTGATCCCGATGGCATATTTCTCATGCAGGGCTGGCTCTTCCGTAATGATGCAGGTCTGGTGCTCATTGCAGTGTATAGTATGCTAGAAGTGTTCTATATCTATACACGCCAGCTGTTCTGCTACGAACTGCTATACAAATGTATACACAATAGTAGTCTTAGTAACTGTTATTGGACGCACCCACAATAGTGAATTTTTGCCTCTATTGCTTGTACAGTGGCTACACCTCTAGATATGCAAGAAGGGGGGCATGCAATGCCATTTGATATACAAAAGGGTCTTCCAAGTGAATTTTGACTAAAATTAATTTGGGCTGTTTGATTGGAAGAGGCCCCTAAGGGTGAAAGTGGGTAATATGCAACAATGGATATGTGGTAAATTATCATCAACTACCATTAGCAGTCACAAGGGTATCAAATGCCTGGGTCCAGAGTTCATGGGAGGGTTGATACACTTGAAATTGGTGTGACATGCTGATATGGTAGCTGACAGCTAATGGAACTGCTTTTTCTGTAACAAGTTTTATGCTATGTGAACTGCTGATTTCTTAGGTTTCTGGACGGATACCAGGATCGAGGCATTCCTCTCCAAAGTCCCAGACGATCACATGATTATCCTTGACCTAAATAGTGAGGTATCACCTGTATGGGACAGAACTAACTCCTACTTTGGCAAGCCCTTCATTTGGTGCCTGCTGCACAACTATGGAGGAACGAGGGCCATATACGGCAACCTTACTACGATAGCCACAAGCCCTATTGATGCTATGAATACCCCGGGGAGCACTATGATAGGCGTTGGAATGACACCTGAAGCAATCGAACACAACCCTGTTGTCTATGACTTCATGGTAAATCTGTACATAATATTTAGCTGTTCACCTAATCATTGTACCAAACGTGAACAGATCATTCTATTTTTCAAGCATGCAACCGACCATTCAACTTAGTCAACTAACCTTATAGCATTATTGCTTACAGTTATGGTTGTGTATGTACATGTTTGCTGTTGCGTACTTTGGGGGAGCACTTACATGGCTAGGTTTAATTCTCCGTTAGAGATAAAACTATTTCAACTGCTGTCATGTCACAGATGTTGTTGCACTGTTTCCATTCCACAGGGAGAAATGAGCTGGAGATCAGAGAAAGTTGAAGATGTCATGTCGTGGTTGGATGGCTACGCAACACGGAGATATGGAAACTGGACAGAGAACGTTCATGAGGCCTGGCGTCTCCTGCTGGAGGGAGCCTACCAGTATCATTGGGATTGGATCCTCAAGTCACTCGTGGATCGTGAGCCCCAGGTTGCCATGGCATCTGATCTGAGATTCAACCCGGGGAATATCGCTGAAGCTTGGCGATTGCTGGTGTCTGATGCTTCTTCGAAGAAACTGGACCCATCTGTGGGACCCCTGCGATACGATATAGTAGACTTTGGCCGTCAAACTCTTGCCAACCTCTATGTTGATCTCCACACAGTGTTTGTCACTGCCTTCTCGATATATGAACAACAACGGGTAAATACCACTGATGAACTTGAGCTACTGTCGTCACTGATGACAGATATTCTAACTGACCTTGACACTCTTCTTGCTTCTGATCCAAACTATCTACTTGGCAATTGGATTAACGATGCTCGGAAAACCGCCCCTACCAATTCGTCCAAGGAAGTAATTGACAATTTGGAGTTCAATGCTCGCAATCAAATTACCATGTGGGGTAAAGGAAACATTGAGGACTATGCCAGCAAGGAATGGGCGGGGCTGGTTGGTGATTACTACCTAACCCGGTGGAAGATGTTCATTTCATATGTGCTTGATGTTGTACGCTCTGGTGGTGTATTTAATCAGACTGAGTGGGAAAATACACTGCTGCAGTTTGAGTGGAGCTGGAACAATGAGATCAAACCCTATCCTACAACACCACAAGGTGACACCATTGAGATTGCAAGCAAACTTTTGCACAAGTACCTTTACACACAGGACTATTTGACTGACAACTATGAAATACTGATTGATCGAGACATTCCGTCAGCTGAGAGCAATATATTCGGAGGAGAGAAGTTGAACCTGTGGAGTAATGCAATTGAGCAGATTGTGTGGTTCTGTGAATCACATCCAGAATGTGTGGGCTTCAACTACCCCAATGTCTACCTGAAGAATTCAACAAGTGACGTACAGTTTTCAGCAGGAACCATTCTGTTCCTGAAGAAGAAATAGGTTGTTGATATCACCACATATTTAAAGCCTTGCTTATGATTCCACTGATGGGTTCCTGTTCCACCTTAATAATTATAAAAATGAGTATTATTTATTTTGTTTATTATCATGCATACTTTCTAAAAGATTCATCAAACTGATATTCTCAACATCCCAACCAAATTCAGCAAGTACGAAAGCACACCAGCACACTAAAGAATGGAACTATCGACTTCCAGATGATGGTTTGCTGTAGGCCTCCACCCCAGCTTTTGTCACTTTCCGTATGCGCTTTTCGTGCTGCAAGCGACAAAAAGCTGGGGTGGAGGCCTGGGAATAAGGCTACATGTAGGTTTGTTGATCAAACCGAAACAGCTGGGAGGCCTTGGCCCATATGGACATAAGTGATGTACTTGTTACTAGCTGTGGATTGCAGGTCACTTAAGCTTGTCAGATTGAAGCAAACCTCAGCGATTTTGAATCTGACTGTTTTTAGAGGAATATTATCTACGCCACATTTTACCGGTGTCTGCCTGGTAGCTCAGCTAAGAATATTGTGCTGGTTCTGTAACCATGAACTAGCTGTCTCGTCACGATTTGGTTACAGTTCCTCGGTGCATGACTTGTAGTAAAGAATAAGGTAAGTGGTATTATGAGCCGGTGCCAATTATGGGTTTCATGCTTTAATTACTAGACATCGTCAGTTTGCCTGAACATTGTCAAATGTATCCTCTACCGTTCTAAAGGCTTCAGTAGCTCGAAAGGGGTCATGAGATAAGTGTATGTCTTCTTCGATTTCAGAAAGGCATTTGACACAGTCCCACACCTCCCACTTCTATCAAAACTTCAGCAGATTGGCCTGGACCCTCTGCGGGATTCAAGCTGAGAAAGTTGTGCTGAATAGCAAATCCTCACATTCAGCACATGTAACCTCAGGAGTACCACAAGGCACAAGGTTCAAATCCTCGGGCCCCTCCTCGTCTTGATTTATATCGATGGTATCTCCAAAGTCAGTCTACCAGAAGGGAGCAAGTTAGTTTTGTATGCAGAAGACATGCTACTCTACCATCGATATCCCATTAGTAACATTGGTGACTACAGTGCTCTCGAATCTGATATCAACTCAATTAGCAACGGGACCTCTTCCACTAAGTGCAAGTGTATACATGATCATCTCACAGAAACGAAATCCTTCCTCAGTTTCTCGCCTAATGCTCAGTGGATCCTTGCTTGAAGAGGTACCTATGTTTATCTTGGTCACTGCACATTCAGGGTGTATGTAGTAAGGCCCAGAAAATTGTAGGCTTGCTATATAGACGTCACTCCAAACATTCCAATAGCCAGGTTTTGGTAAATCTATACGTGCCCCTGGTCAGACCCCAAATGGGATATGCTGCTTCTGTCTGGGATCCCCATCATGTCTGTGATATTACCCGGATTGAGGAGGTGCAAACGTTTGCCCTGCGAATGTGTTACAAACATTGGGATGCTGAGCTCCTGAACATGTTTCACTTGCCATCTCTTGAGAACCGCCGTCTCTACCCCAAATTATGCCAACGCTAATAGTTTGTGTATGTTAGATACTATCCTCCAGGCATTGTAGCACTCAGAACAACACCATCACATTCGACACGACTGTTTTACTCCAGTAGCCTTTTTGCTCTGTACCATTTACATGTATGTGGAATGTGTAGCATACACTGCGCATGCGTAATCGGAGTTAACTTATGAATAATTAATTAACTCGAAAAATTAATGTACACCCCTGCCTAGGGCCTAGGCGCCTAGCTCAGGTGTTCCAGCCTGCTGAGCATGGGTTTCGTGTCATAAATCGGCTATATACGTATACCTTATATGCCTTATGGGGAACAATACAACGCAAACTGAAGAACAGAAAACGGGATGGGCCTGGAATATAATAGAGGCGTACAGTGGGTGTGAGGTCACATGATGCATGTTTACACCGTATAGCTGTACGTACGTACTCATCGAGGAATGACGAAGCTGTTCGTTCTCGTCTCCTTTTTCCTACTATTTGGTGCGGCACGATCATACCCCGAGTCAGTGGGCGACCCCATCCCGGCTATTCAGGGCCTAGTGTCGCGGATCCTGGGCGAAAGTTACGTTGATAAATTCGACTACGAAATCATTTCCTCCTCTGCTGGAAAGGACGTCTTCGAGATAGATGCAAACTTACTTTACAAGAAACCTGTCCTGCGAGGGAACAATGGCGTGTCGCTGGCCTCGGCGCTGAATTTCTATCTCAAGTACTGGTGCAACTGTTCTATCAGCTGGGGGAGAGATGGCACGGGAGACCAGCTCAACCTTCCATTCCCGCCTCCGTTGCCAAAGAATTTGAAGAGAATGGTATCTCCAAACAAGTACAGGTGGGGCTGCAACAGTCTATGTAATCTTAACTCTTTACCTGCACTTGTTCAATGATTTCATTGGAATTACATGAGCCCTTGAGGGTCATCACATACACCAGTACCACAGGATTATGACTGTACAAGCGTTGAAAATGGAATCCATGAGTGCAAGCGACAAATGCTGGGGTGAGAAGGCCAGGGAACAAGGCTATCATTTGGCAATAGATATGGTGGGGTGGAGGGTCCAGGGAGCAAACTGGTATCTTTTTAGTGGCCCGAAACAGCCGTTGGTCTTTATCTAGATAATGCACTCTAAAGTCTGCATTATGCGATTTAAAAGTTCAGTCATGTGATCAACTCTGAGGCATCTGATTTGTTGAGGGTCACGTGAGTAAGGTAACTCCGGGTATTTCCGGTCACTTAGGCAGATACGCGCAAAGGATGCAAGGTCTCGATTTTGCCGACAGATATGTTGTAGCTGAGTGTTGCCTCTATCTGCACAGCACCATAGTTTTGACTGAAAACGTAGCTTTTAGAATAGAGAAGCCCTTCTCTACTAAGTGACCGGAAATAAACCGTGACTGAAATTACCCCGACTTACCTTAGCACTACAATTTAATGACTTGTCTGTTTACATAATCTTACGCAGATACTACCAGAATGTGTGCACTGTGTCCTACTCAATGGTGTGGTGGGACTTTACTCGGTGGCAGCGTGAAATTGACTGGATGGCCATGAACGGGCTCAACCTTATTCTCTCCTTCACAGGACAGGAGTATGTCTGGCAGAAATTCTACTCATCTATTGGTCTTACTGATTCCGAGATTACACAGTATTTCTCGGGAGCTGCTTTTCTTGCATGGCAGAGGATGGGAAATATCCATGGCTGGGGTGGACCGTTGGATGACGGCTGGATCATTGCACAGTCTGAGCTCCAGAAGCAGATTGTAGCACAGACAAGGCAATTTGGAATGATCAATGTCCTGCCAGGGTTTGCCGGTCACGTCCCAAAAGCACTAAAACGGGTATTTCCCTCTGCTAATTTGACAAGGAATGTCGAATGGGGTCATTTTGGTGCAAACTATTCGGAGGACTATTTGCTTGAACCTACAGATCCTCTCTTTGTGACTCTGGGGAAGATGTACTATGAACTGATAATCGAAGAGTATGGCACTGATCATGTATTCAACATGGACACCTACAACGAGATGGATCCTTCAAGTACGGACTTAGATTTTCTTGCAGACACCAATGAGGCGATTTACATTGCAATGGCCAGCATTGATCCTGATGGCATATTTCTCATGCAGGGCTGGCTCTTCCATGACCAAGGTTGGTGCCCTGGCTGCACATGGCAGTTCTGACAATCAACTCTTAGGTTATCCAGTCTGTAGGAATTTTAGAATTCAGGAGCGCATAATGACGTTGTCATAGTGTACAGTGCCCCCCCCCCCCCCCCCCCCCCCCCAAAATGTCCCCCCGGACATTATTGAGTAGTGAATAATGTCCCCCCGGATATTATTCACTAGTAAGTAATGTCCCCCTAGGACCTTATTCACTGGTGAGTAATATCCCCCCTCAGTGAAAAATGTCTCCCCTAGGAATATCCCTCTGTCTCCAAACAGTTCACACTTTGCAGGAATGGCTTGAGACTATCCAGTCTCGTTCCCAGACTGTTTATCCAGCGCGTGTACTTTAAGCGATCCGTGCTGGGGTTGGTTGGGTCAGGGGCCGAGACTAGAGACTATCCCACTTGAAGTTTACTGTGTGCATGTTAACAATTTGCAATTAACGAAAACAGAGCTGCTAAACATGGTACATTTGTCGTGCAACTCAATCAATACAGTGCACTCAGATTGGCGATCGAGTTTGCCACCTTGGCGGTGCATGTGCAAGGGGGGACATTATTTCACTGGAGGGGACATTCACTCTGACGTGTACAACATCACATTATGTTCTCCAGGTTCATTGTATATGAGGGACATGCATGGCCACCCAAAGATGAAGGTCTAACGACAGCTGCATGATGTTTGCTAGTGCTTTCTTCCCCAGGTTTCTGGAACAACACCAGGATCGAGGCATTCCTCTCCAAAGTCCCAGACGATCACATGATCATCCTTGATCTAAACAGTGAGGTATCACCTTTGTGGGACAAAACTAATTCCTACTTTGGCAAGCCCTTCATTTGGTGCCTGCTGCACAACTATGGAGGAACGAGGGCCATATACGGCAACCTTACTACGATAGCCACAAGCCCTATTGATGCTATGAATACCCCGGGGAGCACTATGATAGGCGTTGGAATGACACCCGAAGCAATCGAACACAACCCTGTTGTCTATGACCTCATGGTAAATCTGTATGACTAGAATGTCCAGCTGCCAACTTGATACTAATACTCACTTAATAATCATTGCACCATATTTCAGCACCGGCCAGCCTGTCATGTCGTTTGAACGGCTTGTTTCACAATCTAATTAATGCATGTCACTGTCATGGTATCACTTGGCTTGGTTAAAGGCCTAGCTGTTTTGTGTTTCATTTCTCAGGGAGAAATGAGCTGGAGATCAGAGAAAGTTGAAGATGTCATATCGTGGTTGGATGGCTACGCAACACGGAGATATGGAAACTGGACAGAAAATGTTCATGAGGCCTGGCGTCTCCTGCTGGAGGGAGCCTACCAGTATAATTGGGATTGGGGGGACATCAAGTCCCTAGTGGATCGTGCACCCCAGCTGAGCATGGAATCAGATCTGAGATTCAACCCAGGAAATATCGCTGAAGCTTGGCGATTGCTGGTATCTGATGCTTCTTCCAATAAACTGGACCCATCTGTGGGACCCCTGCGATATGATATAGTAGACTTTGGTCGTCAAACTCTCACCAACCTCTACATTGATCTGCATACAATGTTTGTCACTGCCTTCTTGATATACAACCAAACCGGGGTCAACACCACTGATGAACTTGAGTTACAGTCGTCGCTGATGACAGATATTCTAACTGACCTTGACACTCTTCTTGCTTCTGATCCCAACTATCTCCTTGGTAATTGGATTAACAATGCTCGAAAAACTGCTGCTCCCAATTCGTCCAAGAGTGTAACTGACAATTTGGAGTTCAATGCTCGCAATCAAATTACCACGTGGGGTAAAGGAAACCATGAAGACTATGCCAGCAAGGAATGGGCGGGGCTGGTTGGTGATTACTACCTAACCCGATGGAAGATGTTCACTTCATATGTTCTTGATGTTGTACGCTCTGGAGGTCAATTCAATCAGACAGAGTGGGATGATGAAAGGGTGCAGTTTGAATGGAGCTGGAGTAATGAGGTCAAGTCTTATCCTACAACACCACAAGGTGACACCATTGAAATTGCAGACAAACTTGTGCACAAGTACCTTTACACACAGGACTATGTAACTGCTAACTACCAAGAACTGCTTGATCGAGACATTCCGGCTGCTGAGAGCAACATATTTGGAAGAGAAGAGTTGAACCTGTGGAGTAATGCAATTGAGCAGATTGTGTGGTTCTGTGAATCACATCCAGAATGTGTGGGCTTCAACTACCCCAATGTCTACCTGAAGAATGCAACAAGCAATGTACAGTTTTCAGCAGGAACTGTTCTGTACCTGAAGAAAAATTAGGTTGCATTCGTGTTTGATATCACCATTATTTTAAAGCCTACAATGTAATAAAAGATTATGATTCCACCATAATATTAAAAAAGCATTCATGCATACTTTAATGTCATATAATAATGAAGGTTCTTGGATGCATCAATCAATGTTTGATATTACCATAATTATGTTTAAGTTAAAACCTTGCAGTCATGCATGTTTATACATTGTTCCCAGGCACTCTGAATGGTCGAGGTTAGCTCATCTTACCCTTCCAAGCACCTGGGAACAAAGCTATACTAATGAAATAGTGGTCTATAAGCATTGAGTTTCTTCCTTCCATAATACACTATTATTGTATGTGCATTCTATACAAGACATCTATTTTGACTATGACAACAATTCCCATGCAGTCTTTTCACTAGCATTGTATGGTTGTACCCATGCAGGCTTTCTAATCCAGGTTGCATTAATCACCATGTTTTAACCCTTGCAGTCATGCATGTCATATTATTTCCCCTGATACATTGCATGCTCCCAGGCACTCGGAAGGGGGAGAGGAATGCTCGGGATTGAAGTTAGCTCATTTTACCCTTCTGAGCACCTGGGAACGAATGAAATAGTGGCCTACAAGCATCGAGTTCTTCTGGATGTACACTATAATTAATTATTGCATGTGCATTCTATAATCTTTCAGTAGCAATTCCCATGCATGCAGTCTTTCACTAGCCTCGTATGGTTGTACCCATGCAGGCTTTCTAATCCTGCTCATAGTAGGTAGGAACACTGACCTCAGCATGAGATTAGGCTTCACCGGCTATAATTATTGTGTGGCCACATCCACTTCCCCTCTTTAGTGGAAGTAGGTGTGGCTACTTTCACTTCCTGGAAGTGGGTGTGGCCAGACACCACAGCCATTGTGTAGAACTGAATCAGTGAAAAGATTGTTTGTATACATGACCTGGGCATGCCAATGTTATGTGGTGTTATCAGTACATGTTCTCCCCGTAAGTCCTCGTTCCTTGGCTCTCTTCTTCTTCAGCTTCCTCCTGCGATTCTTCACAGCACTTGGCACAGTCCTCACCCCCCTCCCCTCAACAGCAGGCTTCTTCCTTACTACCTGTCCACCACATGCATCGTTGTCACTATCATCATCAGTGCTCTGAGCATTGTGTATTGAATGCTTTGAAGAGACAGTTGACAGCTGATGCTTCCTCTCCAGATATTCTTCAGCGAGTTTCACTTGTTTTCTCACGAATGTTTTGTGATCTCTTATAATGTCCCTAACTCTGTGTTCATCCTCTATGGGTGATGCTTCACTACTAGTGTGCAGTCCATGGCTTCTTGAAGACTCAATCACTCTGTTCTGTTGTCGTTGCCAATTTCTGTCTTTCTCTGAACCATCACTGCCACAGTGGTGTGCCTCCTCACCATTGTAGGTATGCTGAAGTGATTCTTTGACCTTTAATTTAAACACTGTACAATAGAGGGATGGTAAAAGGGTTAGCCTCGTTCCCAGGCCGCGTGAGGAGAGAAGACGTCTTCTCTCCTCCCACGCAGCCTGGGAACGAGGCTATAAAAGGGTGTACCGCCTACCCCATGGTAGCACAGTACCCATACCGGAGGTAGTACCAAATCATTGCAAATTTAGTCCCATGTCGTGTGTGCACCCGGCCCGTCATGCATGGAGGGTCTGGGGACGAGATAGTCTCGTTCCCAGACCCTCCATGCATGACTCCTCGGTCTTACTAGATGCTCAATCCCCCTCTCAATGCTAACTTGTCCAGAACACTGACCTTCTTCTCTAGCTCTAGCTCTGCTCAGACTGCTGTTTGTTTGCATATCGTGGTGGCACGTGGGTGTATCGTTGTCCACGTGATTATAGATTACATCATAGCCCTGAAACGTAAACAACGTTAGAGAACAGCTCGGAAAACAACTCTGGTGAGTTACTGACGGCTGTAGATCTATAGCCAGTATTTGAGAGGGAAGTGATTGAATATTGTACTATTCCAGGGACCTAGTCTGGCTCCAGACTAAGATACGTACACCCTGTTGTATGGCATTTGCAAAGTTTCCGTATTTCATTGTAAACCTCAGTAAATTTTCTGTACTTTCCTGCATACTTCCACATACTAATGTCTGTCGTACAGTGTAGAAGGCATGGTTTTCTGTCCTTGGGTATATATACCGGTGTGCAAATAGCTAACTCGGCAACTGAGGGTGTATCCCTGTTTAATGGGATAGCTAATTTTTGGGTTGGGTTTAGAATTATTTATATTACACCAGCCTGCCTGTCACTGCTACAGGAAAAGAAGTCCATCAAACAGATTGGTCTGGCCTAAATATGGCGTACTACAAACTTATTGTTGTTCTGTACACTGTATCAGTTGTGTGGTCAAAGAGAAGCCCACTACCGCGGGCTACTTCACGTCCAGTGAATGTCGACCCTGATCTTGATTGTGCTATCAAGGAGCTTGCGTGGGAACATGCAAAACAGCTGCTGCCCCGTCACGGAACGTTCAAGTCCGTGTACGACGCACTGGAGCTTGGTTTGTGCAACATCTCTCTGTCAGCTGGGAAACAGTATGAGCATCATCCTTTCCGCTACCAACCTCAAGTTGAAGCAGATGCAGTCCAGATATACGTTGATGCTGTCAACGGAGACGATGGCAATCCTGGAACCATCAACAAACCTGTTAAGACATTGCTGCAAGCTGTGAGTCTCTGTAGGTTGAAATCTGAAGGGGTACAGGGAATTATCTACCTGAGGGAGGGGACCCACTTTCTAACCAAGACAATCAATTTGGGCCCAGAGGACAGCAACCTAATCATCACTGGGTACAGCAATGAGAAGGTCACCATCAGTGGTGGGGAAATGTACCGTTTTGTGTGGAACGAGATGGTCAATGAAATAGGGCCGCTTCAACCAGGCATCAATTCAATCTCTGATTCTGGTGTAGTCCCTGGTGAGAGCAATGGCAAAGCGAAGTTTTTTGGAAAGGTAGACAATGCTACTAGTTGCCAAAAAGCATGTCAGATGGATGGTTTCTGCTTTGCTTTTACATGGCATGACACAACACTTGGATCCTTTGCAAATATGTGCTATTTTCGTACTGATGGTCAGTGGGCACCTCATTCTGAAGCAGGCACTATCAGTGGGAAAAAATTACACATCCTGGTTACAGATCTAGCTAACCAAGTTACCACTGCATTCACATCTCTCTTCATCGATGGTCGAAGGGCTATCCGTGCCAGGTACCCTGACGGGAATCCAGAAACCATGGGTTTGCACACCAATCCAACAGGTTATGTACCTTCAGCATTACTATGGCTACCTCCAGCACCCAAGCCTGCAGCAAAGAAAGTAGAAGTGGAATATCCACAGAGAAATGGGACTCATTTTCCACAGTTTCAAATCGGGATTGGGGGACCGGTGGATGTTTTTGACCCACCAGAATCCTTTTGGGGGATGGAAGAACTTGGTGCTGGAGCTGTGTACAAAATTCCTACAGGTCTACGGTATTCACCTAGCGAAGGATTTGTCAATCGTACCTGGAAGAGACCCGAGACAGGAGTGGTGCATGCCTTTCATTGTGGACACTGGGGCAACTGGCAGTTTGCAGTCAATGGGAGAAATGACAGCTTTCGCCTAATTTCATGGTCATATGGTGGGTTCCAGGAAGCCAGGGGATGTGAATCGGGTGCTGAGTGGTACGTTGAGAACATTCTTGAAGAATTAGATGCACCCGGCGAGTGGTACTTTGATAACCTTGACAGCAAACTTTACTTCTTTCCGAATGGCTCAGTTCCAAAGTCTGGGATTGGAACTGTCTTGGACACACTCATCAACATTGAGGGAGGGATTGATATCCCAGTTCAGAACATCACCTTAGCTAACATAACTTTTGCTCATACAGCTACGACATTCTTGAAGCATTACGAAGTGCCAAGTGGTGGTGATTGGGCAATTCACAGAGGTGGAGCGGTATTTGTTGAGGGTGTCAACGGTTTTCTACTTCAGAATTGCATCTTTGATGCGCCTGGTGGAAATGGGCTGTTTCTGAGCAACTACATTAGGAATGCAATCATTGAAGGCAACGAATTTGTTTATTGTGGAGATAGTGCCATTGCTGCTGTTGGTAGTACAGAACTTATAGATGGTACGTACGGGAATCAGCCAAGGGGAACAAAAATCATTGCCAACCTCATGCACGAGATTGGGATCTTTGGGAAGCAGACGTCTGCCTACTTCCAGTCTCTTGCTTGTGAGACCGAGATTTTGGGGAATGTCTTCTTCAATGGGCCTAGAGCTGGAATCAACTTCAACGATGGATTTGGTGGAGGGAATTTTGTACATTATAATCTTGGATTCAACATGGTGCGAGAAACGTCTGACCATGGCCCCTTTAATTCATGGGACAGGCAACCATACCTCACCAGTATGAAGGATGGCACTCCATCGCTAAACCCTGCCCAGTCCAACCTGACGTTGAATTTCTTAATCAATAATTATCACTCAACATGGCCAATAGACCATGATGATGGCTCATGCTATTACACAGACCACTGCAACTACCTTGTGTATGGAGGGTACAAGAATTACTTGGGACACACTAAGACTGTGAAGTACAACTACTACATATATCCAGATGCTTCACACTCTTTAGAGAGCAATCCCACAGCCTTTTTGTCACAACCATTTTGTGCTAATAGCGACGGTTCAAGCACCATTTTATTCCCATCAGGCTGGGGAGAGGTATGGGTTAACAATACTTGTGTTATTGGCAATCCAAATATCTATGGGTTTGATACCTGTGACCCCAACCGATCTCTCACTGGTATTGTACCACTGACTGCAAACAACACGTTCTACGCCCCAAACCATGATATCTACATCAAGTGTGGTGATCGTAACTTTTCACTTGCAGAATATCAGAAATTGGGGTACGATATTGGATCGCAGGTCTTTGATCCTGTAGACACTGACACCATTATTGGATGGGGAAGAAACCTGTTTGGACTTTGAAACCATTAGTTTTATTCTACTCCACTGCACATGGTAATTTATTTCGTACATGACTGTAAATAGACTTCATTGGTCACTGTATTGCTCACTGTACCGTACATATATGTGCACCATAATTTTTGCCACAGGATACTGTCAGGAGGAGCCCATGCATCGTGGTGCTCATAAGCTCCTGATATTGTTGCTTGTACGTAATCTTATCATGTATTAATTGTAGCCTCCGGCCAGATGTTCAACTCAAAACTCAAATCAATACTATCAATACATTAAGATTTTAACGTGTGTTTGTCTGTTAGCCTCGGAACCAGACCCTTCACGCGAAGGGTCTGGTTCCGAGACTAGTCCAGCAGTGCTAGTGATACCTAGCAGAAAGAAGTTTGCGGACAATTTTGTAATGGTACTTGGCATTTTCTTGGACTGCCTTTGCCTTGACTGTGGAGGAGATCCAAATGCAATGCAACAGTTTTCCCTTTTGATAGAAAAGATACATGTACTGTCTATATCAGCTCTTCGGAACAATGAGGTTGTGCTGACAATGTTAGGTGTCAAGTGTTTGGATGATAGCAACTATCCACAGGCACAGCTGCTACTGCAGATGGCTCTGGACGTTGATCAGATTGTCTCAGTGCCAAGGAGAATTTGCACACCATGTTTGACTGGATTGTGAACAAGTGGCATTTCCTCATGTTGAATGACATAATTTGCCAGGAATGAAGCCTATAGCCTACTCTCAAGCAATCCAGAGGGCTGTTGTCTCCATCCCGGACTGCAAGGTGCTTGATGTTGGATCAGGAACTGGAATTTTGAGGTATTGTGATTGAACTGTGAAGGCTAATGAGCACTTAGTGCTACTCACGTGACCCTCAACGAATCAGACGCCTCAGAATCGATCACATGACGGAGCATTAAATCGCTTAACCCTTTAAGCCCCATTGACGTCTATAGACGTCATTTAGACACTATGCACTTGTAGGGCTTCTCGTCAGTCCAAAAAGAGACCAAAAAGGCTTCAGAGGGCCTAGGGACGACTTTGAGGGACGAACTCAAAAATGTGGTCAGATTTCGGCGTGCCTCCCCCACTAAATGTACAAGCGGGGGGGTATCGAAAGGGGGGGGCGGCAGCCCATCCTTCGCATGTCGTGGGCGTTTTTTGATTTTAATGAGATTCATTGACCCGAGAATTTTTGATTCTAATGATATTCATAGACCCCACCCAGGGCCTCAAGAAAACCTGCAAATTGGTGGTGTAAGGTGTGCCATCAGTCAGATCTGGCCCAAGTTTAGGGAAATGCTGGGCCGCGGAAAATCCGGCTGACATCCACCTTTGACCTCCGATTGCTGGGCTTGTGGGGGGTCATGAATATCATTAACGGTATTGCCAGAGGGCCGCTGAGGAGCGAATGCTGTGGGAGAGGAGTACCTACGAAAGTGGTGTGCGCTGAATGCATGAAAATGTGTCGTCTTGGTACGTGGGAAGAATTCGGTGGTTAAAGGGTTAATGCACACTTTAGTGTGCATTATCTAGATAATGCACACTTTTCAAAGATCATGAAGATCAAAGGCTGTCTCGGGTCGGTGAGTTGTAGTTTAGATACCAGTTTGCAGTGCATTACGGGCTTTAGTGCACTCGGGCAATCTAGTTAACGGTCTCGGGCGGATATCGGCTCGTGCATTATCTCGACCGTCAACTGGATTGCCCTCGTGCACTAAAACCCGTAATGCACTGCAAAGTGGTTTAGAACATAGCAATAATACAGGATGTTTTGATCTGAGGATCTTCTTCAGCTGTTAAAACGATGCTGGGCTAGCTTGTGCGTGCTACAAATGCACTTTTGTATGTAACACAACAAGCTAGCACCTGTATCTTTGTAACTGCTGAAGAAGATCCTCGCATTTAAACGTCCTGTATTGTTGGAATCCTACTAGGTGTGTGTCAGGTTCAAGGGAGAGGGAGGGACCAGGGGTGTGTGAGGCTCAAGGGAGAGGCAGGGACCTGGTGTGTGTGAGGCTCAAGGGAGAGGAGGGACCAGGTGTGTGTGAGGCTCAAGGGAGGGACCAAGTGTGTGACGCTCAAGGGAGAGGGATGGGACGAGGTGTGTGTGAGGCTCAAGGAGGCAGGGACCAGGTGTGTGTGAGGCTCAAGGGAGAGTGGGGGACCAGGGGTGTTATTTGGCTCAAGGGAGGGACCAAGTGTGTGACGCTCAAGGGAGAGGGATGGGACGAGGTGTGTGTGAGGCTCAAGGAGGCAGGGACCAGGTGTGTGTGAGGCTCAAGGGAGAGGGGGGGGGGGGGGGGGGGGGGGGGGACCATGGGTGTGTGAGGCTGAAGGGAGTGGGTGTGTGTGAGGCTCAAGGGAGAGGCAGGAACCAGGTGTGTGTGAGGCTCATGGGAGAGGGGGGGACCAGGGGTGTGTGAGGCTGAAGAGAGCGGGAGGGACCAGGTGTGTGTGAGGCTCAAGGGAGAGGGGGGGGGGGGGGGGGGGGGGGGGGGGGGGGGGGGGGACCAGGGCTGTGTGAGGCTGAAGGGAGTGGGGGTGTGTGAGGCTCAAGGGAGAGGGAGGGGACCAGGTGTGTGTGAGGCTCAAGAGAGAGGGAGGAACAGGGGTGTGTGAGGCTGAAGGGAGTGGGAGGGACCAGGGGTGTGTGTGAGGCTCAAGGGAGAGGGAGGGACCAGGTGTGTGTGAGGCTCAGGGGATTGGGAAGGGACCAGGCTCATGGGAGAGGGAGGGGACCAGGTGTGGGTGTGAGGCTCAAGGGAGAGGGAGCGGACCAGTGGTGTGTGTGAGGCTCAAGGGAGGGGGGGGGGGGGGGGGGACCAGGTGTAAACGTGACAGTACTGTAGTATATAGTCAGTACTTACGTTGTAGCAACACATAGTATTTGGATGTGAAATCTTTTTACTGCACACTTCCCGGCATTGTCCCTTCTTCCCTAGGGCTGTGTATTTGGGTCACTGGTCATCAACAAGACATCTCTGACATTGATCCCAATACGTTGGATCCGCTTGTCGGTCCGATCGGGGATCAAGGATTTCAAGTTTGTGATTCCTCTTGGAGGACATTACATATGACTGCACTCTCAAAGGACTGCTACCCTCCTGACAGGTACTGTACAGCTGTTGGGGAATTGTGCAGTTCCAAGGTTCAATACTTTGACTGTTAAGGTTTTATGGGCTCATCGCATGGGTGGGCGTGGCCAGACAATTTGTTCAAACCCCATTTTTCTCGCACAGAAAGTAAGCTAGTGAAACCAAAATTTACTCGACACAAAGCACCCACTGTAGCCATTGTACGCTGGTTAAATCATTCCAGCAAACTATTCACCAAAAATCTCCAGTGCGAAGACAAGCTAGCAACTCGATTC
>OZ007510.1:12199123-12463031 GCA_963931865.1 Axinella damicornis | reverse complement strand
TCAATACTTTGACTGTTAAGGTTATGGGCTCGTCGCATGGTGGGCGTGGCCAGACAATGTGTTCAACCCCATTTTTCTCGCACAGAAAGTAAGCTAGTGAAACCAAAATTACTCGACACAAAGCACCGAGGGTAGTCAACATGCAGACTAAACATAATTATAGCGGCTCCCACTGTAGCCATTGTACGCTGGTTAAATCAATTCCAGCAAACTATTCACCAAAAATCTCCAGTGCGAAGACAGCTAGCAACTCGATTCTTCTGTTGGGAGACATGCCATAAGAAGCTCTAGGGCGGGACGGAAGCGTTTTGTGGCTAGGTTGAACTCAACTGTCTTCAAAAGAACGACCCTTGAGCGCCATCTTGATTCCCGTCTTTGGAATGCAGTGTCGTATAGCTTCGGAAAGATCATCAGTATTTACAAAAACGCTTCGTCCAGCCCTTTCTATACTGTTTGTGCCTATTTCAATACGGTCTTCCAACTCCAAGTCGGATCGCTCGGCTTTATTTTTGGTGACACAAAACTTGAAATAGCGCTTACATGTGTAATTAAGTATACGGTGCGTGTATCCGCGTGCAGGGATCCCGTAACCTCAAGGGGTGAACATAGCCTTGTTCCCAGGCTCCGCCAGCTTTGGAACTATGGGCTAGCCTGGAAACGAGGCTAGGGGTAAAGTATGTACTGTAGGACTGTTTTGATTGCAAAGTTACACTATACATGTACAAATGTACATGTGTTTGGTGGCACATTGCATGTTTTCATGACTGCATTGCATTCTAATTTTTGTGTGCTATAAACAAACTCGCCATTTGAATTTTTCACTGTCTAATCATATACATGTAGCTTTTATTATTGGTCAATAATGGCGCTCTCTGGCTAGTCAGGCACATACATGTCTGTGCTGATCTTCCTCAGGTCAATTGACCTGAGGAAGATCAACACAGACTGATCGAAACGTTGTCATCAAAGTTCTCCTGCCGTGTGAAGTCCAACAATTGACAATCATTATGTACACCGTGGCTACATGTCTCTCAACCAATACATCACTGACGTATGTAGTCATAATTAATTGGCAACTGGCTGCTGTGTGTAAGCATTGGTGATATTTCTCTTCTCTTTCCTCCTCCCTCCTCCCTCTTACCCTCCTCCCTCTCCCTCCACCTAACTCCACCTCCCCTCCCTCTGTCTTCCCTGTTTCCCCTTACCTCCCTCCTTCCTCCCACCTCCCTCCCTCTTTCTTCTTTGTTTTCCTCCTCCGATCCTTCTCCCTTCTCTCCCTCCCCTCTTCCTCCCCCCCCCCCCCCCCCCCCCCCCCCCCCCCCTCCTCACCAATAGCTGGCATTTAATCTGCCCTCACGAGCGGTGGGCCACGACTGGTACCTTATCTACAGCGCATTCAAACATGGGATCAGCCTGAGAACATTGTACAGAAACATGCAAAACTATGAAGACACTCCAGTTCTGCTCCTGGTTCGTGATCAGGAGAAGAAGGTATGTAAAAACATTGTACTAGTCTCCCTAAAATGTGTGTGGAGGAGGGGTCAGTGTGTCTTGTAATTTTGTGTGTGTATGCAACTATGCATGTGTGTCTGTGTGTGGGGCGGCTTTGGGTGTCTATGCATGTGTATGTGTGTTGCTATGTTGTATACATAGCAACAGAGAGGTCATTACAGAAGTTGCATAAAGCTTGCAACAAGACTAGAAACACAAGTCCCACCCTGTGTACATTGTGATGTAATAGGCTAAGTAGCTATGTAGAAAACACAAGTCCCACCCTGTGTACATTGTGATGTAATAGGCTAAGTAGCTAGCCTCGTTCCCAGTCCCACGCCCAGCTTTTCGTCGCTTGCAGTACGGTAAAAGCTGGGCGTGGGATTGGGTACGAGGCTACTAAGTAGCTATGTAGGAAGCAATATGGTAATGGTTTCTTTTGAGAGCAAGGCTCAGCTCAGCAAGCGGACATATGAATCTGATTTGAAATGGCGCATGATTTATCAGATGAGTGTTCAGGGCCTGACCCTGAAAGAATAGCCAGCAAGCAATCTTAATGATGATCACTAAACTGTATGCAGAGTACTCAACATTTTTGATGCCTTTTGAAACAGGCAATGTGGAACCAAATAAGCAGTGGAAGGCCTAAAACCTTGAATGTTATGATGAACTTATCATCATCGAGAATGTACTTGAAAACCCAAGCAGTTATCTGCATGAATTCAGAGAAGACTTCAGGACAACAAACGGAAAGGAGCTGGATAAGAGTACATGTACCAGGTTTATACCGTCGTTTTTATGGCGGTAGTAGAACTCAGCTATGCAACAGAGAACTCTGTCAAAGGCTTACATGACTGAGTGCTCTGCATACCATCCAGGGTTTTTGTCGACGAGACAGAGGATGACCAAAGGAATGCAATGTGAGAAAATTGGATATAGCCTTAGTAGGAGAGACTCCGTAGCTACTGTAGTGTTTTAGCGCATCACCATTGACAATGGTACTGGCAGAACTTCAATGAAATGGAGGGTCTCACTTGCAATCACAATGGAGTATTTACATAGAGCAAACACAGGTGGACATAATTATACACTGAGGCGACAATCTCACAACTCATGTACAACTCATGTAATAGTGCACAATGTTCCATTGTGTCCATCCATTCACTACAGTAGTTATTGCTGTGGAAACGATTATGATTTTCAGTCCAGTCCCAGCCCAGTCCTTGTTTTATCTATGGGAGCTTCTGTGACCCATTCCGATATACCATGCACCATCTCAAGTCAGATTCATACGCCTTTGTGCTCACCGTTACCATTGTGTTCAAGTACTGTACTGCACAATAGCTCCTACTTAGCCCTATTACATCACTACGTATACACAGGATGGGACTTGTGGTTTTTACTAGCTGCTTGTTGCAAGCAAACCCTCACCTGTGGTTGGACGTGACTAAAACACGGAACGGACTGTAAAACGGACCGGAAAACGGACCAGAAAACGGACTGAGTTTCATGCGCTAGACACGGCGTCTACTCCATCGCACATTTTAGCTTAGTACAGCCAGTCTGCAGCCCAGCGGACGATCACCAGTGCCTCCGCGCAGCCATGGATGAACGGTGACCAGCACCTCACAGCTCAAGTCTGGTACACAGCTCAGGTCGACATCACTGGTACCGTACCATAGTCGATCAGTAGCTGCAATTACTACCTAGTCTTGCGTGCCAACCTGCCTGTCACGAATCTATGAACTACTTCAGTGCATAGGAGCAATGCACCAACGTTAGCGCTCACGTAGGTGAGGGCAGTCAAGTCTGGCAAAGCCAGACCCGGGAGGCTGGCGCTCGTGCGGCTCGGCGATGTTCAGAGCGATACCACGGATAATCCCGTGGCCACTGTTACTGCGGACTTGGGTGCTGGTGACTGTCTGCTGGACTGCAGACCTGTGCTACTAAACTTTGGTTCACTGCACGATCAAATATACTCGCCCGGGCATGAAAAAAAAACTCGGTCCGTTTTCTGGTCCGTTTCCGGTCCGTTCCGTGTTTTAGTCACGTCCCCTGTGGTTAGGTGCACCATGTACATTATGTAGTGCATGTACATGTATATAGCACCTTGGAGCCAAAGGTCATCCCACCCTGGGGTCAAAGGACATAATGGCTAGCAAGCAGCACTTGACCTGACCTATCAGTATTCTTAATTGTAACAGCACTAGTGATCTGCTGGTTCAGCCAGCTAAAGTTATCTTAAGGTCACTAGTATTTGTGGGTATGAATTTTTGTGATTTCGAACTAAATTTGATTGAATGCACAAAAACAATATTATTAGTGGCATGTGACATTACATACATGTGCTTTAATTGGAGCAAGCCATAAGCTAGCCGCCTATGAAGCGACCTGAGAAGGACTTGCACTTGCACTTGACTACCCTTGAAGGGTTTACCACAATGGTGGCTAACGAGGGCCTGGAGAAGGCAGAGCCTATGAACCCAGGTCCCCCGGGACCGACGGCTTTACATCCCCTCCGAAGGATGCGGTGTGAACTGCTTCAGGTGAAACACCTTCAAGAACACACCTACTCATTTTTTAGGGTAGAGCTGAGTCAACTCCTAGGAGAAAGAAAATCTCCTATGGCAATGGTGGGAATCGAACCTGCAACCTTTCGATTAGCAGTCGAATGCTTTAACCACTCGGCCACCAGCCTATGAAGCGACCTGAGAAGGACTTGCACTTGCACTTGACTACCCTTGAAGGGTTTACCACAATGGTGGCTAACGAGGGCCTGGAGAAGGCAGAGCCTATGAACCCAGGTCCCCCAGGACCGACGGCTTTACATCCCCTCCGAAGGAGTCAGGGACGGATCCAGGGGGGGGGGGCTGTAACCCCCCCATTCACTAACTGATAGCAGTTACGATTTACTATGCTTTTACGATACATGCTGACTGCACAACCACGATGCTGAGAAAAACGCAGCACGGGAGCAGAAAGCAGCAGCAGGGCAGTGGAAAGCACAAAATTGCCATGAGAGCCCTTCCTCCGCCAATCTGCTACATCCCAATTCGCTAAAACTAGTACCGCCAACAATAGTGACCTTGCGAATGAGAGCAGATTTACTTCAATATGATGTCTATGAAGTGATAATCAGGTCTGACCATAACGTGCCAACAGGCCAGCTCTAAAGTGCTGATGGTAGCTATAATGACTGATTTTGAAGCCATTTTCTGACACTGTCAATTGTAGCATACTAGCTGCTGCCTTTCTATCAAATTATGTGCTTGATACTTGAAGGTCCAAGAAAGTCATCTGCTTCCTGTGTTATTCAAAGTAGCTTTTGTCTTATCGTCTGCTGCCATTGCTCGAGCTCTCACTTCGATTATTGTTGGCAATACGGCTCTTAGGAAAGGCCAACAAAGATTCTGACTACACCATTGTGATCGCTGTAATGCACTGATGCTTATTGAAACTCACCCTGCAAGGGTGGCGAAGTTGTGAGCGCTGCAGTAATGTTTTTGTCTGCCCTGCCTATCTTTCCACGTGCACATCGATACATGGAAAAGATGTATAGGCCGGGGGGTTGAATTGCTGAAAACAAAGATAATGGGTTTCACTAAAGGACTCTAGCTAGGACTAGCCTATGTAAGTGCTCCCCCCAAGTACACAACATCAACCATGTACACATTAGATACTGAACTGTTTTATGTTGTCCCAGGGTGATTGTACTGAAAAATGTCTGACCCCACCGAAGTTTGGGTCATGAATATGGCTGAGAAACCTCAGTAAATGTCGTAGTTATTGTTGAGAGAGAGAGAAGTTGAATCTATATACAGAAACATTTCTAGGATGTGAACCCAGGATACTAGTCAGATACTCTTTCCACTAAGCCACTGGCCCACGGCAGAGGAGCAGCACACAAGCTGCATATAGCAGCATTGTGTGGAGGCCTCAGCCGAATTCCGGCTGATTCTCAGTGGTAGTTTGTCAAAACACCCCATCCACTGAGGCCTAACAACACACAATGCACACATACACCATCTCAACAAGAGATAACAAGTTTCAGGACACACACACACAACATACATGCACACCTTCACAGCTGTTTGGTGCAGTGATGTCTTGTCCACTGAAGATCAGTGATCACTTCTATGGCACAGGGGAATCATTCCTCTTTAGCTTTGAAGGCTCGGACATGAGAGTCTTCCACTGGACAGCTGCCAACAGCTACTGTGTGAAGGGAAACAGCGACAGTATTGGCT
Organism: Axinella damicornis; assembly: GCA_963931865.1. NCBI lineage: Eukaryota > Metazoa > Porifera > Demospongiae > Axinellida > Axinellidae > Axinella > Axinella damicornis. The sequence continues at coordinate 12,457,293 of OZ007510.1, read as the reverse complement.
TTGGCAGTGGAGAGTAAGTGGGTAATATCTAGTTCTGTGAGTGTATGGTATACCAGTAGCTCCACTCGCTTGAGCTACTGCCCCCTCATTTGCCTGCTTGAGCAGGCCAGCGCCAAGCACACAGCAGCACACGGCACGCACACGGCAGTGCTGTAGAGGTCCGACATCATGACTTCTGCTCCGATCGTGTGTGCCGAATTAATCAGCTACATGTAGGCAAAGAAATGCATTATCATTCGCGTCATTTCTCACCCAAGGCCTCCATACAAAAGAAGCTTAGTCGTCTGCCCCTGTGAAACAACCACAGCAAATCCCTGCTTGTGGCCTTTCTCTTTCTCACTAACTATTGGCTCTCTTTCGGACTAACTATTGGCCTCCACAGGCAAGTGCACATCTCCACCTCAATCTGGTCCTGCCTGGTACGTAAGCTAGTGTTCTTACCTGCATGTGGCTAGCTCTGGGGCATGTTCATTCACAGATGTACTTCTGCAACGTACACCCCCTGCCTCACACACATGGTATTGTAGTCGCATAATAATTAATAATTATTACAAGTAGCTGAGCTCGCTTCGCTCGCTCAGCTACTTCCCCCTCGTTCGCCTTCCATGCGTAATCCGGCGCCGGACAGCTCTCTGTGCAGAGCTGCTCCCCGATTGCGTCTGCTTCAGCTGCTGCTCGCCGCTTGCCTCCACTTCAGCTGCTGCTCCTGGGCCCGATTGCGGCATCCGCTTCAACTGCTGCTCGCTGCTTGCCTCCGCTTCAGCTGCTGCTCCCGGGCCCGATTGCGGCATCCGCTTCAACTGCTGCTCCCCGTTTGCCTCCGCTTCCAGCTGCTGCTCGCCCGATTACATCCGCTTCGACTGCTGGTCCCCGATTGTGCTTGCCGGATTCCAGCCCATGCCCGGGCCCTCGAACATTCTTCGCTGAGTTCGAGGTTCAGTAAATAAATTAAAGTATGAAGGTCGCGCATCACTATAGTCTAGTCCCGCCCCACGAACATCCCACTTCCGTCACACACACGTTAAACTCTTAATGTATTGATGTATTACATGCATGTGATTTTTAACTTTGATTTTGCATGGTGGTGGCTATTGCGAGGGCCTGGAGAGGCAGACCCTTTTAAACCAGGTCCCCCGGGACCGACGGCTTTACATCCCCTCTGAAGGATGCACTGTGAGCTATTTCCACCTTCAAGACCACTTTTTGGGCTAGAGCTGTGTTGACTCCTAGGAGTGAAAGAAAATTTCTTACGGCATGTTGTGACTCAAACCAGCTACTGTTCGATTAGCAGTGGAATGCTTTAACCACTCGGCCACCAGCCATCCCTATGTGAAAACTACATACAATCCCCCTCTCTCCTCTCCCCTTGATTCCTCCACCCTCCTCCCTCCCTCCCTCCCTCCCTCCCTCCCTCCCTCCCTCCCTCCCTCCCTCCCTCCCTCCCTCCCTCCATCCATCCCTCCCTCGTTCCCTCCGTCCCTCCTTCCCTCCCTCCTTCCACAGTGGACATTTTGGGTTGTGGTTGGATGAGTACTTCTACCATGGAAGCAGTTATAGCTGTTCAACCTACAACAATGACTGTTTAGCAAGCCAACAAGACTTCGTCTGTAGTGGAATCGAAGCATGGGGGTTTAGCGACAGTCACTAAATCATTTGATTCATGTCATTACTCAAAATGCATACTTCTACCAAGCGTTGAGCAAACCATTATTCTGGTTTGGATTTGTTTCATCTTGTCTGTTTGTTGACAAAATTAATGTTGTGCCCTCTGATTGTAAGGTACGTGTTACCAAATGAGATGTGCCAGCTGTTGTCAGTATTGGGGGTAGTGCATGGGTACTAAATGAGACAGACTACACCTTTAGTTGGGTATACCTGTACGTTGCTACGTCTACAATCAATAGAAACTGATTGCTAGAGACATAAGTATTATTATTATGTGCCCTTTTGCAGATTTAGGAATAAAGCTTGTATATATTGAGTTGTATGTAGCACCTCCCTAATCACTAGCTATGTAGCCTACCTATGGTGCTTTCACACAATACACAATTATACAATCAACAGGACATTGAGTTCTGTTACCCTCTGATATAATTTTTTCTTCTATAAAAGTTTTGCAATAGTGCAAGAATACACTAGCAGCTGACAAGCTAATGTGAGTGTACCCAGTTATGACCTACAACAATGACTGTTTTGTGAAAATGACTTTGAAAACAAATTAAAAGTGCAGGAAGTGATAATTATGATAATGAATTAATGGTCGGAGCTATAAGTGCTTCATGAGGTAGGTGAAACGTGATTCCATACAGAAACAGCTAAGCACAAAAGATGACTGAAAAGGCATTGGTACATGCATGAGGTGTATGAACAAAAGGTCATGAATAATAAAGGAGACAAGAGTTCCTTTTACATGAAATTGAAAGTAAGGAAGTCAGTCTGTGGTTGGTCGCTTCACTGTGCATGTGGCTTGCATATTTGGGAATTGGAACAACAGAAGATGTCTTCACTCAGGGAAGTGACCTGGAAACATAATTATTGAAACGTTTGGTAAGAGATGAAGCAATGCTGCAGGCGTGCAGTGACTGAGCATTTGAGCTGAGATCCCATCAGGCCCATTAGCGAATCCAGGGACATGATAAGAAAAAGAACTTCATCAGTTGTACAAAGGAGTTCATATAATGTGTTGTTTCTGTGTGAAGATCATCACCTGCAGGTGAGAGAGAGGAGGAATGTCTCTATTGAAACTGTTTGAGAAATACTCATTCAGCAAATTAAATTGGCTTCAGACTCAGCAGTGGCATTTTGATAGGAGAGTGTTGGGATGGTTGATCGTTGCTTATTCAGATGTTTTACGGCTTTCCAAAACTGCTTTTTGTTTCTGAAATAAAATGACGTAGAATTCCACATCATTTTCACAAGTTTGTTATGCAATTTTCAGAGTTTTGTGCATGCAGGCTTGCATTAATAATGAAGGGACTGGTTCACCAGGGACACGGACAGGGTAAGAGCTTTCACCCTCCATGTAAGGTGTACAGTGCTTGTAGCTACGATGTGGGATGGCTCATTAGTTGGCAGCTGTTGAGGCCGTCGGAACCACTTTTCGGGGTTTTTCCATTATGAATTACAGTATAAGCTACCTCGTGCAACATCATATAGCTAGCAGAATCAGCGGCGTCAATGGCCTTCACCAACTTCGTTCCACAATCTTTCCAAAGCGATCGTTCAGTAACAAGTTATAGATGCACTCAACAGCCAGATACATGTACGTATACACACCCCTGAAATGGCCGTAGAAAGCACCTCAGACATTGGAAAATTGAGAAATTTTCCTGGGGGGGATTGCCCCCCAGACACCCTTAGCAAGCGCAGACTTTGTGCCGCAACATGTGCATGCACCATCCCTGGTCTGACTAGGCCTGACCACTCTGCAACTGCTCCTGATTCACCATTGTTGGGCAGCTGTTGATTCACCATTTTGTTGGCAGCTGTTGAGACAATTTGCTGCATGCGACGCAGTTCTCATTGTTCTGACGTTGTGCGATCATGTATGCTGGCCCACGCAGTCAACTGTGTACCATGCCCCAACCGGTTGCAGCAAGTCTTCCTCACCTCGAACACTTAATTTGCTATCGAGCATAACAGCCGACAAGGTGGGACAGATTGTTAGCAAGTTCCGCGCCTTGATTGCCTTGCAAGCCCGCGGAACCTTAAGCGAGCTACATTCTGATTGGTCAACGTTGGAGTAATTTTTGGCGGGAATTTAAAAATTCTTTTGATGGACCCGCGGAAAGTTACGCGACCTACATTCTGATTGGTCAATGTTAATTTTGGGCGGGAATTTTAAAATTCTTTTGATGGACTGCATCAGCGTCATCACTTTTCTCATTTCGTAGTAAACTGCTGAGCAAGGAACGAACGCTAAACAACGACAACAGACAATTCACACTCTGTGATAACTTCGAAGAGAAAGGACTTCTTTTGCTGCCGGTTGTGCGCTCTCTGGATTAAGACGGAGGGGTGGAGAACCAGCGTGGAGATAATTGCCACTGAAATTTGTTCGAGGTGAGGGAACAAACAAATCTTACCGTTGCTGTAGCTAGTGTCTACCAATGCCTTTTGCAGTAGCGATATCTGGGAGTCAAAAAAGTAAAATTACCATTAGCAAGACTGTGTATCAAGGACAATAATTATTACACAAAGGAATGTCACGATGCATATGGCTCTTGGCTCCGCAAGGTTGTGCGCTCTCTGGATTGAGGCGGATGGTTGGAGATCATTATGAGTGCACATGAAATTGTTTTCCGTTTCTCGCTATAGTCTCTGACGATGTCCTGATCCTTTGCTTTCGGTTGTGCGCTCTCTGGATCGAGACGAGATCAGCGTGGAGATTAAATTTAGGTGAGTACACATGCAATCTATTCCATTTCCTCTGGTTGTGCGCTATCTGGACCGAGACGGATCGGTGGAGTTTAGCATGGAGATCAAATTTATGTGTGTGTACATGCAAATCTATTCCACTTCTCATTGCTGTATATAGCCAGTTATCCTGATGCCATTGCCTCTGGTTGTGCGCTCTCTGGACCGAGACGGATTGGTGGAGGTCAGCGTGGAGATTAAAATTAGGTGAGTGCACATGCAAATCTATTCCACTTCTCATTGCTGTAGCTAGTCTCTGCCGTTATCATGATGCCAATGCCTGTCTGGTTGTGTGCTCTCTGGACCAAGACGGATTGGTGGAGGTCAGCGTGGAGATTAAAATTAGGTGAGTGCAAATGCAAATTTATTCCACTTCTCATTCCTGTAGCTAGTCTCTGCCGATATCCTGATGTCATTTCCTCTGGTTGAGCGCTCTCTGGACCGAGACGGATTGGTGGAGGTCAGCGTGGAGATTAAATTTAGGTGAGTGCTCATGCAAATCTATTCCACTTCTCGTTGCTGTAGCTAGTCTCTTCCGTTATCCTGATGCCATTGCCTGTCTGGTTGTGCGCTCTCTGGACCGAGATGGATTGGTGGAGGTCAGCGTGGAGATTAAAATTAGGTGAGTGCACATGCAAATCTATTCCACTTCACATTCCTGTAGCTAGTCTCTGCCGATATCCTGATGCCATTTCCTCTGGTTGAGCGCTCTCTAGACCGTTACGGATTGGTGGAGGTCAGCGTGGAGATTAAAATTAGGTGAGTGCACATGCAAATCTATTCCACTTGTCATTGCTGTAGCTAATGTCTGCCGTTATCCTGATGCCATTGCCTGTCTGGTTGTGCGCTCTCTGGACCGAGACGGATTGGTGGAGGTCAGCGTGGAGATTAAAATTAGGTAAGTGCACATGCAAATCTATTCCACTTCTCATTCCTGTAGCTAGTCTCTGCCGATATCCTGATGCCATTTCCTCTGGATGAGCGCTCTCTGGACCGAGACGGATTGGTGGAGGTCAGCGTGGAGATTAAATTTAGGTGAGTGCACATGCAAATCTATTCCACTTCTCATTGCTGTAGCTAGTCTCTGCCGTTATCCTGATGCCATTGCCTGTCTGGTTGTGCGATCTCTGGACCGAGACGGATTCGTGGAGGTCAGCCTGGAGATTAAAATTAGGTAAGTGCACATGCAAATCTATTCCATTTCTCATTCCTGTAGGTAGTCTCTGCCGATATCCTGATGCCATTTCCTCTGGATGAGCGCTCTCTGGACCGAGACGGATTGGTGGAGGTCAGCGTGGAGATTAAAATTAGGTGAGTGCACGTGCAAATCTATTCCACTTGTCATTGCTGTAGCTAATGTCTGCCGTTATCCTGATGCCATTGCCTGTCTGGTTGTGCGCTCTCTGGACCGAGACGGATTGGTGGAGGTCAGCGTGGAGATTAAAATTAGGTAAGTGCACATGCAAATCTATTCCACTTCTCATTCCTGTAGCTAGTCTCTGCCGATATCCTGATGCCATTTCCTCTGGATGAGCACTCTCTGGACCGAGACGGATTGGTGGAGGTCAGCGTGGAGATTAAATCTAGGTGAGTGCACATGCAAATCTATTCCACTTCTCATTGCTGTAGCTAGTCTCTGCCGTTATCCTGATGCCATTGCCTGTCTGGTTGTGCGATCTCTGGACCGAGACGGATTCATGGAGGTCAGCCTGGAGATTAAAATTAGGTGAGTCCACATGCAAAACTATTCCACTTCTCATTCCTGTAGCTAGTCTCTGCCGATATCCTGATGCCATTTCCACTTGTTGAGCACTCTCTGGACAAAGACGGATTGGTGGAGGTCAGCGTGAAGATTAAAATTCGGTGAGTGCACATGCAAATCTATTCCACTTCTCATTCCTGTAGGTAGTCTCTGCCGATATCCTGATGCCATTTCCTCTGGATGAGCGCTCTCTGGACCGAGACGGATTGGTGGAGGTCAGCGTGGAGATTAAATTTAGGTGAGTGCACATGCAAATCTATTCCACTTCTCATTGCTGTAGCTAGTCTCTGCCGTTATCCTGATGCCATTGCCTGTCTGGTTGTGCGATCTCTGGACCGAGACGGATTCATGGAGGTCAGCCTGGAGATTAAAATTAGGTGAGTCCACATGCAAAACTATTCCACTTCTCATTCCTGTAGCTAGTCTCTGCCGATATCCTGATGCCATTTCCACTTGTTGAGCACTCTCTGGACCAAGACAGATTGGTGGAGGTCAGCGTGAAGATTAAAATTCGGTGAGTGCACATGCAAATCTATTCCACTTCTCATTCCTGTAGCTAGTCTCTGCCGATATCCTGATGCCATTTCCTCTGGTTGAGCGCTCTCTGGACCTTTATGGATTGGTGGAGGTCAGCGTGGGGATTAAAATTAGGTGAGTGCACGTGCAAATCTATTCCACTTGTCATTGCTGTAGCTATTGTCTGCCGTTATCCTGATGCCATTGCCTGTCTGGTTGTGCGCTCTCTGGACCGAGACGGATTGGTGGAGGTCAGCGTGGAGATTAAAATTAGGTAAGTGCACATGCAAATCTATTCCACTTCTCATTCCTGTAGCTAGTCTCTGCCGATATCCTGATGCCATTTCCTCTGGATGAGCGCTCTATGGACCGAGACGGATTGGTGGAGGTCAGCGTGGAGATTAAATTTGGGTGAGTGCACATGCAAATCTATTCCACTTCTCATTGCTGTAGCTAGTCTCTGCCGTTATCCTGATGCCATTGCCTGTCTGGTTGTGCGATCTCTGGACCGAGACGGATTCGTGGAGGTCAGCCTGGAGATTAAAATTAGGTAAGTGCACATGCAAATCTATTCCACTTCTCATTCCTGTAGCTAGTCTCTGCCGATATCCTGATGCCATTTCCACTTGTTGAGCACTCTCTGGACCAAGACGGATTGGTGGAGGTCAGCGTGAAGATTAAAATTCGGTGAGTGCACATGCAAATCTATTCCACTTCTCATTCCTGTAGGTAGTCTCTGCCGATATCCTGATGCCATTTCCTCTGGATGAGCGCTCTCTGGACCGAGACGGATTGGTGGAGGTCAGCGTGGAGATTAAATTTAGGTGAGTGCACATGCAAATCTATTCCACTTCTCATTGCTGTAGCTAGTTTCTGCCGTTATCCTGATGCCATTGCCTGTCTGGTTGTGCGATCTCTGGACCGAGACGGATTCATGGAGGTCAGCCTGGAGATTAAAATTAGGTGAGTCCACATGCAAAACTATTCCACTTCTCATTCCTGTAGCTAGTCTCTGCCGATATCCTGATGCCATTTCCACTTGTTGAGCACTCTCTGGACCAAGACGGATTGGTGGAGGTCAGCGTGAAGATTAAAATTCGGTGAGTGCACATGCAAATCTATTCCACTTCTCATTCCTGTAGCTAGTCTCTGCCGATATCCTGATGCCATTTCCTCTGGTTGAGCGCTCTCTGGACCTTTATGGATTGGTGGAGGTCAGCGTGGGGATTAAAATTAGGTGAGTGCACGTGCAAATCTATTCCACTTGTCATTGCTGTAGCTATTGTCTGCCGTTATCCTGATGCCATTGCCTGTCTGGTTGTGCGCTCTCTGGACCGAGACGGATTGGTGGAGGTCAGCGTGGAGATTAAAATTAGGTAAGTGCACATGCAAATCTATTCCACTTCTCATTCCTGTAGCTAGTCTCTGCCGATATCCTGATGCCATTTCCTCTGGATGAGCGCTCTCTGGACCGAGACGGATTGGTGAAGGTCAGCGTGGAGATTAAATTTAGGTGAGTGCACATGCAAATCTATTCCACTTCTCATTGCTGTAGCTAGTCTCTGCCGTTATCCTGATGCCATTGCCTGTCTGGTTGTGCGATCTCTGGACCGAGACGGATTCATGGAGGTCAGCCTGGAGATTAAAATTAGGTGAGTCCACATGCAAAACTATTCCACTTCTCATTCCTGTAGCTAGTCTCTGCCGATATCCTGATGCCATTTCCACTTGTTGAGCACTCTCTGGACCAAGACGGATTGGTGGAGGTCAGCGTGAAGATTAAAATTCGGTGAGTGCACATGCAAATCTATTCCACTTCTCATTCCTGTAGGTAGTCTCTGCCGATATCCTGATGCCATTTCCTCTGGATGAGCGCTCTCTGGACCGAGACGGATTGGTGGAGGTCAGCGTGGAGATTAAATTTAGGTGAGTGCACATGCAAATCTATTCCACTTCTCATTGCTGTAGCTAGTCTCTGCCGTTATCCTGATGCCATTTCCTGTCTGGTTGTGCGATCTCTGGACCGAGACGGATTCATGGAGGTCAGCCTGGAGATTAAAATTAGGTGAGTCCACATGCAAAACTATTCCACTTCTCATTCCTGTAGCTAGTCTCTGCCGATATCCTGATGCCATTTCCACTTGTTGAGCACTCTCTGGACCAAGACGGATTGGTGGAGGTCAGCGTGAAGATTAAAATTCGGTGAGTGCACATGCAAATCTATTCCACTTCTCATTCCTGTAGCTAGTCTCTGCCGATATCCTGATGCCATTTCCTCTGGTTGAGCGCTCTCTGGACCTTTATGGATTGGTGGAGGTCAGCGTGGGGATTAAAATTAGGTGAGTGCACGTGCAAATCTATTCCACTTGTCATTGCTGTAGCTATTGTCTGCCGTTATCCTGATGCCATTGCCTGTCTGGTTGTGCGCTCTCTGGACCGAGACGGATTGGTGGAGGTCAGCGTGGAGATTAAAATTAGGTAAGTGCACATGCAAATCTATTCCACTTCTCATTCCTGTAGCTAGTCTCTGCCGATATCATGATGCCATTTCCTCTGGATGAGCGCTCTCTGGACCGAGACGGATTGGTGGAGGTCAGCGTGGAGATTAAATTTGGGTGAGTGCACATGCAAATCTATTCCACTTCTCATTGCTGTAGCTATTGTCTGCCGTTATCCTGATGCCATTGCCTGTCTGGTTGTGCGATCTCTGGACCGAGACGGATTGGTGGAGGTCAGCGTGGAGATTAAAATTAGGTAAGTGCACATGCAAATCTATTCCACTTCTCATTCCTGTAGCTAGTCTCTGCCGATATCCTGATGCCATTTCCTCTGGATGAGCGCTCTCTGGACCGAGACGGATTGGTGGAGGTCAGCGTGGAGATTAAATTTAGGTGAGTGCACATGCAAATCCATTCCACTTCTCATTGCTGTAGCTAGTCTCTGCCGTTATCCTGATGCCATTGCCTGTCTGGTTGTGCGATCTCTGGACCGAGACGGATTCGTGGAGGTCAGCCTGGAGATTAAAATTAGGTGTGTCCACATGCAAAACTATTCCACTTCTCATTCCTGTAGCTAGTCTCTGCCGATATCCTGATGCCATTTCCACTTGTTGAGCACTCTCTGGACCGAGACGGATTGGTGGAGGTCAGCGTGGAGATTAAAATTCGGTGAGTGCACATGCAAATCTATTCCACTTCTCATTCCTGTAGCTAGTCTCTGCCGATATCCTGATGCCATTTCCTCTGGTTGAGCGCTCTCTGGACCTTTATGGATTGGTGGAGGTCAGCGTGGAGATTAAAATTAGGTGAGTGCACGTGCAAATCTATTCCACTTGTCATTGCTGTAGCTAATGTCTGCCGTTATCCTGATGCCATTGCCTGTCTGGTTGTGCGCTCTCTGGACCGAGACGGATTGGTGGAGGTCAGCGTGGAGATTAAAATTAGGTGAGTGCACATGCAAATCTATTCCACATCTCATTCCTGTAGCTAGTCTCTGCCGATATCCTGATGCCATTTCCTCTGGATGAGCGCTCTCTGGACCGAGACGGATTGGTGGAGGTCAGCGTGGAGATTAAATTTAGGTGAGTGCACATGCAAATCTATTCCACTTCGCATTCCTGTAACTAGTTTCTGCCGATATCCTGATGCTATTTCCTCTGGTTGAGCGCTCTCTGGACCTTTATGGATTGGTGGAGGTCAGCGTGGAGATTAAAATTAGGTGAGTGCGCGTGCACATCTATTCCACTTGTCATTGCTGTAGCTAATGTCTGCCGTTATCCTGATGCCATTTCTAGTCTGGTTGTGCGCTCTCTGGACCGAGACGGATTGGTGGAGGTCAGCGTGGAGATTAAAATTAGGTAAGTGCACATGCAAATCTATTCCACTTCTCATTCCTGTAGCTAGTCTCTGCCGATATCCTGATGCCATTTCCTCTGGTTGTGCGCTCTCTGGACTGAGACGGATTGGTGGAGGTCAGCGTGGAGATTAAAATTAGGTGAGTGCACGTGCAAATCTATTCCACTTGTCATTGCTGTAGCTAATGTCTACCGTTATCCTGATGCCATTGCCTGTCTGGTTGTGCGCTCTCTGGACCGAGACGGATTCGTGGAGGTCAGCCTGGAGATTAAAATTAAGTGAGTCCACATGCAAAACTATTCCACTTCTCATTCCTGTAGCTAGTCTCTGCCGATATCCTGATGCCATTTCCACTTGTTGAGCACTCTCTGGACCGAGACGGATTGGTGGAGGTCAGCGTGGAGATTAAAATTCGGTGAGTGCACATGCAAATCTATTCCACTTCTCATTCCTGTAGCTAGTCTCTGCCGATATCCTGATGCCATTTCCTCTGGTTGAGCGCTCTCTGGACCTTTATGGATTGGTGGAGGTCAGCGTGGAGATTAAAATTAGGTGAGTGCACATGCAAATCTATTCCACTTGTCATTGCTGTAGCTAATGTCTGCCGTTATCCTGATGCCATTGCCTGTCTGGTTGTGCGCTCTCTGGACCGAGACGGATTGGTGGAGGTCAGCGTGAAGATTAAAATTAGGTAAGTGCACATGCAAATCTATTCCACTTCTCATTCCTGTAGCTAGTCTCTGCCGATATCCTGATGCCATTTCCTCTGGATGAGCGCTCTCTGGAGGTCAGCGTGGAGATTAAATTTAGGTGAGTGCACATGCAAATCTATTCCACTTCTCATTGCTGTAGCTAGTCTCTGCCGTTATCCTGATGCCATTGCCTGTCTGGTTGTGCGATCTCTGGACCGAGACGGATTCGTGGAGGTCAGCCTGGAGATTAAAATTAGGTGAGTCCACATGCAAAACTATTCCACTTCTCATTCCTGTAGCTAGTCTCTGCCGATAACCTGATGCCATTTCCACTTGTTGAGCACTCTCTGGACCGAGACGGATTGGTGGAGGTCAGCGTGGAGATTAAAATTCGGTGAGTGCACATGCAAATCTATTCCACTTCTCATTCCTGTAGCTAGTCTCTGCCGATATCCTGATGCCATTTCCACTTGTTGAGCACTCTCTGGACTGAGACGGATTGGTGGAGGTCAGCGTGGAGATTAAAATTCTGTGAGTGCACATGCAAATCTATTCCACTTCTCATTCCTGTAGCTAGTCTCTGCCGATATCCTGATGCCATTTCCTCTGGTTGAGCGCTCTCTGGACCTTTATGGATTGGTGGAGGTCAGCGTGGAGATTAAAATTAGGTGAGTGCACGTGCAAATCTATTCCACTTGTCATTGCTGTAGCTAATGTCTGCCGTTATCCTGATGCCATTGCCTGTCTGGTTGTGCGCTCTCTGGACCGAGACGGATTGGTGGAGGTCAGCGTGGAGATTAAAATTAGGTGAGTGCACATGCAAATCTATTCCACATCCCATTGCTGTAGATAGTCTCTGCCGTTATCCTGATGCCATTGCCTGTCTGGTTGTGCTCTCTCTGGACCGAGACGGATGGGTGGAGGTCATCGTGGAGATTAAAATTAGGTGAGTGCACATGCAAATCTATTCCACTTGTCATTCCTGTAGCTAGTCTCTGCCGATATTCTGATGCCATTTCCTCTGATTGAGCGCTCTCTGGACCGAGACAGATTTGTGGAGGTCAGCGTGGAGAGTAAAATTGGGTGAGTGCACATGCAAATCTATTCCACTTCTCATTGCTGTAGCTAGTCTCTGCCGTTATCCTGATGCCATTGCCGGTCTGGTTGTGCGCTCTCTGGACCGAGATGGATTGATGGAGGTCAGCGTGGAGATTGAAATGAGGTGAGTTCACATGCAAATCTATTCCACTTCTCATTCCAGTAGCTAGTCTCTGCCGTTATCCTGATGCCATTGCCTGTCTGGTTGTGCGCTCTCTGGACTGAGACGGATTGGTGGAGGTCAGCGTGGAGATTAAATTTAGGTGAGTGCACATGCAAATCTATTCCACTTCTCATTCCTGTAGCTAGTCTCTGCCGATATCCTGATGCCATTTCCTGTGGTTGAGCGCTCTCTGTTCTCATTGCTGTAGCTAGTCTCTGCCGTTATCCTGATGCCATTGCCGGTCTGGTTGTGTGCTCTCTGGACCGAGACGGATTCGTGGAGGTCAGCCTGGAGATTAAAATTAGATAAGTGCACATGCAAATGTATTCCACTTCTCATTCCTGTAGCTAGTCTCTGCCGATATCCTGATGCCATTTCCTCTGGTTGAGCGCTCTCTGGTCTGAGACGGAATGGTGGAAGTCAGCGTGGAGATTAAATTTAGGTGAGTGCACATGCAAATCTATTCCACTTCTCATTGCTGTAGCTAGTCTCTGCCGCTATCCTGATGCCGTTGCCTGTCTGGTTGTGCGCTCTCTGGACTGAGACGGATTGGTGGAGGTCAGCGTGGAGATTGAAATTAGGTGAGTGCACATGCAAATCTATTCCACTTCTCATTCCTGTAGCTAGTCTCTGCCGTTATCCTGATGCCATTGCCTGTCTGGTTGTGCGCTCTCTCTGGACCGAGACGGATTGGTGGAGGTCAGCGTGGAGATTGAAATTAGGTGAGTGCACATGCAAATCTATTCCACTTCTCATTCCTGTAGCTAGTCTCTGCCGTTATCCTGATGCCATTGCCTGTCTGGTTGTGCGCTCTCTGGACCGAGACGGATTGGTGGAGGTCAGTGTGGAGATTAAAATTAGGTGAGTGCACATGCAAATGTATTCCACTTCTCATTCCTGTAGCTAGTCTCTGCCGATATCCTGATGCCATTTCCTCTGGTTGAGCGCTCTCTGGTCCGAGACGGATTGGTGGAAGTCAGCATGGAGATTAATATTAGGTGAGTGCACATGCAAATCTATTCCACTTCTCATTGCTGTAGCTAGTCTCTGCCGTTATCCTGATGCCATTGCCTGTCTGGTTGTACGCTCTCTGGACCGAGACGGATTGGTGGAGGTCAGCATGGAGATTAAAATTAGGTGAGTGCACATGCAAATCTATTCCACTTCTCATTCCTGTAGCTAGTCTCTGCCGATATCCTTCCTCTGGTTGTGCGCTCTCTGGACCGAGACGGATCGGTGGAGAACAGCGTGGAGATTTAATTTAGGTGAGTACACATGCAAATCTATTCCACTTCTCATAGTCTCTGGCGATATCCTGATGCCCTTGCCTCTGGTTGTGCGCTCTCTGGACCGAGACGGATTTGGCGTGTCCAAGATACGTGCTCTTCTCCTCTGCACTTCGGAAGCCTTAGCCTGGATGGATAGCTTCTTCACAAGTGTGCATGGGTGAGCACATGCCAAACAGTCCTACAGTTCACTTACCTAGTAACCTGAGTCACCAATTAATGTCCATCTAGAACGAAAAGGTCGATGACTTTCGTCATAGAGGCAAAGATCTTGTCTTCAGCCAATCTCAGTTTTTTGAAATCTGGAAGCTCCACTTCAGCCACGTCACTGTCCCAAAGGTATGGGTATGGTCATGTAAAACCACATTAGTAGCAACATTGAAGACCAACAGTTTCAAGGTGTTTAGTTGCTAAGACTTTTTTGTGAAGTCCCAAATGTCATAAGCTTGCAAATGTAAATACACTATGATACTTTTGTTTAGAATCACAATAATAATTATTCTTTAGGTATTGCAAACATATTTCTCACAGTTGCAATAGGGAATATACACAAATTAATATTACATAGCTATTGAAGATTATCATGATCATACCTGCATACACAAGTTGAAATGCGGACGTTTAACTGAATCGAACTGCAGGAAAACTGGTTCACCAAATGTGATGTATGCTCAACGATACATCGTGAAATGGAGAAGACGAGAACCACTTCGAAAGGCAGAGGTGGATAAAATACGAAATGAGCACAACCCTCTGCAAATGTGAGTTCTAGGGTAAGAAACTTCCTTTGGATACACAGAAACCTATGTATCTCTCTTTTTTGTTTCAGGGAGCAGCCACGGAATCTGTGAATGTTGCGCACACACTTCACTGGTGTGTTAGTGCATGATTATGGGTCAACAAACTATGTTGATTACCTATAGTGGCCTCGTGACCCTAACCTGACGAGGGTTCTCGTGGAGTATCTCCCAAAGAAGTGTACCCAGGAAACTAGCTATTCAGCTAGACAATTGCGTCAGGGATGTAATTACTAAGAAGAATATTTGAAGAGGTGAGGGAAGTGTACATATAACTTTCTGTTACACTCAAATTTGAGTGTGACTGACGTGTAAATATTGATGTTGCTATAGGATTCTTGAATGTCGGCCACACCCATGAGGATGTCGATGCCTTGTTTGGTCATGTTAGCACCTGGCTGAAGCGGCATAATGCCATCACCATTCCTGGCTCATGAGTTTAACACTTCCTCCTCAGAATATTTAACTCTTTACCAACCAATGACTGCAAAAGCTGTCATGAGCTCCCATAAGCCCATAAGAATTTTAATACAGGGTTTTTGTTTCCTTTTTCTTATGGTTGGTAATGAGTTAATAGTACTTTATGCATGCATCTGTATACACCCTCACAACACAATAATGGTAGCAACTGAGGAATGCTTCATTAAGTGCTATCCTGTCCAAATCTGGAGAGTAAAATGCTAAACAAATTATGATGTTGTTGTGTAAACTCTGGTGTCTGTTTATTTCGTCCGTCAATGTAGTGTTCCTGGAAGGCCTGGATGCAACCACAGATGAATGAGATCCACAACCACACCAACGTTTGTGAAGGGAAGTGACATGACATCGGTTGCTACATGCGGTAATAACCTTGAGAAGTTGGATGCCAGGGCTGTCTTGTGGCTCCCACTGTTTTGTTGTACTTGTTGCACCAGTGTAGCTATATACTGGGCATATTATAAAGGACTGATTTCCCTTCAGCAGATTATAGAATATCATTGCTGTTCCTCTGCAGTCCCTTCCAGATGGAGAGCCAATGCTGGTAGTTTCAAGCTATGAGAAGCTTGATCTGCGGAAGTTAGAGCACGACCTTCCCAGATAGACTGATTCTGGAGTTCAACAAGACTGGTGGAAGGTATGATTGACATGCTGGAGTTGAAGCAGGAGGCCTACCACCAAGGTAGATGCTGGCTAGCTACATGAGGAGCTCCTTCAGGTGAAGAGAACACTCGCAGCTCAAGTGTCAAGCAGTCTGCAGAGGGTGCAACACTATTACATATATACCATGGTATCAGTGGAAAGGCGTGATATTCCAAAGGTATGCACCTGCAAAAATTTAATGCATGTATACATGACATTGTATAGTACTTGGTAGAGTCCATTAATGAACTGTCATTGATCACTCTCACAATTGGGTACATGGATCATTTAATGTATTTCTACTTGTACATATCTATTATATATTAGTGTGCAGTACTCCTATACGATAGAAAAGAGGTGGTGGGATGGGCACGAGCAAGAGATGACAGTCGAGGGAGGAGTCATGGTAGGAGTCAGCACAAAGGACAAGTGCAAGATGTCAGCCAATTCAAGAGAGGAGTTGTAGCTAGCAGGAGTGGAACCAGCGATGGAGTGAGAGACGACAGCCAAAGGAAGAATCGTCGTGGAAGTGGGTGCAAGGAAACACCGACAGGCATCACAAGACTCAGAGGAGTCAGCAGCTCAGGTATAATTATGCTGTATGAGTATAGCTGTTGTTACTGAAAGCAAGCCTACTCCCTGCATGCTTGTAGTACTCCTATACGATAGAAGAGAGGTGGTGGGATGGGCACGAGCAAGAGATGACAGTCGAGGGAGGAGTCATGGTAGGAGTCAGCACAAAGGACAAGTGCAAGATGTCAGCCAATTCAAGAGAGGAGTTGTAGCTAGCAGGAGTGGAACCAGCGATGGAGTGAGAGACGACAGCCAAAGGAAGAATCGTCGTGGAAGTGGGTGCAAGGAAACACCGACAGGCATCACAAGACTCAGAGGAGTCAGCAGCTCAGGTATAATTATGCTGTATGAGTATAGCTGTTGTTACTGAAAGCAAGCCTACTCCCTGCATGCTTGCACCACAATGTTGCACATTCCACTATTGTTGAAAACCATTAGTACGAATGTAAACGTCAGCAGCATCGAAACTTTCACAAAACGAATTTTTTCTTAAAACTTCAACATTAATTTAAGGCCCAAATTTTTCCGATGCATTACCAAACTTATTGAAATTTCAACAACGTAGCTACACCAAACTTGCTGAAAGTTTCAATGCACTGGCATTAGGACCATGCTTACTGTATTCAAAATTTGAGAACTGAATTGATTGTAATCTGAGGTCACTGATGTATGTAAAGTGATTTGTGCTGTGCTAGTGATCATGTAAGAGTTTCAACAATGTATACACAAGTGAGGGCCCGGCATAACTTATGCCTAGTATACGTACAAACAAACAAATGGAAGTAAGTGGTGAATGGGTATAACAACATTTGCAAGTGTGTATTGAGGACATTATTATAGACAAAGCTAGGGAAAGGTGGTAGAATAATTAATAGGGAATACATTTTATTTATGAAATGATAACGGACTATAGCGATAATGTATAGCCAGTGATGCTATCATTCCTCAACAAGTATTCAATTAGTTGTCTAGCTAATTGCATAGATGTTTGACGAGAACCCTTCACTCTCTACTGTACCCTGTTGCCCTGACAGCCCTGTTGGAGTCACACGTGGTACACTGATCAACTCTTGGGGATGAGGATGAGGAAGTGATGTGAATCACCTTTGGTGGATGCTCGGAAACAATTCTTAGGAACAGTTTTGTAATTATACAAATTGTAGTTTCAGAAGCTCAAGTACCCATGTGCAAATTGTAGAAATTCTTCTTGTGCTGTTGTTTTACACACTGCATGAATTGTTAACATGGGCATGCCGATTTCTTCCTGTTCAAGTATAGCTAATATAGCTAGCCAATGCAACTTTCGAGCATGTACAGGTAACATGCATGATGTGGTCTGACAGTACATGCAGTAATTCTTAGGCTACCGGTAATTATAAATAAATGAACCTTGGGGTCAAAATTTTAGGGTGGAGTTGTTACTTCTATATATATAGCTATAGCGGTTTGGAATGATATAGTCTCGTTCCCAGACCGTCTGGGAATGATTCAAGATGCTGCGCAAACCACGAGTCTGCAAGTGGAGCTGGCTATGAAGAACTTGTAGGAAGAACTGAAGCGTTGCTCCCGCAAGGGCAGCTCCTGGAAGCGGTGGAGTTGTATCTCCAAGCTGCTGAGCGTGAATACCACACACAAAAGTAGTCCAGCAGTAGTCTCGGAACCAGACCCTTCGCGCGAGGGGTCTGGTTCCGAGACTATTTGTCTGCCTGTGTGTGTGTAACGGAAGTGGGATGTTCGTGGGGCGGGACTAGACTATAGTGACGCGCGACCTTCATACTTTCGAACTCCGCGAAGAATCTTTGGGTCCGGGCATGGGCTGGAATCCAGCAAGCGCAATCGGTAGTCTCGGTACCGAATGGCGACCATGACTCAAAGAGTTGCTGTCTCTCTCTGGGGTGTCTTGACTGCCTCAGCTCAAGAAATTCCGACTTGATGTTGTCTCCCTTGTCCCTCTCGTTCTCGTCCAGGTGCATTTTCTGAGCTGAGTTTGATGGTGATAACTTGTGACATCTAGAGCCGGAGTCTGACCTCGTTGAGCTCTACTGCTAGACGTTCACACATGGCAGTACAAATGCCCCGCACTGGGAGTGTCTTCTGTCATGGTGGGAAGGGTAGCCCCTCTGGTGCTCGTTGCCGACAGTACTGCTCTGGGTGTTTGGACTTACCTTGCAAGGGTTCTACTAGAGGAGTACACAGTGACGTGCAGTGCTCACGCTCGAGTGTCTTCTGTCACGGTGGGAAGGGTAGCCCCTCTGGTGCTCTTTGCCGACGGTCCTCTTCAACGGTACACCGCTCTATCTACTATCAAACTCTTCTCTCTGTTTTGTGTTATCATTTGGACTCATTAGTGTGCTTATTTGTTGTGTTCATGTTCCATCCTGTAACCCAGGGCAATGAAAATCAATCAATCAATACCAGACTATTCGCGCACGGCGGAATAGTAATCGGGGAGCAGCAGTCGAAGCGGACGTAATCGGGGGGCAGCAGTTGAAGCGAACGCAATCGGGGAGTAGCAGCCGAAGTGGACGCGATCGGGAGCAGCAGCTGAAGCGGATGCAAGCGGCGAGCAGCAGACGCAATCGGGGAGCAGCAGCAGAGGCAAAGGGGGAACAGCAGTTGAAGTGGATGCCGCAATCGGGCCCGGGAGCAGCAGCTGAAGCGACGCAAGCGGCGAGCAGCAGCTGAAGCGACGCAAGCGGCGAGCAGCAGCTGAAGCGGACGCAATCGGGGAGCAGCTCTGCAGTCTGCACAGAGAGCTGTCCGGCGCCAGATTACGCACGGTAGGCGAACGAGGGGGAAGTAGCTGAGCGAGCGAAGCGAGCTCAGCTACTTGTTGTACAGTTATACATCACTAGACTACCTGTACGTATAAATATAGCTTCACTGAGTGCGTGCGTGCATACACCTCATGAATAATTATTGCAACTGCTAAACAGTCGAATCGCCAGCGTACCGGAAGTACATACCTGCATATTGCTACGCGTGTATGGAGCGCGTCGCTCAATTTGACCTTTGACCTGAGCTGCCTTGGTTACAAAACGTCACCGCACTTCAACAGGAAGCAACTTCAGCACGGAGTGCTCACGCGTGCAGGAGCAGCGCATGCCGGCACTACATATCGCATGTATCGGTGCAAGTTGGAGGTGCCTAACATCTGTATGCCAAAGTTACAGCTAAGACAGCCAGGAGAGGGGGGTTTTGGGTAAGCTGAACATGACCTGGGGCATTTCCAGCTTCCCGGAGATTCAGGCAAAGGAATGGTAAATTTTAATGGTGTTGATAGTACACTTTCAAGGAAAATAATGTATGCCTGTGTCCCACTCTGTGCTTGGGAGATATGAGGGACTGAATTGCATGCAATTTCAGTGCTCGTAGTGGTAGCTAACTAGACAGGACAAAAAGTCACAGTAAAACTTCTAATGCTGAAGGACTTCTATTAGCATGCTTGTGTTGATTCCACAGCATGGCTAGCTCCAGGAATGCCATGAGGGTCCTTGCGGGCCGTGCCATTGTCAATCCAGCAAGTTCACACACTGTGGAAACTACATTGTTGAAGTTACAATGCCTTTGTCATATCCCATGACTTGCTTGCAGTTATGAGTTGTGAGTATTGCAATGACACATGATCAGCAGGTGCATCCCATGACTATATGAGCTGTAACTGAGGTGACCATCCATGATGCTTTGCAGTGGCACATTCCACAGTGGAGGGGGTGACCCAGAGCCTTGTTAAAACAATTATAACCCTTCCCATTTTACAGTACATACATTAAAAGGAAGAGTTGTTTTAATCATGCACGCTATGGGTCACCACCATAATTGCATCTCAGTGCCCCCTCCACTGTGGAATGTGCCACTACAAAGCATCATGGATGGTCACCTTAGTTGCAGCTCATAAGGTCATGGGATACATCTGCTGATCATAACCATTAGCTACATGTGCTACATGTATAGCAATACCCACAACTCACAGCTGCAACCAAGTCATGGGATAACAGACGTACTGTTACTTCAACAATGCAGTTTCCAGCTTTCAGAGCATATATAGATTGTAGAGTACTACTACACCATCAATGGTTACAGTATAACAATACGTAGCTATATACATGCATCCTTGCATGTGATAATCACACACTCACAGTTGCAAGCAAGTCATGACATGGGATGACAAATGTATTGTTACTTCAACAATGTAGTTTCCACAGTGGTGCACATGCCAAGGGGCTTGATGTCCTGCAGTACCAGTTCGTATGTGAGGTAGAGAACACAAATGTTGATAAGTCCACTTGTATAGGCTACTCTACAGCTACACAGAAATGCACACCATGGTGGAAGCAGTGTTCTAGACAGAATACAGGGAAGTGTAGCATACAAAGTTGTGAAGATAACGCACCAATCAACTTGTATTGCTACGGCAGCAGAAATTAAAGTAATAGGGAGTATAGTCCACACACATCTCTCAAAAATACCGTAGTCGCGTGTCATTAGGCGCACCTCACCTATAGTTGCATCTTCACTGTTAGACGCACTGTTAGATGCATCTTCACTATAATTCATGCAGCCCATGCCAATTCTTATGCTGCCTAAGAACAAAGTTGGTGTTGGACTCAAACTAGCCTCGTTCCCAGGCCCGAGACGGCAAGGAGAAAAGGGCCTGGTTTCCACTGTTAATAACAGACTGGCTACGAGTACAAGGCAGATGACATACAAGGCGTGTGAGTGACTTGCGTGCACGAGCAGTCATATGACTCTGCCCCTCAACTTGGCTCCACCCCACCTGAGTGCCATCATTTACCGCTTAGCTCCTCCTTCGAGCTCTCGTGTACTGATGTAGCTGTCCAACAAAAACAAACACAGCCTGAGTGAGAAGTACGCAGACATGTGCACTGCCTATAATTCTAAGCAGCTGCATGCTAGGCCTATAAGTAGTTGCCATGGGTTTCAAGTTGGCAGTAAACAATAATTGTGTATCCTGGGGGCTCAATACAAAACCTGTACGAGGTTTTCTATTGAAAATGAGGTTTTCTATCCGATTTAGATACCTCACAGTGAGTAATCTGATTGGTGGAATTGGTACAACTATACTCTCTAATGTTTGAAAGACAAACTTCCTGCAGGTGTGGCTACCTGGACACTTTGGCCCCTCCCACATACTTGTATATTCCAAACACGTGACAAACCATTCTTGTGTGCAGAACTGCACCTTCAGCTTCAGGACACAGCTAGAATTAAGACATGAATATCTAGTGACAGAGCTATAAATGAACAAGTAATTCGACGAGCATCAGGCCAAAGTACACTGGGAAAATGGCATTCAACGGTGATGACTCGCCTCTAACAGCGAGAAACAGACTACTCAGTCTCCCAAAACTAGCTCTGTCACTAGATACTATCTAATTACCTTTTTGGAGACAAAAGATGTCGCTTGCTTGGATAAAGTTCATTTCGCACACGAATGGCTGCATGAAATAACGTGCAGATGCTCATATGCACGCTTAGATTTTACTTCCAGCCAATGGGTAGATTTTACTTCCAGCTAACGGGTACTCATAACTTTAAGTGCATCTCCATATTTCCATAAAGCTAGGAAGAGGTTTGCTTGTAGCTAGTGTAGGACGCCATCAACAAGCAGAAACTTTTTGCTCGTTTCACCTTTCTCAACCTTCGTCGCTGTTTCGGGGTATCTTCCGCTGGCTAAATACTTCTTCGTAGACCTTGATCTCAGCATCCGAACCGTCCGCCATTCCAAGTTCGATCTCCACCATCCTCTGTTATTTTTATTTTTTATTTTTTTATTTTTCTACGAGGGGCAACCGCACTCCTGGTAGCCGCGTTGCAACCGGTTGCGACTCGACGGTAGCGCAAGCTAGGTATTGCAACTCATTCCAATTAACGCACATGCCACGCGACGTCAACGTCGATCGATTGAGCTGAGTCAGCAATGGCGGCCCAAGGAGAACTGTTACAGCACTCACAACTTCGCCAGCACGGTGAGTTTTGGCATGTAAGCGTCAGTGAACGACAGCGATCACGGCCTTGTGGTCAGAATCTTCGTGTGCCTTTCCTAAGAACGGTACTGCCACCGGAAGTCGAAGAGAGCGCTCGAGCAATGGCAGCCACGGCGAGACAAAAGCGCTCATATCTCCACTACCAAGGTGAGTTTCAACACCAACTTTTTACATTCAGGTCAGGGCATGATAGCGATCACGGCGGTATAGTCAGAATTTCTGTAGGCCAAGCCTAAGTACTCAAACATTATATATATTATATTGGATTAATTATTTATTTACGCGGCACAATTTTTCCCCTACCAGGAGTGTAAATAACGAGGGGCAACCGCACTCCTGGTAGCCGTTGAAACGCCGGCTGCGACTCGCCGTAGCGTTAGTTCCAATTAACGCACATGCCACGTGGCAACCACGTTCAGTCGATCGCGAGCAATGGCAGCCAAAAGGAAGACAGACATTATTACAGCACTCACAACTTAGCCAGCATGGTGAGTTTTGGCATGTAAGTGTCAGTGAACGACAGCGATCACGGCCGTGTGGTCAGAATCTTCGTGTGCCTTTCCTAAGAATGGTACTGCCACCGGAAGTCGAGAGAGCGCTCGAGCAATGGCGGCCACGGCGAGACAAAAACGCTTGTATCTCCAGCACCATGGTGAGTTTCAGCACCAAAATTGTTCGGTGAGGACAGTGCATGATAGCGATCATGACGGTGTAGTCAGAATCTTTGCAGGCCATTCGCAAGTAGTCAAACATTAATTATTAAATTTTAGTTTAGATTAGATTAGATTACATTACGCGGCACAATTTTTCCCCTACCAGGAGTGTAATAATTCATGCCAATGCAAAGGATACATAATAGCCTTCTAGGCTAATACAGGTATGTACCCTAACTAACTAACTAACTACAAGAACAAAGGTGCAATATTCTTAAATGTGTGAGGTGAAGGTGCAGTAAGTGCATCGGGGGGGTAGGTGATTCCATATGGAAACAGTACTTGGAACAAATGATGCTTGGAAGGCGTTAGTGTGCGCAAAAGGTTGATACAAAAATGGAAGATTATAGTTGTGTCTAGCTACTAGGTTGCGGCATAAATACATCGGGTGTGAAAGGGAAGAGACCATGGATGATCTTAAAGAGAGTACAAAGTTTTAAATAAATTCTCCTGTTCTCAAGTGTAGGAATTTGAGCAAGATGGAGCAGCTCTTGGTATCCTAGATCCCACCTTTTTAAACACATCTTTAGTCCATATTTTTGTACGTTCTCCACAGATTTTATGTCTTTGAGAAGGTGGGGATCCCACACCGGGGCGGCATATTCGAGGTGAGGGCGCACTAGATATTTGTACATTTCTAGTAATCTTTCACTGCTTACATTAGTGGAGAACCTTCTGTATAGCAGGCCAATAAGTCTCTTTCCTTTTGCACAGATGGAGTTAATGTGCCTGGACCAAGACAAGTCCGATGAAATGAGCACTCCCAAGTACTTAAAGGCTTCTACTTGTTCAAGTGGTGTCTCGTTTAGTAGGAGCTGTGGAGGATGACTGAGATTCCGCTTTCTTGAGAGCAGCATGGTCTTACATTTGGCTGGGTTGAGTGATAAATTATTGCGATCTACCCATGAACTGATTTTATCAATGTCCATTTGCAACTGCTGGTAATCCTCACTGCACTTGATTTGTTTGTACAAGAGCATGTCATCTGCATAGAGGTTTAGGACTGAGTTTTCTGACAGCTGGAGAGACGACACGTCATCAATGTAAATAAGGAATAATAGCGGACCCAAAACAGAGCCTTGTGGAACTCCTGAGAGCACAGGTGAGTCAGGAGATGAAGCACCTCCGACAACCACATGTTGTTTTCTGTCAGCAAGGTAGCTGTGCAACCATGACAAGATGTGGGAATCCAATGCATATGTGTTCAGTATTTGTGCGGAACAGAATCGAAAGCCTTGCGAAGGTCAAAGAAAACGGAGCATACATTGTGTCTGGATTTGAGTGCTTTAAACCAGTCATGTGTTACAGCCAGTAGAGCTGTGACTGTGGATTTTCCCGATTGGAATCCCCACTGCATATTGGAGAGTGGTCTATTTTCATTGAGGTGGATGGTGATTACTTGATGAATGTGTCGCTCTAGCAGCTTGCTCACTACAGATAGGAGAGATATTGGCCTATAATTGGAAGCCTCGTTGTGTTGGGATGACTTCGGTATGGGTACAACAGAAGAAGTTTTCCAACAAGTTGGAAAGTGCCCAAGTTTGATGGAAATGTTGAAAAGCTTGGCAAGGGACGGAGCAATGCTTGTTGCGATGTATTTGAGCATTTTGATGGAAATCCCATCTGGACCACTTGCTTTGGTAGCATCCAAGGCTTGGATGTATGACAGAATCTCCTCAGTGGTGCATAGGAGATCTTCAGAACTGGCAGATTCAAACTCAGTGTGGGTCTGCCTCTCTTCATCTAGCTGTGACAGGGGAGGAACTGATGTATTAAAGCAGGATGAGAAGTACTCATTAAGCATGGCGGCTTTCTCATAATTTGTTTCTGCCGTGGCTTCTTGATAATGAAGTGTTGGGATCGTAGACTTGCTTGCTAAGTACCTTTACTGCTTTCCAAAATTGCTTTTTGCTTCCCACATTGAGCCTGTTAAGGTGTGAATTCTTGGCTTCGCGTAGCATCTTCACAACTGTATTACATAATCTCTTGTATTTAGCTGCTACTTCATGCAGGCTTGTTCGATCTCTTGGTGGCATGGAATGCAGCATTACGCTTTCTCATATGGCGAATTATGTTCTTAGTCAGCCAGGGTACATTCCTCCTGCTTTTCACCGTTTGCTGCGGAATGCACATGGAGATAATATCCATGAACTTTCTGTGCCAATTGGAGGCTGCAACATCGATATCCTCCTCAGGTAACAAACTATCCCAGTCAGTCTCATCAATCATCTGACATGCCATTCTGAAGTCAGCATTCCTATATCTCCAGATGGTCCTGGGGTGTTGTTGCACTTGTGTACCACTTAGTCTCCACTTGAACGAGAGGTATAATCCATTGTGATCGGAATTTACAATAGGAGGAATTGTAGAACAATGATGAAGCAGAGTTGTATTGGATACAAGGGCCAGGTCGATCAGTGAAGAATCCCCATTGGGACTTGTGTGGGTGGGAGTACCTACAACTTGAGATAATGATAGCATTTGGAGAATACTGTTGAGTTTACAAAAATAAGGGTGATCTGTGTTACAAAAATTGACATTGAAATCTCCTATTAATACAAAACTAGAAAACTGATGAGGCGACAAACTCAAAAGGGTGTTATAAAGGGAATCATAAAATAGGAAATGGGGCTAGTAGCGCATTGCAAGCTTCTTCAAATACATTTGACACCTGATAAGGTCACTATAGGTTCAGCAATGCCTAGCTTTGATTCGCTGGTATACGTTCAGCCATAGATAATAGTTTACGCTCCAGGTTCAGCTGTATCGTAACGGGATGCCAAATTCCCGAAGGGGTGCATCGCGGGGTGCCAAATTCCCTCAGCGTATTTTGCTTGGGGGGTTCCAATTTCCCTAGGGTATTTAGCATGAGGGTGCCATAAAACGAGGGTGCCAAATTCCCCATGACACCGGAAACATATCACTTGTTTGTCACCTCCGGCATTGTTAATCGTGCACGCTTCGCACTCGGTAACAATACTACGGCAACAAACTCGTGTGATATTTTCCAGTATAGCTTGGTACTATGGTGATACTTAATATATCATTGTTCTATACTGCATACATGCGTAGTTCTGTTGTCTTTGCCCTGCCACCATGACCTCAGCTCTGCAATGGTGCAGGTGGTGACATTATTATTATTATAAATAAACATAAAACAATGCACATTGAGCCAGCCGAGGCAATTGTTTTTACAGCTTGAACTGCATCAGCGCTAGTGTAGCTATACTGTTAGAAGAAAGTCATGTTGCGCGCTCCTTTCGTTGCACGAACTCTGTCGCACTCTGGCAAGGCGATCAAAGTTCTTTGGGAAGATGGTGCTAACAGTACGTTTTCGAACACTTGGTTGCGCTCATCCACCAGAGACCCGAAATTCTTCAATGCCGCCTCCTCTATGTACAAAGAGGAACACCTCTCGTTTGTTGCTAAAGATGCTCCAATTACGTCGGCTGAGCTAACGGCACAGCCTGATGATGATGTGGGGAGAGGTGTCAAAGTATGCTGGGATGATCACAGCAGTGTATTCGACGCATCGTGGCTTCGCGCCCAGGACAGTCGCGCTTCGTCAAAACTGGCCGGCGAGCTCCTGAATGAAGTGCCTTGGGATGGCACTACGAAGATTCCCGAGTACGACTTCGCTGACAAAGACACACGCTTTGAGTCCTGGATGCTGGACCTGCGCAGGTTTGGACTCATCATCGTCAAAGGAGCGCCCGCCACGGAGAAGGGGATGGTGGACTTCATGCACAAGATCGGACCTCTGCGACAGCGCTACCACCCGACCGATGTTTTCACGCTTCTCACACAGCAGAAGAAGGTGGCTGTGGACATTCACGCCTATGGAGCGAAGACGCTGGGCGCACACACCGATACCAGTTATTACAAAATGCCAGCAAGAATCGAATCGTTCTTGTGTCTCGAGTATTCCGCTCCGAAAAAGGACACAGTGAACTACTTCGTCGACAGCTATAGGGTGATTGAAGATTTGCGTCACGAAGACCCCGAAACATTTCACATTTTGACAACCACGAAACTACGTCAGGGACGACGCAGGACTGAAGTAGAGGAGCCTTGTGACCTATCGGACAAGACTATGTATGAGTGGGATACCTACATAGACACCACTCCCATCATCATGGAAGGCGACAAAGTGAAGCGACCACAGTTCCTCTTTGGGAAGCACGGAGGTTATCCCATGCACAGTCATACCGATGATCACATGAAAAAGTTCTTCCGTGCTTGTCAGGTACTCCAGGAGAGGCTGGATGACCCTAAGTACCTCCATCATTGCATCCTCACGCCAGGAACCCTCACCGTATTTGACAACCATCGTGTTTGCCATGGAAGGTTGGGGATTGATCCATCCACAAAACGTTGCGTTGTTGGGTGTTACCTGGCCGACGAAGTGTGGAACAGCAGATGGCGTCTGATTCTTGGGAAGCGCTCTGGCCTGGCTGATAGGTGGCTTTACAGCTGCACTGATAAGGCCTTGGAGGTTCTCTCACAGAGGATGGAAATTTAAGAGTATGAGTTGGCTCGTCTACGTATACTAAGTAGCTATATTCTTTGTGCATCTAAAAATATGTGAAGTCAATTAGTCCGTTTGTGTGGTTTGCAGTAAAAATCACATGTGTTAGCTACCCATGGGACTGCTTTAAGTCACCAGAATGTATTCCATTGGACACACATAGGAGCATTTTAACTGCTGGCAAAGTTGATGGGATTTATGACAGTGCGCATGCTCTTCAGTCAAGTCGTTCAAGTGTACGAGAGTAAGTTCCTGCCATTTACAAGTCATGCTCCCACAAGACCCATAACACTATAACATAAAACAGTAACAGGATGTAGGAATACCAGAATGGCAAAAAGTAAGGAAACAAGGTAGGGATGATGGCACAAAGCAGAAGTAATTTGTAAGCTGATCAACACTAGTTTTTTTTTCTTTCTTTTTTTTTTCTATAACAGTTTATGCAATGCAAACTATAGTAGCTGTGAAGCTAATCTAGATGTACCCTATATACAAACAGGCTAAGTAAAGATTATGCAAATACATGTACTTAGTTACAAGAAAAAGGGTGCAATGTGTAATTTAAATGTGGTAACATTTGGTGCAGAGAGGGAGACACTTGGGGAACTTTGTTCCAAACAGAGATGGTACTAGATACAAAAGATGACTGAAATGAATTGGTGCAGACAGGAGGTTGGTACAGGAGGGGTGTATCATAAGGGAGTCTACTTGGCTTAGGTATAAAAACATTGGGTGGGAAATACTTGAAAGTATCCATAAATAATCTTATGAAGTGTACATAACTTCAAGTATACCCCGGTAATCTCCTATTCTCAAGTGTGGGCAATGCAGATAGATCCAGTAATTCCTGGTAACCGGCATCCCAGTTCTTGTGGCACATTCTCAAGGCAAACTTCTGGACATTTCAAGATTGTTAGTGTCCTTAACAAGGTGAGGACTCCAAACTGGAGCAGCATACTCTAAGTGTGGTCTGACTAGTAGCTTATACATTTCAAGTAGGGAGTGACTATCAACCTCTGCAGAAAACCTTCTGTAGAGCAGTCCCACAAGTTTCCTAGCTTTTGAGCAGACAGAGTCGATATGGGTTGACCATGACATATCTGATGAAAGGAAGACACCAAGATATTTAAAACTCTCCACCTGTTCAAGTGGGACACCATTTAGAGTTATCGCCCGACACACACAGGATACCTTTGATCTGCTCCAAATTAGAGGTAACTACCGTCTACACATTATGAACCATGTGGTCCCTTATTAGCCTCATTCCCAGGCCTTCTCACCCCAGCATTTGTCGCAAGCAACAAACGCTGGGGTGAGCTAGAAGGCCTGGGAACAAGGCATCCCCTATGCTTTTCATCCCGGCCCCCCAGTTGTATGCTGGTGTTGTGCAGTCTGCATGCTGTGGTCTCCTGTACTTTTCCAGAGCTACGTACCAGTGAAGTTTGGCCATTCCCCTAGGGAGGGGTAACCTAATTCTCTATGGCTGCGGAAATGGACAATTTTCACTCACTCATAACTCCTGTATACCCAATGAGCTAATGCACCGAAACTTGTGATATGATCTAAGTACCGCCTACAGTACATACCGAGCACGCTATCACGCTCGGTCTGTCTTTGCTAGGTGAAAATCCGCAATCCAGCAACGTTGCCAAAATGGGGGGAGCCTGAGCGAGCCCCACATAGTCGTGTCCGACGTCCGTTTCATTTAGCGTATGACCGTATATCCAAGTGTAATCCCGCATGCTGGATCGGCGTACAAGTCGCCCAGCTGAGCATAACAGTACCGAGTCGAGCCTGCTATGTTTACGCCGGTGCTACAAACTACGTACTACTTGTTGAGAGCTGCAGAGGTCAGCTGGAGGGAGAGATTCTCTCGGCAACCGGGGGCAAGCTTACTCCTCTGTACAGACTATACCAGTCCCACGCCCAGCTTTTTCGTTGCTCGCAGCTTGCCGTACGTCGCTTGCAATACAGCAAGTTGCAGCTGACGTCATCAATTCAAGAATACGATATGGAAAAGGACACCAACATGGCGGCTATTCAGCGCTTTTGGAGATAGCAGCTAAGCTGCTTCTATGGCGATCTCGGTAAACACAATCATGCACCAACAATGCTTCTTGAAATGTGATTGCTACGTAGGCGACTAAAGCTATGTATAGGATAGATCCCTCCCTACAGGGAACTAACCGACTTAAGCGCCCGCGGGAAACCGAGGAAGTGCTAATTGGGTCGAGGGCGCAGCCCGAGACACAATTAGCACTTCCGAGGTTTCCCAAGGGCGCTTAAGTCGGTTAGTTTCCTGTAGGGAGGGGTCTATCTATCTTAGACCATACCGCTAATTGAATAAGGTGACACTAATTGATGATACTAATTGAATAAGGCACATGCAGCGCAGGGTGGCTGTGACCATATATGGGCTTTGCTGAACCGTCGCATAGCTACAGCCAATGATATTCGAGAGGACCGTCATTTTGCGTCATACTGCAGCAAAAAAAAGCGCGATACGCTCAGTTGGTGAGTAGGCTATTAGTGGTGAGGTAGCTAGGTAGCTAGCTAGCTGGTGCCAGTTTGATTGTGTTGTCGAGTAACATCCCTGCCGCGCCATGGAAGGAGAAGCCTGGGGGTTTAATGCGATCGACTTTGAATCTAACATCGAGGACTCAGTAGCAGCGAAAACAGAAAACTGTGCAATTTGGATCTCCCTTACCTGAGAAAGCATTGGACCAGGTTATCAGCGATCGCTTACCTGCAAAGCCACGAAAGGCAACACAATGGGTAGTCAGTGTGTTTCGTGCGTGGTGTGATGCTCGCGGCGTCAAGGATGCCCCTGAAAAGCTGCGGATCTGCTAGCTACCTAGATTTGTAATGGAAGCTCGTCGCCAAGACAAAACCCCATGCCCCCCAGCCATCCTGATGCAGTTTGTTGCGGGAATACAACGTCACTTTGGAGAGAACGACCAGCCATGTCTTGCGGTTTACGGTGACCCTCGGTCCTCTGAATCGTAGAAACCGCCCCTGCTGATCGGAGATGACTTCGAACTGCTCACGAACTAGGGATCTGTGCTCATCTTCACCTCTAAGGCCAAAGAGTTTGCAGTTGTACCAAAAGACGGTATTGCGTGGCGAAGCTCCAAGCAGTACACAGCGAAAAATGCGTAAGGCACCACAGTTTCTCTTCTTGTTCCGGTGTCAATGGTTGAGCTTGCATAGTCTCTGTACCTACACCCTCCTTCGTCAGCTTCTTCATTCGCGCATCGAGAGCACCACGAGTCAGTGTAAAGCGAACGCAACTCCAAGGCTGTGTAAGGCGGCATTGAACAGCGAAAAGTGCAGTGTAAAGATCTGAAGATTTATGCTCGTCCAGACCTTGGGGCCATGGGGAGAGGTGTGTTGTTGATGTGGACTCGTTGAAAGAGATGGGTAGTCAGCTGGATTTGCTGGCCGCAATACCTGCCATTCTGGCAAAGTCCCTTGTGCTACTGAATTGTTCTCATGTCATATTTTGTCCTGTTTCTCTACTAAGTTCAGTTCATTTGATGTCAGTCTTTATATCACCTCAAACATACTGGTATGTTTGCTTGATTAAAACTTTAATTTGATTCTACTAAACTACCTGAACTAACCGGCGACTTCAAAGCGCAAGCGGGTGACTAACCTACTTAAATGCCCTGAACTAACCGGCAAACTTCAAAGGAAAAAGCTCATTAATTATTCATGTATGGTCTAAATACGTAGGTGGACCTACTGGTTTTGTACCAATCAGGTTGAGGACGAACCTCATTTCCTCATTACCTGCAAACTCTATGAAAGTTACCTGGCAATACAGACACCCGTGGATAGCGGTAGAGTTCAGTATAAGCGGTACAGTTCAGTATAAGCTACAAAGTACTTACTCGTACTCATTCCCGACTGTCTGGTGACGTGAATCTACCCCCGAGGATTGATGAGCGCCATTTACTGCACAGCGTGGTGTTCTACAGGCTAAGACTCGGTTCCATGCTTCGAAACTACACGCGTCAGTGCCGTGGAATCACGTGCGAAAGCGTACCAGGCGCGGCGGTCCAGGCGCTCCCCGGGACCGGGAGCCTGGGAACGAGGCTAGGCGGGCACGCGCCCAGCCCCGTCTAGTCTAACGCGCGGCCCCGCGCCGTGGAGAGTTCTCGCTCTGCCCACCCCGGAAACGGATTAGCGTCTGGCAAGCAAACTGGTGGTCTGGCAAGCAAACTGGTGGTCTGGCAAGCAAACTGGTGGTCTGGCAAGCAAACTGGTGGTCTGGCAAGCAAACTGGTGGTCTGGCAAGCAAACTAGTGGGTCTGGAAAGCAAACTAGTGGGTCTGCCAAAATGTGGAATGTTCGTCATACTTTTGCTAGTTATATAGCACTAGCGTGCTGCACGCTGTTGATCGTACTGGTACATCAGTGGTCGACCTCGAGCAGCCATGAACTGATGACGACATTCACAAAGCGCTTCAGCTATCCTGAAACCAATGCGATGGATCTGGAGACGCCACCCAATCTCTCTAACTCCCGGTCTGAAACGATGGAGACGCCACTCAATCTCGCAAGCGGCACTCGTAGATATGGCATATTAGTAGCCCCAGGCCCCGCCCCGCCTGGGCACGAGGCTTCGGAAATACCGGAAGCGGTGGACGAGACTTCCGCAGGTATGGATTTACTAACGTGGACCTCCCTGCAGTACACTGGCGATTTCAGTGCAGAGTACGACACTAATTTCTTTTCGGCTTACTACGACAGAAGGAAAATTTATGGGAATGGTAAAGGTACCGGTAGGGGCCGCCCTGCTTTAATTGTCCTTGGTTACCACATGAAGTCACTGAAGGACCTCCACCTCTATTGCCTTTATACTTACACTACAAGCAGCACTGAGTCAACAATGTGTTTCGGAGAAGAGGCCAAGCAGGTAAAGTCTTGCAATAGTCCTCTTGATGGTGACAAACGAGCAACCTCCTTCACTTACGTGTGTGGATTGAAGTGTGAATCTGTGGACTGCACTGATGAGGAGATACCTGTATTTGTTGCTCTCAGTAGCAGTCCAGACTGTGTTGCAACTTCTGGTAACATTCCTGTGCGCAATCGTCAGTTACCACATATGTCCGACAAAAAAATGTTTGGTGTGTGTCTCCAAAGTCCTGTCTATGGACAGATAGACTTGCAACAAATAGTAGAGTTCATTGAAATGAATCGGGTGCTGGGAGCAGAGATCATCACCATGTACATAATGGAGTTAAAGGAAGATGTGTTACAGTTCTTACTCCACCACTACTCTAAACGTGGCCTTCTGCAGTTAGTAAAGTGGAAGAAAGTACAGAAGTGGGACCCTCTCCACTATTTTGGACAGATACTGACAATGCATGACTGCCTGTACAGGAATATGAGAGTAAAGTACCTAGCAGTGGTGGACCTGGATGAAGTGCTCTTGCCCTTGAAGCACCGAAGTTTGCTTCAGCTGGTGGAGTCTATTGGAGGGCAGGAGAATCACCGGTACCACAGCTATCGCTTTGGGAATTGCTATTATGTGAGTAGTAGCAATGCTCACAATGCCAGCATGCCGTGCAAACAAGTCACTCTTCCAAAATACTTTCAGAGGACCAATCAGGTCCGGTGCTACTGTGATGACCATCACTTTTCATACCGTTCCAAGTACATCATGCAAACAGAGGTCATAGTTGACATGGGCATTCACGGAATCTGTCAGGCAACCAGAGGAGTTGAGTATAAAGTTCCCCACTCTGTTGCTGTCAACGCCCACTATCGGAACCCAATTCCCAATGATTGCACTGACAAGGGAAGTAAGTATGACCCATCAGCACTGAAGTACCAGCCACTTGTGGTGGAGGCCTTGGGACATCAATTTTGCTCATGAACTGATAGCTTGTCATAGGGGAGTTTTACATGAAGATGTGAACATTCCATTGAAGTAATTAGCCATAGACTGTACAGTTACTTGCATGCATGCAGTCCAGGTGTAGGTAGCCTCACGGTCCCAGGCTCTCTCCTCAAACTGGAAAGAGCCTGGGAACGAGGCTAAGGTGTAGGCATGTAGCTAGCACAGCGCAACCCAAAATTTGTAAGCTGATCGACACTACTTAACTGTTTAGTTATCGCCGGACAGGATACCTTTGCTGCTGGTCTGCTCCAAATTGGAGGTAACTAGCTACTTATGAACAATGTGGTCCCCTATAATATTATGCGTTACATCTCAGTTGCCTGCTCTCACCACATGCAGTTGCTTGCACGTTTGTTTGTGGATTGCTTCTATTGTATTATGATTCCTCTGCATGCTGGTCATTATAATGTGCTAGTAAAAGCAAAGGTGAATAAAATGAAGAACGGTACAATAAAGAAAACAAATGACCAAACAAACAAGAAAAACAACCAACAAACAAAGGGATAACAATAGATCAAAAGTTCATGCCCCCCCCCCCCCCCCCCCCCTGCACGGAAGCATTTGTCATTTATTAGTTTGTTCAAATTAATGGGAGTGGAACTCTGATATGCTAGAGACCACCCATCATGCACTGAAGGGTATTACCCATTAAACCCTGTTGGCGTACAGGTGTAACACGCCAGGGCAGTATCAAGGTCCACGATCATAATAGTTATGGAAAGCCCTAAAGCAGATCATCAATGGCAAGGGAGGCAACATATCCTGTCGGAACAGTGCATGGAAAGAAAATGGAGTGAGTCTGCTTACATGCAAACTAAACTGGTTCTGTGCATGCGTTACATGCAAGCCACCTGGACTGCAAGTACAGACCTGTATAGTGACTATATACATTATAGTCTCAGTACCAGACTCCCTACCCAAAGGGGGAGTCTGGTATACAGTTTTACACATCAATTTGCAGACCTTGGAATTTCAGAGGCATGAATCTGATTGGTTGAATGCTACCTAATTTCATTGTGGCACTTCACACATGGCTAAGAAGGTAACTCATCTAGCACCTCCTTGAGAGCCCCCTATCACCTTCAATTAGCACTTAGGAATCTTCATGCAAGCTGTAGGTGGCTTGTCATAATGGCTTCTGTATGCAACTTACTCAGCTCCCCTTTGGGTACTGTAGGGGTCTGACTAAGACATGTACTGCCTATACATTACGTAGCCTCGTTCCCAGGCCCTCTATACCTGTGGGTGGTTCAAGTAAAAACTGTACCTTAATGATATTCATTTTCCAGTCAATTAAGGTGGGTGTGGCTTTCTGTCTTTGTGCACTGATTATAACATAATATGCAAGCTAATATTATATATATCCAAGTTAACTACGTAGCTGCACATTCACAGGTGAGGACAGCTAGCCATTTGTATTCCTTTGTCTCTGAGGCTATAAAACTTGATTTCAAAAACATAAGGTACCGTTTTTACTTGAACCGCCCACACCTGCAGTTTTTGATCGCTTGCAGAGGTGTAGAAGGTCTGGAACGAGGCTACCTAGCTATATTAGCTATTATAGCTGTTGACTTCACATTTTTAAATTTTCCCCTTCCACAGTATTAATCAGTTGACAGACACGCATGGTAACTGGTAACTGGACTTATCAATCTGAAGGACTTTAATTTGTTGTTATTGCGTGTATACATGTAAAAATAGGACTGTTAAGTTGGAGATGCACTAGGGGCTCCCTCCAAGTTGGAAGACATCAAATTTACACTCCACCTCCCTTCTCCTGCAGCAAAACCATTGTTTTGCTGTAACAGGTGCAGTCTTCTCTCGCATCAAAACACTACAGCCTGTGCAGCTTTGCTCAGGCATCTTTGAATGTAACGTGGCACTAGCTTTCCACCAGTGATGCACAGCTACACATGCGCCCTGTTTGCATCCTCTTGCCAACTCTCCTCTTCTGATGCTTTGCCCAGATGGCTTCTGCTCCTCATCAACCCTTGCCTCTCGTGGTGATCTTTGCTCCTAGACACTGCTCTCTCTTAATTTTCCTGCTGCACCATGCATGTGGGCCCTGCCGCCAACTGGTGGACAGTGGATCCCACCACTGCCACTCTACTGAATCTCCCAAGCACCCCAAAGTTGGAGAACATTATTTTAACAAGCCAGTCCATCGTTATAAGTACCTGACTTGTATACAATTGTTACATTGCTGGAGGAGATCGCTCACAACTTAATTGTGTGCAGGTTATGTATGGATAAGCTTGCAACTTAATTGGATGCAGGTTGTGTATGGATAAGCTTGCAACCAAGGTTAGCTACAGTTGGCTTCACAGGCCTTTGGGGTGTGGCGGGAAAGTTGGGTATTTAAAGCAGGTATGATGTAGGTAAGCATCTCTCTCAGCATAATCTGTCACGGCAAAGCAGCCACGTAGGTGATTGCCCCAGTATGATCGTGTGTCACTTGTGTTTCTTTGTCTTTTTACCCAGAGGTATTAGAGGCTATGCTGAGGCACAACAGGCTTGCAGCCAGTTCCACCACGCACGGGTGGAAAGGACAGAGGGTGGAGACCATTATGAAGACACGGAACAGTTATGGACCAATTCGCAATGGACACATTCTGATGACATGGAACAGTTATGGATCAATTCAAAGGACAGCGTGGGACTATTCTGAAGCAATTACGGACCAATTCA
The DNA here is from genome assembly GCA_963931865.1 of Axinella damicornis. Lineage (NCBI taxonomy): Eukaryota > Metazoa > Porifera > Demospongiae > Axinellida > Axinellidae > Axinella > Axinella damicornis. Next base: position 12,421,172 of record OZ007510.1, on the reverse strand, counting down.
CTGTATTTGGCTATGTTTCATAGCTTAGTGGCAGGGATGTCATTTTGTAATTTTGGTTGGGTTTTTCCCCTCGCACAGATTTTTTCCCAGGTTTTTTTTGTCTGTGTGCAGGGTTTTTTTCCCCTGGGTATCCTGGCCACATACCCTAAATAAAGGCCCACTGGTCACTTGCGTGACTGTTTTGGCTCATCCCTGCCTGTTGTTGTATTGTGGTTGTGTTACTGTACTGGGCCGGCACACATTAATGCTTTGCCATCCGTGCAGCTATGCCACGGGTAACCCCAATTCTGTTGTGTGATGCATGGCTTGTGTGTGTTGGTAGGGTGCATGTGGGGCTTCGATGAGAGTCAGTATGCACTGCAGTGATGCTACTATAGTCAGTATGCAGTGATGCTACTATAGTCAGTATGCAGTGATGCTACTATAGTCAGTGCGCAGTGATGCTGTACTGATGCTACTATAGTCAGTATGCAGTGATGCTACTATAGTCAGTATGCAGTGATGCTACTATAGTCGGTATGCAGTGATGCTACTATAGTCAGTGCGCAGTGATGCATAGTCAGTGTGCAGTGATGCTACTATAGTCAGTATGCAGTGATGCTACTATAGTCAGTATGCAGTGATGCTACTATAGTCAGTGCGCAGTGATGCATAGTCAGTGTGCAGTGATGCTACTATAGTCAGTGTGCAGTGATGCTACTATAGTCAGTGTGCAGTGATGCTACTATAGTCAGTACGCAGTGATGCATAGTCAGTGCGCAGTGATGCTACTATAGTCAGTATGCAGTGATGCTACTATAGTCAGTGCGCAGTGATGCATAGTCAGTGCGCAGTGATGCTACTATAGTCAGTGTGCAGTGATGCTACTATAGTCAGTGTGCAGTGATGCTACTATAGTCAGTACGCAGTGATGCATAGTCAGTGCGCAGTGATGCTACTATAGTCAGTGCGCAGTGATGCTACTATAGTCAGTATGCAGTGATGCTACTATAGTCAGTACGCAGTGATGCATAGTCAGTGCGCAGTGATGCTACTATAGTCAGTGCGCAGTGATGCTACTATAGTCAGTATGCAGTGATGCTACTATAGTCAGTATGCAGTGATGCTACTATAGTCAGTGCGCAGTGATGCTACTATAGTCAGTGCGCAGTGATGCATAGTCAGTGCGCAGTGATGCTACTATAGTCAGTACGCAGTGATGCTACTATAGTCAGTACGCAGTGATGCATAGTCAGTGCGCAGTGATGCTACTATAGTCAGTACGCAGTGATGCTACTATAGTCAGTATGCAGTGATGCTACTATAGTCAGTGCGCAGTGATGCATAGTCAGTGCGCAGTGATGCTACTATAGTCAGTACGCAGTGATGCTACTATAGTCAGTATGCAGTGATGCATAGTCAGTGCGCAGTGATGCTACTATAGTCAGTATGCAGTGATGCTACTATAGTCAGTACGCAGTGATGCTACTATAGTCAGTGCGCAGTGATGCATAGTCAGTGCGCAGTGATGCTACTATAGTCAGTACGCAGTGATGCTACTATAGTCAGTATGCAGTGATGCTACTATAGTCAGTGCGCAGTGATGCATAGTCAGTGCGCAGTGATGCTACTATAGTCAGTATGCAGTGATGCTACTATAGTCAGTACGCAGTGATGCTACTATAGTCAGTGCGCAGTGATGCATAGTCAGTGCGCAGTGATGCTACTATAGTCAGTGCGCAGTGATGCCACTATAGTCAGTATGCAGTGATGCTACTATAGTCAGTGCGCAGTGATGCATAGTCAGTGCGCAGTGATGCTACTATAGTCAGTATGCAGTGATGCTACTATAGTCAGTGCGCAGAGATGCTACTATAAGTCAGTGCGCAGTGATGCTACTATAGTCAGTCGCAGAGATGCTACTATAAGTCAGTGCACAGTGATGCCAGTACACACTGATGCTACTATAGTTAGTATGCAGTGATGCTACTATAGTCATAAACAAAGCAGAAGCTGTCACCCGATCAACAAGTGCAAATACCAATTCTATTATAAGCATGTACAAATGGAGTTACAGTACCTCCTCGAATAATGAAACACTATGATGATAAGTAATATATTTGCTCTCAGTAGCCCTCCTCCACCTCCTCCCCCACGCTCTCTTCCCCGTCACTCTCCTCCTCCTCCTCCTCCTCCTCTCCACCAGCATCACCACTCACCCTCCCACTCCCATGCTGCACATCTGCACCAATCCCCCTGCCTAGTGGGATCCCCAAAGCAGAATGGATGGCCTCGAGTGTCCGGATGTCCACGTAGTAGACCATGTTGACAGTGGGGATGCGCTGCCTCATCTCCTCCATCAGGGAGTAGGCCTATATGAAGGACAGTTACAATGGTATTCACGACCACATGCATAATTGCATGCAGAGCACCAGTAAGATGACTGGCATTCCTCAAGTGTGTCAGTTGGGACGTAAGCAGACTACTTTGTGAGTGCACACATTGGGTGTTATACATGCTGGCCATATTTGCCACATGCCACATGCACATGTTGATAATTCAAGGTCCAAAGTACGACCAAGTTCTAACTTTGTCATCAGTCTATTGAGCTAAACCTTTTCACTTGCCAGAATTTGGGGGCTGGAGCTGTTTCCCTACGGCCCACCCCCCAACTTCATGTGCTGCAAGAGAGTGGTCTAGATTACTTGGTTACCTACTATATAGGTGAGGGTCCATTCACTGCTTGAATAATAATTAATACATAGCTTGCTTTGATGTGCACCCTTTGTTTATTTTCATTAAAAATGATGTTACGTCATCCTCAGTCAGCAAAAGCCTGGGAAACTAGCCTCGTTCCCAGTACTTGTCGCTTACAGTACTAACGTGCATTAGTACTGCAAGCGACAAACGCTGGGGTGAGAAGGCCTGGAAACGAGGCTACTAAAGAATGACTTCATGCAGTATAACGTGACACTGATGTGCTACACTGTGCTTCATGGCATGTTGTACCTGCTTGTACTTTCCACCCTGGCCATAGTGTTCAATCATGAGGCCATAGACGTCTCCCACACGCACCGCTGTGTCCAGGTGGGGCTCATCTAGCAGCGACTGGCACTGGTGAATACACCCATCAGGGTCACTCTCGTATACCCTGTGGGGAGGAGGGGGTACAGGGGAGGGGTACGGGGCAGGGGGGTACAGGGGAGGGGGTACAGGGGAGGGGTACGGGGCAGGGGGGTACAGGGGAGGGGGTACAGGGGAGGGGTACGAGTGAGGGGTATGAGGGAGGGGGGAGGGGTAGGATGGAAGGGGAAGTTGGGTTAACAGTTGCTTTCAGTTAAAAAGATTCAGAAAGCCTTTGAAACTCCATTACTGCTGGGTTGCACTGTCATTTATGGATTCATTAATTGGTGGTACCTGGAATTGATTCTAATTTGAACTGGAAGGATTCAGAAACCTGTGCAACTTGCAGGAAAACGCTGGAATTCCATATACAACTGCCATCAAAGGATTGATATGCAGAAAGCAGTAGAATTTGTACCTTCTAGCGTCCGCAAATCTCTGCACCAGGTCAATTCTTTCCTTCATGAAGTTCATTTTAGCCTCGTGGGTAGTCTGGTTCTTTGGTTTGGCCTTTCCCAGGCATTTCAGTGCCTCATTCAATGCTCCGAGAGCTTTGGCATAGTTCTGGAACTCATCTATTTCTACCTGTAGTGAAGGGGAGAGGGATGAGGAGAGAAGGGAGAGGGGAGGAAGGAGAGAAGGGGGAGAGGGGAGGGAGGAGGAGAGAAGGAAGTGAGGGGAGGGAGGAGGAAGAGAAGGATAGATGAAATATATCAGTATCACCCAGGGGCTGATGTGCTGGTCCAATAAAACATGTGAACAACATTAAAAGTTCTTTTAGGACAAGGCTCTTCTCATGCTGATCACAGTCACTGTGGCACAATACCAAGCTTCATGTCTCATTCAAATGCATGGATACATATCTCTCTTTAGACATAATATTATATGGAGTAGGAATTAGGCTAAGTGTTTCAGCTAAGGACTATCTTCACTTTTCTACATGTGGTGGTGTGAAATCAATTTGTTTTTATTATTCAACTGTGAAAACTTTTCAATTTTCGTCACTGTTGGTAAGCGACAAACTTAACAACAAAATTTCCTATCTTCTTCCTAGCCCAAGATACCTATCATTAGCACAATTTTTTACCTGGGCACAAGCATCATAGAACCCAGCGAGGGACTCCAAGGCCCTTCCCTTTGTGTAGAAACTGATGATGTTCTTCATGATCTCAGCGTCCCTCTGCCAGTCCAGTGACTGCAGGTAGTTGGCCGCCATCACGTAGATGTCCTTCTGACGTGAAACACCGGCAAAGAATACAATTTTCTCTGTGTCTCCTGATTTCAGTAGGGCTTTCATAGCCTGGTTGAGGAGGGAGCAACAGTAATGGGAGCACATAGGATACCAAATAGGCTGTCTATATATATCATGAATTAGTAGCTCATGTTGGGTGCCCAATTTGGTACCCACATGATCCAAACTTTGTCTTCACCTTAGCAACCAATTCATTGTGTACTCAAATACCAGAGATTTCAATGTTCCTCACTAACTCCGCCTACAGCTTTACCAGGTTTTCAGAACAACCTGCCGTCAAGGTTTCCCCCATCATGGAACCCTTTGCAGGTGCATTACAGAAGCAGTTTCAGTATGCAGATACTGTGTAACTATATGCAACCACTTCTGTGTTCGGTAGAGTGGTGAAAAAGATAGTTTCATTCCCAGGCAAAGGGAGGGGGGGATGGAGAATACAGGAAAATGAAGCTACCATATTACCTGCCATCGCTTACTCCAGCGTGAGAGGGGGCTAAGCGAACTACCAATTGGACGGTCATATCATCCCTAACCATGTTCCCAGATGCTTGGAAGTGGGAGAGGAGCACTAGGAGCACTACTCTCCCCTTCCGAGCACCTGGGAACGAGGCTAATTAATCCTCAAGTTGGTAAACTGATTTGTAAACAACTCCATCCATTACAGTGGTGGGCATATACCTTGGTCTTGTTTCCGGCCTGTGTGTACTTCTTGGTTGCAAGATGGTAGGAGCCTTGGGTCGCACAACACTCTGCCAGGTATTCTAGCACCTGCACTCTCCTCTCAGCCTCCGCTGGGGACTCTGTGTGTGTGTGTGTGTGTGTGTGTGTGTGTGTGTGTGTGTGTGTGTGTGTGTGTGTGTGTGTGTGTGTGTGGGTGTGTGGGTGAGTGTGTGTGTGTGTGAGTGTGTGGGTGAGTGTGTGGGTGTGTGCGTGTGCATGTGTGTGTGGGGGGGTGAGTGTGTGTGTGCGTATGTGTGTGTGTGTGTGACATGTGCATGTGGGTGAGTGTGTGTGGTGTGTGCGTGTGCATGTGTGTGTACGTGTGTGTGTACGTGTGTGTACGTGTGTGTGTATGTGTGTGTGTACATGTGTGTGTGTGCATGTGGGTGAGTGTGTGTGTGTGTGCGTGTGCGTGTGCATGTGTGTGTGTGTGTGTCGTGTGTGTCGTGTGTGTGTGTGTATGTGTGTGTGCATGTGCATGTGGGCGAGTGTGTGTGTGCGTGTGCATGTTGCACGTGTGTGTGTGCATGTGTGCAATGTGTGTGTGTGCATGTGTGCGTGTGCATGTGTGCGTGTGTGCGTGCATGCGTGTGTGTATGTGTGTGTGTGTGTGTGTGTGAAATGAAGCAGTAGGATTGGTTTACATATAGCTCATAAACGGAATATTCTGCAATGTGCCATCACAAAACCCACAACAGCTATGAACATGCCAGGGTAAATAAGTAAGTATGGACTACGCTGTATGTACAAATCATTAATTTTGGACGACCTGGGTCCACACTCACATGTGTAGTGCTCACACGTGGGACATGCACACACACATACACAACACACAAATGATTATGTGTATATTGAGTACATATACACACAGATTCATGCCGACAGAGGACTGTACATGCAGCACACTGATCTCACATGCTCAACAGCCGACAGAGGACTGTACATGCAGCACACTGATCCCACGTGTTCAACAGCTGACAGAGGACTGTACATGCAGCACACTGATCCCACACGCTCAACAGCCGACAGAGGACTGTACATGCTGCACACTGATCCCACACGCTCAACAGCCGACAGAGGACTGTACATGCAGCACACTGATCCCACGTGTTCAACAGCCGACAGAGGACTGTACATGCTGCACACTGATCCCACGTGACAGAGGACTGTACATGCTGCACGCCGATCCCACGTGTTCAGCAGCTGACGGAGGCTCCACATCAACTGTTGAACACATGAGATCAGTGTGCAGCATGTAGAGCATTTGAAACCAACAATGGGTGCATTTGCCAACCAACCATTGGGTGTCTTGGTGATGGTCATTCTCTCTGCCAGTTCCTCGGTGATGGTGACACTGTTGGCCATGCAGAGGTCCAGGGCTTCCCTGAACCTTCCACTCTGGATCAACAGCTCCGCTGCCTTCTCAAACTGCCCATGCTGAAAGTCAATCCATCATCCCATTAATGAATCAGTTGATCGATCAATCAATCGATCGACCGATCACTACCAACGTAAACACAAGGCTAGACTAAATTTCTGAGTGACAAATTACATATAAATTTGAAGCTTTGTTCTAGACTCATTCTTGGGCTCCACCCCACCATTCAAATACAGTATGTGAAGCACCACGTGGAGCCAGGGAACCACCAAGCCAGGCATTGGAGACGGGCAGTCACCAAGGCAAGCCAGGTAGCAGCCAAGCAGCCCTGGAATGAGCTAGCTCTGTTCACCAATGGACAGATTGCAACTATATTACATGGTTGTGAAATGACAGCATAACTAACTAACTCTACATGGATATTGTGCTGGGTACATGCAGCTGTGTGGACACTGATCATGCACAGAGAGAGTGAATACTTCACCTCTTGGAAGTATTCTGCCACTCGTCCTGCCATTTCCGGGCTGGTGTCCCCCTCAAGATCCTCAGCTATCTGGTGGAGGACATCAAACTGTTGGTGGAGGAAACATAGCTCCAGTGCCTTTGACACCTCACCCGCCTGTGGGAGGGGAAGGAGAAAGGGGGGGGGGGGGGGGGGGGGGGGGGGGGCAGAGGAGGAACGGGCAGTGGGAAAAAATGGGGTGGAGGGGGAGGAGTAGGGAGAGGAGGGGGAGGAGAGGGAGGAGGGGAAGAGGGGGAGGAGGAGGGAGAGGAGGGGAAGAAGAGGGAGGAGGGGAAGAGGGGGAGGAGGAGGGAGAGGAGGGGAGGAGGGAGAGGAGGGGGAGGAGGGAGAGGAGGGGGAGGAGGGAGAGGAGGGGGAAGAGGAAGAGGAGGAGGCAGAGAGGGTGGGAACAGGAATATGTGCAGCATGTATGTGTACATGTGTGCATGAAATTATTATTGTGTGTGTAGCGGTTAGTGTGTGGTGTGAGTGTGTACTATGTGTCAGTGTGAGTGTGTGAGTGGGCGTGAGGTATTGAGTGTGAGGAGGCATCGGAATATGTGAACTATTCTTGACAGGATGATCCAAAATACTTCACAAAGCAACACCGCTCATACCTTGTGGTAGAGCATAATAGCTTTCTCCAGTGTCTCTGGGTTGGCTTCATAATACCTGTCAACAAACACAGGTATAACACAAACACAAACACAAACATAAAAAATACACAAACAAGCATTTATCCACTCTCTGGTTGTGGGTATGCACATAATGCCTTATCACAGTAATGTTGCATTGACAGTACGTAAGTGTCTTGCACTATATAAACCGCTTCATATGACTAGACTTACTTCGCAGCCTCTCTCTTGTCTTCTCTGGAGCTCAACAGCGCCAAATTCAGCAATTCATTCTCCAGACTGTGCTCCTGCAACACAGAGGGGAGGAGGAGGAGGAGGAGGAGGAGGAGGAGGAGGAGGAGGAGGAGGAGGAGGAGGAGGAGGAGGAGGAGAGGAGGAAGAGGAGGGGAAGAGGAGGGGAGAGGGGGGAGAGTCTCAACACCGTCACACAATATCAGCAGGTAACTGTACCACTCAAACTGTACTCACCTTGGCAAGCTGGATGGCTGGATTGTAGCACTGGGCCTTGGTGTAGAAGTGAATGGCCTTCTTCACCTCCTATACAACACACACACAGGACTCTGAACTTTGACACCACAAACACACACACAAACAACACACACCATACACCCAGACAACACACACACACGCACATTCTCCATGCTGAGTCTCCTTGCCAGCTGGTAGGCAGCTGCCTTTGACCCACTGTCCTCCACCACCTCAACTGCCCTCTCTAGATTGCCGGTGAAGCAGAGTAGTCGCACCAGGCTGTAGTAGTCCTTCGCTGTCTCATAGAACTGTATCGCCTGCTCCAGCTCCCCCATGCTCTCTAGGTACTCCGCCCACCACTTGCGGACGCCGCTGGGGTCAAAGAACTTAATGTGTTATATCAAGCCATTGTAACAGTTGGAAGAATATAGACCAGTTGAGTATAGACATGGCTAGTTTAGGTCGTTACGGTGATGCAGCTCACATAACCCACAGAGATACAGATGTCTTGCCGATTATGGTTGATTACAAATCTTGTGGTCAACTGCCATGGATGTCTATACTGAAGGACCAAGGTTTGGTGGTGATTTTAAAAGTCAACCATAAGGCAAAAGCAGATTCACATTATTTGGGCTATCAAAATTGATAAAAGAACAACTACATCACAGTAGCAATGTTCTTAGCCACATGTATTGACAAGTGATCTACAAATGCTTCCAGCGGGATACAGACACTTGTATGTGTTCAATACAAGCATACAGGTAGTGTTCAAGCATCTGATCCCACTGCAACCTCCCCCAAGGTGTAGGAATCTTATGTCAGACCAGGAAAGGAGGAAGAACAATCCCAGAACCTGGGACCTCTAGTCCCACTCACGGTTCAGCACTTTAACCACTTGGCCACCATGCAACCCCTTGGAGACACTTGAAGATCCCCTACTGAGAGCAAGATTACGAGGAAGTTCTTAGGCAGCTGGACATACAAGGCTGTACAGTGTCTTGTTTCAGAGCAATATTGATCCCTCCTAAGACACCCTGTGGAACGACAACTCCCTACCTGTCCTTGCTCTTCATGACATAGTTCTCCAGCTCCAGCGGATCGTCCAGCAGCATCCGGGGGACCTCAAAGTGATGAGTCTCGGACTTCTCGTAGCTGTGGGTCAGGAGGAGTACGTAAGTACATGGACCTTCATGATGCCAGAGTTCAACCTGGCAAGGCATGTAAGATTGTAACGTAGCCATAGAGAATACTAGAGATTACTAGAGAGAACTAGAGATTACAAAATTCCTCCTATGATCTATGGATGAGACAAAGCCTTCACAGGCTGGATAAGCTCCCAGTACCAAGGAGCTCCCAGTACCCTGGAGCTTATCTTCCAGCATGCACAAGAGAGCCCCAACTCTGCAGACTACCTGCTGATAGCTGCAGAGTACTCTCCCAGCGCCTCTGTGTGCTTGGCATAGGCGTAGTAGGTAGTCTTCAGGTGCATGCGATCGTGTGACTCAGCCACCTCCATGGCCTGCAGGGGAGACACAACACTGGCCTCAGTCCAACAGCCTGGACGGACAACACACCAGGGACGGCCATTTCCAACTAGGTTCCTCCATTCATCTTCTAAGTAGCATAATTATTATGATCTGTTTCACACTTACCTTGGACCACTGTCCCAAGGCCTGGTAGAACTGGTTCAGCAGGTCGTACCTCTGACTTTTCTTGTAAAGCTCCTCTGCTTCATCCTGCATATTCAACACCCATGTGTCATGATGATACACATGTGACATCCATGTGACACCCATGTGACATCCACATATGACCTGTGTATTCATCCTGACCTACTCTCCACTTCCCAATCCTCATGAGGTGTATGAGGATTGTATACCTTACCAAGCTCACTTGTCTCAGCCCATCCACAGCAAATGAAGCCCTAGGGTCTGGGACCCAGACTCTCAACCCATAGAGATACACTAGGACTGGCATAATTTTCATTCCAAACTGGGAGGGAGGAGGTAAACTCTGAATTTACATGTCCTTTTCAGGTTGCTTGTCCACTTTGTTTACATGCCAAAGCAGGACCTGATGTAATCTTTGATTAGTCAATAAGGAAATCGGAAGTTACATACAAGCACATGGTGTGCAATTACTGGTTAATCTGAATACTGAAAAGTGGACAAGGAACTGCGCAACAAACATCCCCTCCTCTCACCAGCATCCCAGCTGCACCGCTATAGCACAGCCAGCCTGGCCTCTGGCTCCACAATGCTCTGGGCCTCCCTCACATCCACCCACCCCCAACATCCACTCCTCTCACCAGCATCCCTAGCTGCACTGCTAGCACAGCCAGCATGGCCTCTGGCTCTGCAATGCTCTGGGCCTCCCTCACATCCCCCCACCCCCAACATCCCCTCCTCTTACCAGCATCCCCAGCTGCACTGCTAGCACAGCCAGCATGGCCTCTGGCTCTGCAATGCTCTGGGCCTCCCTCACATCCCCCCACCCCCAACAACCCCTCCTCTCACCAGCATCCTCAGCTGCACTGCTAGCACAGCCAGCCTGGCCTCTGGCTCCGCAATGCTCTGGGCCTCCCTCACATCCCCCACCCCCAACATCCCCTCCTCTTACCAGCATCCCCAGCTGCACTGCTAGCACAGCCAGCCTGGCCTCTGGCTCCGCAATGCTCTGGGCCTCCCTCATCCCCCACCCCCAACATCCCCTCCTCTCACCAGCATCCCTAGCTGCACTGCTAGCACAGCCAGCCTGGCCTCTGGCTCCGCAATGCTCTGGGCCTCCCTCACATCCCCCACCCCCAACATCCCCTCCTCTCACCAGCATCCCTAGCTGCACTGCTAGCACAGCCAGCCTGGCCTCTGGCTCCGCAATGCTCTGGGCCTCCCTGACAGCCTTTGCTGCCCTTGCGTTCCCCATGTTCCCGAGACAGATGGCGGCCACGTCTAGTCTCTGTGTCTTCACGCACATCCGTGCCATATTCTCCCACACTGACTCACTGAAAGACAAACAGGATAAGCAATGGATCGATTCTAGTCAAATTTACCAGACACAGACTTAGGCCAGACCATCGCTCGGATCTTTACAGCTTAAAGATGGAGCGAGTGAAAAAAACATATTCAGTGGCCATACTACAGTGTGATAAATGTTGTTGGTTAACAGTAAGCAAAGTACAGGACCACAATACGAAAACCTGAAGAGCTATTAGTTGCACTAACTATGTGGACTCCACCCACTATTATAGCTTTACCAAAAGTAGGACCAAGGAGTCCGTGCAACAACAAAATATTAGCATTTGGTCTGGCCTTATGGTATTATCCCGGTTGGGTCACCTTTTGTGGGATAAAATTTCTGTTCCCTCCCTGCTCTCAGCGAGTTGGAAGACTGATGCAACCACGTTGGGAGCCATGATTGAACCAGACTGGGAATGATGTTGTCATTCCAGAGGTCATAGCCTTGTGTTTCAAGCTAAGTATTGTGGGCTGTGATCAGAGCATGAGCCCAGAGTCAGAGGTTTAGCTAAACGTTTAGGCACATTGACTACCTTTCATCAGGAGAGAGCCAAACCTCCACTGACATGTCGACCTAGCTAACATGTTGTCCCTGGATGCATTCTTAACTCCCAAGCAACACGAAGCTGCCTCCATAGGCTGCAGAGCATGCAGTGAACTGCAATGTCTCGACAAACACATCATCAGCCATATCAGTTCTCCTTGTTGTGTATTCACTGCCGTTTGCGTCTGTATATCTTTGTGTGGTTCTCACGTAGGAGAGAGCCCAAACTTCCACGACAGGTCGAACTAACCCTAACCTTAATCGGCACAGCCCAGCACAATTGATAAGTAGCAGATATCACTTTGTACCTCTTGATGTGTTTAATGGACTTGAAGGCCTCATCCATGTTGCCCACTGTGGAATGGTAACTGAACTCCACCATGGCCTGAAGTGTGGACAGGTCACTCTGTTCAAGACCGATGAAGTCACGTAGGGTCATCCTAGCCACAGTGGCACCTGAGGGTGAGGGGGAGGGGCTGGAGGGACTCTGGCGGCCTGAAGACATGATAGCCTGTGTATGTGTGTGTGTGTATCAGTGATGTTTTCATTGCATGATAATGATGCATTTTAGCAAAACAAAATTGCAGGGTCTACACAAACCAGTCACTAGTGCCATTCTGCAGCCTTGCAGATGTATTCCATTACAATATCACTTGTGTGTGTGACGTAGGTAGCACTGCAGATGTGTCTATGTCATGTGACCCTTACTTTCTTGCTGAAATACAGAAATGGTATGTGAATTCCAATCAGACCTGCAGGAGAGAGGGGCATCCCCATGTAATGACAGATGATAGTTGTTCAACCAGTGTACGTGAAGAACTGCTTGCTGCTGCATCTTAGCATGGGCTGCTGTGGGTATCAGTTACACAGAAGTAATTGCACCAACGGAAGTGGAACAATTTGCCACATTTTGTAATACTACACTTATTCACCACATCCACAGTTTGTGGTACATGTACCTGTATAAGTGCAGCATTACAAATAATTATTATTGTGCCATCACTGGTACTCTTTGTGGGTGTATTAGGGATGCACTGCTAGGTCTTACTGGTCAGGGTGGAATCCACTGGCGTCACGTCACTGATGAGAACCGAGAGCTCTTGCGTCACAAAGAGAGAGACGACAACCTTCTCCACCTGCAGAGAAGGAATAAGAATCTTGAATCGCAGTCTACAGGTCTTGCAAAGATACTACAAGGGAAATTAAAATACGATTAGTGCTACACGTCTACGACCTCCAGCTTTCTGTTGCTTGCAAGTTGAAGTTGGAGGTCGGAATGGCCTGGGATCAAGAGCGCATGATGACATCATCCTTAATGATGATGTCACCATGCACTCCTGAAGCTACCCATCCAATCATTTCAGTATGAGCCACCCAGCAGTCAACTAGCACCTGGGCATGAGCCACCCAGCAGTTCATGCAGCACCTGGGCATGAGCCACCCAGCAGTTCATGTAGCACCAGGGCATGAGCCACCCAGCAGTTCATGCTGTCCTTGGGGCTTCTGGTTTGGCTCAGAGCTGGTTTGACCCAGTGCTTTATTGCACTGAAGAGACCAGCTGTGCTGTGAGCAAGCAGACACCATTAGTTTGATACTTGTAGCTTATTAAACCGAACATCCACTAGAGCTGGAGTGGGAGAGGGTCTGGTGAACTGAGTACACCAGCCTTGTACCACCACACTCAATAGAGCGGTCCAACCATATTGCAGGATTTAGTCACATGACCCATTACATTTCATCCAACTAGAGGTATTCATAGAATATACATACCCCTTGCAGGGGTGGCTGTAACCCTTTGTCTTCTGTAGGCCCGGCCCCAGTGCGTATACCGTGCTCGTGTATGACTGTACCAATCCAAGCTGTGGGCTGGCCAATGCCGTATTAAATGGTGGACAACACAGTAAATGCAGTGATAGAACCGCTGTGCATTCTAACAGGTTAGAGTGCACAGCATCATGTCGACAATTCACAATTTGTTATAGACTCCATATCGACTGCTACAGTTTTTCCTAGGACAGACAGACAGACAAACACACACCAGATGCTCAACCCTGCTTGCGCACATATCGGGGCGAGTCTGAGCGAGCCCCACATAGACGTGTAGAACGTGAGCCGCGTCTGTATGTATGTATGTATATATATATATGCGTACGTCGTGCCGTAAATACAATCTACTGCATTTAAGCGACTTATACCGTCATCGAAGTTCAAAGCTGTACTTCCGGCACGTGTAGATATGAGACTCGAATTCATGAACCGTGTACTCTTTGGATGGCTACAACAGGGACGGAGACCACTCACGAATCTACCTCTTCAATGGATGCAGCGATGTGCGCTACCCAGCGCACAGCAACAAGTGAAAGTGCGACTTCTGACTGGCCCTAAAGTTCACCGATCGCAACTCGCGGCTGCACGGTTGCTGACTGTGTTGAAGTCACTGACTCGTAGACTTAGCTACCTCTGGTCTTCAATGGCTGGCTACAGTCATGGGAGCTACTGCACAGTGAAAGAAGACAGCGAGAGTGCTTTCATCTGCTCGTGCTGCATGTAGCTAGCTAGCTAGCTATACATGATCACCAGTTCTTACAGTTCTTGTGCTGCAATTATACAGCCTGAGGTTGTCGAATAAGTGAAATGAATGCTGCATATGCATGCACTCACTCAGGCTCGCCCCACAATGTTATACATTCTGCTAGTATAATAATATAATAGTGCAAGTATTACAGCATTCCTGTGGGGGATGGGTTTACTCAGGTCACTTGCAACCCACTAGAGACAGGTGAGAAAAATGTATTCAAAGCAAATGTACCGCAGGTGTGCCCAGGACCTTCCTGGTAAATATTCACATTCATAGATTCCAGGTACCGGTACAGTTGTTTTAGTGAGCTTGTGACACCAAGCAAATAGCTTCCAGTGAAATGAACCATACAGAGCATCATGTTGTTGATTAGCCTCGTTCCCAGGCCGTATGGGAGGAGAGAAACTGGCCTGGGAATGAGCATGACCTCAGATCCTGAACTGAAGTTGTAGGATTCAGTGGTTCTGCTCTGCTGTTGTACTAACAGTACGAGCAGTAATATTCCTAGTGAGCAGAGGGCAACGTATCTATAACCTACTTGTGTGTACTTCCCATTACGTGCCAGCTGGTCATCCTTTCCCGCCTTCGTCCTTCCTCCCCCGACCTCCCCTCCTGGGGCTGTGAACTCCACAGCAAGCAGTCTGGGTTCACCTGGGTCCCAGAAGTGGGACACTGGGTGCCTTCCAAGCAGCTCCACCGAGAGACCAAGCTGCTCACTGAGGGATGCATCAGCTAGCTCGGGGAGAGGCATGTTTATTGTGGGGTCATCACTGATCCGAGGGGAATCATTCTGGGTGTGAAATGCTGTGGGGTTGAAGACTCTCACCACATCTGTTTCAATGTTCCACAGCAAAAGCCAGTTTATCCTGTTTGGCTGTCCAAAGCAAAGAGATATATGGGAATGATTCTTTCATACTTGTCATGCTGTTCTCAGCTCTAGCTAAGATCAGCTGGCTGGGAAATTGGAATAATGCCAGGAACAGCCTAGGAATGCGACTAGGAACAGCCTGGGAATGTGGCTGGGAACAGTCCGGGATTGAGGCTTCTGGGATTGAGGCTGGAAACAGTCCGGGATTGTGGCTGGGAACAGTCCGGGATTGAGGCTTCTGGGATTATGGCTGGCAGGACTGAGGATGGGGACAGCCTAAGAATGCGATTGGGAACAGTCCGGGATTGAGGCTGGGGACAGTCCTGGGAAGGCTAGGAATAGCCTGGGATTGAGGTGAGATACAACCTGGAAATGAAGCTAGGAATGGTCTGGGAATAAGGCTAGGAGCAAGGCAACCCCCCAAGGCTATACATACCTGCTGTGCAATGATGCTGATTCTGGATCCACTGCAGTTGCAACTGACCGACACAACTTGGGAGCTCTCCAGCCCACTCTTGGCAAGCAGCTGCTTGCTACACTGCACCTTTGCTTCCCTGCAGGAGAGCCAGTGAGCGTGACTGCAAGCGCATAATTGTTACCATAGTACTGTGTTACTGGATAAGTACTTAGTTGGTGCATAATTATCTACCGGTACACATTGGAAAACATTACGGTCCATACAGTCAATATGAAGGTCCCAGGTAATGTACTGTGTCAGAAATATGTTTAAGAGGGGGTGTATAATGAGATTCATATCATTCTAAAGCCCCGTGCACCTTGTATTTCAAGTGGTTGCCAGACCACAAGGAGACATAATGACATCAGTAATTAGAAGGCATGCCCTTCGTAAGTGAGAAGCGAGAACACTGTTGTAGACCATATTTTGTGGTATCCTTGCCTGTCATTAATCATTGAGACAGTCACATAGCAGCAAACCACGTGGAAACTCGGCTCACTTAGCAGTTACCGGCACTTCCTGGTACGCATAAATCAAACCAATTAGCAAACGGTGGCTTCGCTCTGATTCCTGAAAACATAATGCACCGCCCACGCGAGTTTATTTCCAGGATTGTACGGTAGCGAATATGGCAGTGGAGATTGTCACGGCTCAGAGAAGAAGACGAGGCTTGCAGCGGTTCAGGCTCACCGGAGTGCGCGATGTGGGGAGAGAAATTGGCCGAGGTTCCTACGCAGCCGTCGTAGAGCTGCAGTTTCGAGGGCTGAAGTGCGCGGGAAAGAAACTCCATCGCACTCTCTACGACAACTCGTTTATCCGCGAGCAAGAAGGCATGCTCCAGCGGTTCGAGACGGAGTGCGAGATCCTCAGCGAGCTGAGACACCCCCGGGTTGTGCAGTTTATGGGAGTGCACTTCGAAGCGGGCTCCATACTTCCCGTTCTGGTAATGGAGTTCCTGCATACGACGCTCACCGCCTGCCTGGATCGGTACGGTACACTCCCGCAGGAGATCAGCTACACGATACTCGACGACGTGGCCACCGCCCTCTGCTACTTACACGGACAGAATCCTGCAATAATCCATCGAGATCTGAGTGCCAACAACGTCCTGCTTACCTCCGACATGCGAGCCAAAATCTCTGATCTGGGAGTGGCAACAATCCTCAATTTGACCCCAGCTCAAAAGACCAAAATGACGACGTGTCCCGGTACGCCTGCTTACATGCCGCCTGAAGCAACTGAACGCAATGCAACGTACGACAGAACGATCGATTGCTTTTCATATGGAGTTCTTATTATCCACATTTTCTGTGGCAGGTGGCCACTTCCAGGTGGGGCAAATCATGTTGATCCTTCCAATCCGCAGGTTCTCATTCCTCGGACAGAGGCTGAGCGTCGTGATGAATACCTCCAAGAGGTTGGTGAGGACCACCCTCTCATGGCGCTAATCCAAGATTGCCTCAGTAACTACCCCCCACACCGCCCAGATGCTGAGGAGATCCTTCGTCGAGTAAAAGGAGTAGCTGCCCAACACCCACCCTCCTTTAAAAACAAGGTGGAGCTGCTAGTGCAACAGAACGTTGATACACAAGAAAGGAAAACATTGCAAGAACAAAACCGTCAGCTCTTGTCTCAGCTGAAACGCCAGCACACAGACCTTTACAGTCTGCTTGCAAAGGAACGAATGGAGTTACAACTCTCTGAGCTAAGCAGAGAAAATCAACAACTCAATTCATTGTTAGCGGCTAAGAATGAAGAAGCCGCAACAAAAAACTTGGAAGTGGCAGCAAAAAGTAAAGAACTGGCTGCAAAGAAGATGGAACTATCTGCAAAACGAGAAGAATTGCATGCAAAAGACTTGGAACTTGCTGCAGTCAAGGAAGAAATGGCTGCTAAAAACCTGGAATTGGGCTCAATGGACAGAGAGCTATTGACAAAGAATGCCAGCATACAAGCAAAGGAAGGAATAATTCAGTACCTCGCAGCTCAGCGAGATCAGGCAATGGAATATCTCTCCTCAAAAGGGCAGGTAAGGAAGTTGTTGGGCAGGTTTGTAGCACATCCCAGTATGTTGCATGCATGGGTGGGGCTATCCTGCATGAGTATTATTAAGTGGATGAGTGGAGCTTGTGTAGATAGCATGTACAGTCAAGAGTTTATCACAGTATTTACGCTCTTGATACCATACAGTACTTACATTTTGGGAGTCAAAAAGCACTTCAGGAGCTTTCAGTCTAATTCTAATATTTAACCGATCCCTTTCCTTGTAATCAGAGTAAGCTACCAACATGGTTTCTTCGTAGCCTCGTTCCCAGGCTCTCTGTACTGTAAGCGACGAAAAGCGATGAAAAGCTGGCCTGGGAACGAGACTAGTTTCTTGGGACATGCATGTTTTCTTTGTATAATACCACATCCCTTGAGACTGGAGTTGCTACAAGGGCTGGAAAATTACTTTGGTCACCGTAATATTAATAGTTTATGAGTACAGTTCACACCTTTATAATCTCACGTGAGTGTGAGGCAATCCGACAAATTGACTGTATAATTATGTAGTCTCAGCCCCAGATCCAAACCAACCCTAGCGCGGATCACTTCCAGTATCACGCGCGTGATACTGGAAGCAATCCACGCTAGGGTTGGTTTGGGTTTGGGACCGAGACTACTGACTATGTACATTCAACATTTGGTGTGTATATATGACAAACATCCCAGCTAGCTAGATTTGCGTGGTCACCTGGTGTAGAGCCCCAGTGCACCCACACACAACCAAACCCTTTCTGCTGTCATTGTAGTCCTATGTCACTTTCGTGAGATTATATACCAGGTTCTCCCCCACGTTTCTGCATCACAAGCTACAAAAGCTGGGCAGGGGCCTGGGAACGAGGCTAGGTCTTGCCTGCCTACATATTACAGCTACTTATGCTTAATTAGAGTGTGAGCTGAAATTTATGCATGAGGTTTCTACATCCTACATGTGGTGCCAACCCATACAAAGAGAGAAACATAAGGCTTCTTGGTGGTAAGGGTATACACACTTCTAGGAAAACAACACTAAACTCTCTAGGGAGAGGTCTGTGTAAACCCAAACACCTGATGTGTTTGTTTGCTTGGCACAGCAGCATGCCTGAGCCAGGCTGGCACCACCACCTATACGGTCAGTTAGTTCGTGTCAGTTAGTTCGGGTCAGTTAGTTCGGTCAGTTAGTTCGACACTGGTCAGACCTACATGTATAGTCTTGAGACCAGCTGCATTTCAAAAAATGCGGCTGGTCTTGACTAGGTCAGACCAACCGCAGAACTGGAGGGTGCATCTCTGCTGAGACGAACGGTCGCTCACCATCTTAGGAGAACGGGGCAACACTTTCTGAAGAGAGAGTGAAGAGAGTGGGATCAGCTAAAAAGGCATCACCGAGATTTAACCTGCATCTTGTATCAAATAAGAGTTCTTTGCTGGTAAAGTTAAGACCTCCAGGAAAACCGGCTGATGGAGCAGTCACTCTATCTATCTATCTATCTATCTATCTATATATCTATCTACCTATCTATCCATCTATCTAACTCTTTTCTTGCTAAGGCTCTGAGTCTCTCCCTTGGACACTATTCAGCTCATTGCTCTCTTGATCAGCTTAAGACTAGCTGTGTGTCACTGTTGGTCCAATGTTTAGCAGGATAAGAGCTAAAAAGATGAACGTCACAAGAGTTGTGTGTGATCTACATGTTGCCTTAGCAGATAGTTTGCCAAAACTGTAGTGGGTGCAAGTATTGTTACAATACAACAACGCTCAACAGTTGTGGTGAGCAGGAAAATACTGCAGTCAGTGCGGTCAGCCTGTACGGAGAGATTCTGGGAAACTGGATCCTCGGTTTACATTAAACTGTAGTATGTGTACGATATAACAGGAAATTTACTATTGCTCTCTCTGTGTAGCTCCACTTGTTACAGCCTCAGCTTAAACTGAAGTGGAGATACGGCGTGGACGTTCCAGTTGCTATGAGCGCTTCCCACTGCACTACAATCGGAGATGCAATATATACCGGGGGTGGAGTTACCGACGACAACAAGTCCATCTTCTGCATCTTCAAGTACAGTATATCAAACAATAGATGGAGCACTCTGCCCCCTTGTCCGACAAAGTGGTTCGGTTTAGGACAGGTATCAGGCGATCTCGTTACCGTGGGAGGCTGCCTACTCAGCAGACGTGCAATCAGTAACGTGTTTGTGTTTGACCAAGCCTCGCAGCAGTGGAAGAATGATGTCATCCCACCAATGCCGACATGCCGAGCCCGTCTGTGTGTTGTAAGCCATGACTCTGGATTAGTGGCGGGCGGAGGATTCAACAACATGTACCAGTTCATGTCCACAGTTGAAGTGTACAAGACTGATACCAACCAGTGGTATTCTACTGCCCCACTTCCAATCCCTAGCGCTGGAATGCGAGCCATCAAGATCCGAAATACTTGCTATCTACTCGGAGGATTCTTCCCACGTATGGAGACAGAATGCGGGATTACCAACTGCTTTTACATCGACATGGACAAGCTGTTTTCACACACCACTACCTATGATGGCACAGAGTGGAAGAAAGTGATGAACGTGCCTGAAAAGATGTCCGCACCTGGAAATCTCGCTGGATCACTCCTGGCAATAGGTGGCCGGGAAAGTCGAAAGATTCATGTCTACTCTCCTAACATAGAGTCGTGGGTTCACGTCGCTGATCTGCCGCACGAACTCCGCAGTACTACCTCCACACTACTTCCCAACGGCCAACTGATCGTCATCGGAGGAAACGAACAATGCAGAACCAAAAATGTACTAATTGGATCCTTGGTAGCTTGGTAACCTTGCAGCAACAAATTAATTCCATGTTTGTATGTTCTTGTTTTTGTTACCTCTGATGGGACTGTGGTTAACGAAGGAATTTGAGAAGGGTCTGCCTCAACCCTCCCCCATCCACCCCTCCCTGCTCTCCCCCCTCCTTGCTCTCCCCCCCTCCCCCCCTCCCCCCTCCCCCCTCCCCCCTCCCCTCCTTCCCCCCTCCCCCCCTCCCCCCCTCCCCCCCAAACTACGAGATCATTCCAGCTGGTGCTCCCAGTCCCTTTCTTCTTATATAGGATGAGTGACGGGTCTCCAAGAGTACCAAAATTATGAAAAAGAGTACTCTCCTCCTCCCCCCAAGTCTCCTCACCTTCTGCCGAGGTCCCACATCTTCACATACCCAGTGTTTGTCCCGGCAACCAGGAAGTGGCCCGACACGCCCAGGACAATAGGACTGCCCTCCGGCTCACTGCATGTTAACAGTTGCTTCACAGTACCCTACAACAATCAGGTTCATTAAGTCTGACTTGCATACCAATCACATCAACCTACATCAGGTGACCATATCATGCATAACGAATTAGGTTAGCATAATGAGTGTTGTCTGGAAATCACATTTATGAGTGTTAATTAATTGGTAACCATGCTAGTTGATCAGTGGGTTTCCAGCACAATGGGGAGGCTATATGAATGTAGCCAAGACAACTGATTCCTGGTAGTTTGTGGTTGGGGATTAGGTGGGTTGGGAACCAGACAAATTGGGTTGGGAATGGCACCAGGCAATTGGGAACTACACTAAGAGTGGGTTGGGTATGGCAGTATGAGTTGAGGTAGCTGTACCTGGCATGTTCTGACGTGAATCTGATTCTTTTCAGCAGTGTACACATTGAGCTCGTGCAGGGCGGCAATTTGAGCCTCAGAGGCAAACGAACCTGGAGAGGAGGAGGAGTCAACTCAGTGATACTATTTACACAACCATTAAACATGCATAAATAACTTATCCCTACCAATTCTGCTTGTGTTTGGGACCAGCCTTCCCTCTCAGATAAGAGCATAGCTTACCTGCGACTCTGACGAGGGTCTTCTCCTGTGAAATATTGTAGACCACAAACTTCTTTCCGCTCCAGAGTGCCACATGCTCCTGCAAAGTGGACAGCATTACAGCTCATTGTCATCAGTGGTGTAGCTACGTAGACCCGGGCATACCTGGGCCTGTGCCCGGGTAAAATTCAAAGCAGTAATTAGCACATGCGATGGCACAGCTGTTGCTGTTCGACTGCTGTGCTTCTGCCTGCTGCTAAGCTTTTGCTGCTAAGAACAAGAGAACTGATTCAACTGAATCCGCCAGTGGTAGTTGTAGTAACAACAAGATACAGCCCTTCCTGATAGTTAAAAGTCGTGCAGTGCAAAGTACGAAAGTGCTACAAGAGTCCATCCTGATAACTGACAAATGAAGGCCAAAAAAATAATTTCCGTGCTTTACGCGGATTGGATCGGCACTATGCACCTCTATGCACTGCCTTCGGAAGAGTGCCCAAACTGTGCCCAGGTGACTCTGCAATCCTGGCTACGCCATTGATTGTCATTACAGCTGATTGCTGGGCATGGGAAAGAGGCCATGGTCACCTTTGGACCATGAACAATTACACTAGTCCTATGACAAAAGTTTGAATAGCAGACACTTGACCTTTGAACCCTATAGGTTCCTGCCTCAGTTTCATAAACAACGTCTAGAAAGTGCGGAGCCATAGCAACGTCAGAACGGTAATTACACTATGATCTACATCATAGTTACACTCCCATAAGTCCTATGACAAAAAGTTTGAATAGCAGACACTTGACCATTGAACCCTATAGGTTCCTGCCTCAGTTTCATAAACAACCTAGCCATAACCAAAGTGCGGAGCCATCAGAACGTTACACTATGATCTACATGGTTGCCCAACTGTTGGTGCACAACTGGGATGTCCAGTAACGCAATGAGTCACATAGAACCCCCCCTGTTTGTACACTTCATACTGCGAGTGATACAATACCACAATTATCAACACGTGGTTCCTTACATGATACCTAGCCTGTGGTATAACTGGAGTAAGATTTGTCATGCATGGCCGTCTACTGTTACTAGCCTCGTTCCTAGGCCTCCACGCCCAGCGACAAAAGCTGGGCATGGAGGCCTGGGAACGAGGCTACATCTACTGTACATAGCAGAATCTTTCTAGGTTCCAAGTTGTATTGTGCAAATTCCCAAATAGCACAGAACAAAATTATACACAGTAGGGATGGGCCGATACTGATACCAAAGATTCAATACTGGTTCCAATTCAGTAAGACTAGTATAGTCATCCATAAATTGGACTAGGGGAAAGTGGCCCCAGTTCATTTTCGGTTGACCAAAACTGCCCACAGTTGAGGACCAAAGGTAGTGGGGAGGGCCAGGTTGACATTGGACCAGTGAAGCAAAGTGAAGCAGGCTACTTATAGAGGGCTACCTTTGGGAACGCTAAACTACTATGCAACTTTCCATGCAAGTTGAAATCTGCACCAGGTATAAATGAAGCAATATTTTGGGTCTATAAATATGCCTTTCCCCAAAAACTGACACTAGGAAAGGGGGTGAAAATAGTATATAAAATTGACCAGATCAAAGAACATAATGCATTCCAATGACCACATCAAAGGATAGTAGGCCGGGAAAGGGAGGGGGAGGAGGGTTTGCACAACGGCACAGCTTGCACAGCTGGGCCTGTCCTATTGTACAACAGGACAGCTTGCACAGCTGGGCCTGTCCTGTTGTGCAACGGGACAGCTTGCACAGCTGGGCCTGTCCTGTTGTGCAACGGGACAGCTTGCACAGATGGGCCTGTCCTGTTGTGCAACGGGACAGCTTGCACAGCTGGGCCTGTCCTGTTGTGCAACGGGACAGCTTGCACAGCTGGGCCCGTCCTGTTGTGCAACGGGACAGCTTGCACAGCTGGGCTTGTCCTGTTGTGCAATGTCCTGTTGTGCAATGGGACAGCTGGGTCCGTCCTGTTGCACAAAAGGACAGTTTTGTAACTGGCTAACCTTTAAGCATGCCCCTGCTGTGGGCCTAATGCATGTAAGCTGATCTCTCATTTAACCTTGGTAACGTAGATGCCTCTAATGTGGATGTCAGACTGGATGGAGAGCATCACTCCCGTGCTATGCCACTCCACCGACACCTCACTGGGAGACACCTGCACGGCAGACACCTGGAGGATGGCAAAAGGCCCCAGCCTTCAGATGAGACACGATCACAGGATGCAAAATTTGAGACACAAGTACCTAGTCAATAAACATGTACCATAGCGCTTCACACGAGAGACACAAGTACCTACGTAGTAGAGATATGTGCCATAGTGCCAACTCTTCACGTGAGACACAAGTACCTATAGTGCCGGCTCATGCAATATCTAGCATAGTACTAATGCTAATGTCTGCGGTTGTGACACACATAATTACAAGGCTGTCTGTATCTGGACATCGTCCTGTGATGTACAAAAGTAGGTTATCACCCAACTGCATAGGCTGCATGCTCTGTACAGTCTGCATATGACATCAAACCTAAGGGCTGTAGTGTACGCATGGCAGTCAGGCAATAGCCTGTGCTCAGTACTGACAACATTGCTGGCCTGGTTTGGGGTGCACCCTAGCCTCCTCCCACACAGCCTGGGGATGGTGACATGCATTATATCTGTCTCCTCACTAGCCAAGACACTGACCTGCTGGTTGAAGTGGGCATTCAAGACATGCTCGGTCAGAATCTCCACCAAAACTCCACTGTTCACTGCAAGAAGGTTCTTCTTGGCACCCCACTATGAGGAAATGTCGACCATATTTACAAGTCAGAAGTTTCCCCCTCCTCCCTCCTTCCCTCCCTCCTGGCCTGCCTCCCTCCCTCCCTCCTTCCTTCCTCCAAAACCTCCCTCCCTCCAAAACCTCCCTCCCTCCCTCCTTCTGCTCTACCTTGACTTCCACGACTGGTCCTGCTACCCTGGAGCTGGTGAGGTACTCCCACCTATCAGGTCCCTCAGAGGACCCACGCGGGGAGAAGGAGGAGGAGGAAGGGGAGGAGTATGAGGAGGGGGAGGTGGCACCCTTCCACCTCCAAATCACAACATTACCAGCACTGGTGCCTCCAGCTAGCATGCCTGGTGGGATTAAGGTGAGGGAGAGGAGGGGGGAGGAAAGAGGGAGGGAGGGAGAGAGGGAGGGAGGGAGGGAGGGAGGGAGGGAGGGAGGGAGGGAGGGAGGGAGGGAGGGAGGGAGGGAGGGAGGGAGGGAGGGAGGGAGGGAGGGAGGGAGGGAGGGAGGGAGGAGATGAGAATGACATGATGGACAACATCAACATCAGCTGTGTAGCAGCAGTTGAATTGCTAGCTGACATGTAAGAACACGTCAGCTCACCTTTGTCGGAGTTAAAGCTGATGCTTGTTATGACCTCATCTGTGATGGAGGCATGCTGCTGGACATCCAACACATAGTTGTCCCCACGGTCAAAATCCCAGAACCTATATACATATACATACAAACATATATACATACATACATACATACATACATACAGGTACAATAAATTGCTAATGATGGGTAGGATGAAGGTTCAAACCATCTAGCTAATATTGCCCCCCCCCCCTCCCTAGTCCCTTCCCCTCTCCCTAGGCCCCCCTCCTCTCCCTAGGCCCCCTCCTCTCCCTAGGCCCCCCTCCTCTCCCTAGGCCCCCCTCCTCTCCCTAGGCCCTCCTCCTCTCCCTAGGCCCTCCTCCTCTCCCTAGGCCCTCCTCCTCTCCCTAGGCCCTCCTCCTCTGTAGACCCTCCCTCTCTCCCTAGGCCCTCCTCCTCTCCCTAGGCCCCCCTCCTCTCCCTAGGCCCCCCTCCTCTCCCTAGGCCCTCCTCCTCTCCCTAGGCCCTCCTCCTCTCCCTAGGCCCTCCTCCTCTTCCTAGGCCCTCCTCCTCTGTAGGCCCTCCCTCTCTCCCTAGGCCCTCCTCCTCTCCCTAGGCCCTCCTCCTCTCCCTAGGCCCCCCTCCTCTCCCTAGGCCCTCCTCCTCTCTCTAGGTCCCTTCCTCTCCCTAGGGCCCCCCTCCTCTCCCTAGGCCCCCCTCCTCTCCCTAGGCCCTCCTCTTTTCCCTAGGCCCTCCGGGGCCTCTCCCAGCTCACCTGATGACGCTCTCATTGGAGCACGAGGCCAGGACACCCTCAGTCACCCAAATGATTGAGGTAGCCTTGTTTTTGCCACTCAGCTTAGCCTGGGGAGAAGAAACTGGAGGGCTCAACACTCCCTACATACAGATCCATATCCCATGTTTATTACATCAGGTCATGTGATCTGACTGAGCACACGCACTGCCTAGCTAGTGTGGACAACATGTGTTGAATTTGAAAGTGGAGATTCAATTTCGGCTTTGCAACTGCTTGACAGGGAGTCATGTGTTAGCCACCCCATAGGCTCCTGCTGTGAGCAAGTACCGTAGTCTCTCAAAAATACGCCCACCCTCGAAAATACGCCCACCCCCATTTTTCGCAACAAGTTGTTGCAAAGGGTCATTTATTACTCTAAAGTACGCCCACCCTATTAGCTTGAACAGGAAAGCACTTGAATAGCTCTGGAAGAAGTACTGTCAAAGAGGTGGGACTAAGAAATGAAGGCTGGCAATCGCGGTACTAATTACAATGAATTTCATTATGTTGTATCACATTGCATAATCAGCTGTAGTCTCGTCCCCAGACCCCTCTCGGAAAATTTTTCCAAGGGGGGTCTGGGAACGAGACTAAATCAGCTGTGCATGAGTGCATGACATGAGACCGTGCACGCGCTGTGCATTGCATGCTACGGATTTCTCAGAAGCAGCAAGTCCCGAAGATGGTCTGCGCTCCACGTCAAGCACTCCTGCTGCGTCTTGTTTCCTGTTCCTGCAGCTACTCACACGAAGAGATTGTTCCTGCTCACTAAGAAACTCCGGAAGTAGCAGCTGTAGTAAAGCCTTGATAGAATGACTGTTGCAGTATGGCTCTCGTATATTTGCATGTTATTTGCATGTACTTGGGTGGGCCTACTTTCAAGTAGGGTGGGCCTACTTTCGAGTCAAGGGTGGGCCTATTTTCGGGAGTGGGGTCCTCAAAAATATGCCCACCCCCTTCTTTGAGCAGATTCTAAATTCATCGCCCATGGGCGTATTTTCGAGACTACGGTACCCCGAAACCTATCTGTGTGGGGCAATTCCTCCTACACTACCTTCATGGTCTGGGTTGTCTGTCCCTCGGAGTTCACTGAGAACTGGGTGAGGACCATGTCCTGGGTGATCACCGCCATCACCTGCCGCTCATTGTGCAGCAGTAGGGAGTGAACCGGACCCTCCACATGAAACCTCTCCATGCAATCACCAACATGGCCTATGTAGTAAACCGTGCCTAGGGAGGAGATTGAAGCAGAAATGAAGCTATCGAACGATGATGTGGCAACATTCTTTCAAGTAAACGTTGCATACGGATATTACCAACTATCCCTCGTATGAAAAGGGTGGTCATAAGGAACCCAAAGCAAAATTGATGTCATTTCTACCCACTGGTTTTCAACTCACAAACTTGACACCACCCGCATCCCTAATGTACTGTGTTAATGCGGTACAGTGCAAGTCATCAGATCACACATACCACAGCTAAGTTGAGTAAGCTTCCAGTCAGTTGCCTTGGATGCTATTACTGAAAGTGTTCTACATTGAGGGAGAGAGACTCTCAGGTGATGTCTCCTCTCCTGGCTAGTGACATGTCTACACTATGTCTCACCATCTGCAGTGGCACAGAAGCATGCAATGGAGTCCAGCGAGGCCTGTGTATTCATGGCCGTGCTCTTCCGCTGCCAGCTGAAGGCATCCAGCACACTCCTGTCCCCGGGCAGCGACATACCCAGGAAGCTGTGTGGCACGGTGGAAGAGCTTGAGTGAACTCATAGGGTAAGATTCAACCAATCAAAACAGAAGTGTAATCGGTTAAACTGCAATTTGTGGTCACAGCTGCAGAACAGTGTGATTCCTCCACCTTCTGTTCCCACCTCCAATAACTTGCAGTAACCATGACAACAAGAGTCATATTACTTCACCTCTGAGAGAACGTCTGCTAGCTGACTACTGCAGCAATGTTAGCCTCGTTACCAGGCCTACCGTTTCTGTTCTTCGGTTTGCATTAACAATAATACATGGAAGCAGAAGAGCGGAAAATAAAGGGGAAGGCCTGGTATTATCCATCATGTGAGTGACGTCAGGTTGACGCCAGGTGGACATAGGAGGGGTGGGGCCTGTAGTCGTTTCAGCAGGTCCTGGATCAGTTCATCATCCAGTCTGCTAGGTTCAAACGCTCCGTGGCTATAGTCAAGACTCCAGACGTTCTACACAACTTAATATTTAAACTTACTTGCGGTTGCCTCCCCATGTCCACTTGACATCGTTCACATGATGAATAATAATACCATGCCTTCCCCATTTTTCGCTGCTCTTCTGCTTCCCCAATGCAAACCGAAGAACAGAAAACGGGGTAGGCTGGGAACAAGGCTATAGCAATGTAACTTTAGCTAGCTAGCTTCCTGCAGCAATGTAACTTGAGCTTCCTTTCATTCCTCGATGTATCACCTCAAATACTAGCCTCATTGGAAATATCAGCTCCAATTTCTGGTTGATTATCATACCAATGAACCACCTCAATTCCCACCTCGTATATCTCGTTCCACTCATCCTAGGGATGCATTTTTTAAAGTTCCAATTCCTGTCTGATTACCATACTCATCATACTGATGCTGTTCAAAGGGAACCCCACAACTGTCACCCTGTACGTACTCCGCACCTGCACATACATGCTACAGTGAAACCTGCCTTAGCGGCCACCTGAATAAGCGGTCACCTCCGCTTTGCGGTCAGCTTTGAAAGTCCTGAAATTTATCACCATGCTTTACCGGTGTTCTATAACGGTCACCTGCGTAATGTATAATGCAGTCACGTTGCTCCACCCCAAGCACGCTATGCACGAGTGCATGAAATGCGTGCTGTGCATGCCATGCGTGCCGTGCCTGCCATGTGTGCTTTTAGCTTGTGTAATGAGGTCGATCACACTAAACTTCACAGGACCGCTTCAGAGAGGTCACCTATTTTCCAGCCACCACTCTGATGAGGCCAAATATATTACGTACTTGGCCCTCAACAGCAAAATTGACATCATTGGAATGCTCCGTTCATGCTGATCACAATGGTGCAAATCCCAGATTCATATCTCATTCCTAGCCCAGATACCTAGTGCTATAATGGCATGCATAGCCTCGTTCCCAGGTCTTCTACACCACCATTTATTAGTGTACATGTTGTAGCAAACAAGGTATCCTTGGTGTGCTGTCACTCACCAGGAGTGCTGTTTCTGCCAATTTTGGTTCGTTGTTCCATTTTTGGCAGAAATGGCACATCCGTCACCCTACAGAACAGGAGTGCTTTCTCTGCCAATTTTGACATGTCCATAATTGGTTGCCGGTTTTGGCATGTGAACTAGCCTTGTTCCCAGGCCTTCTGCATTTGACTTGTGAGTTCTGCTCACCTGGACGAGGAGGGAGGGTGGAGCATGGTGCAGTGTGTGATGGGTGCCTGGAGACGGTGCTGGTGGAGGGGGGAGGGATGGAGCTGTCCACGGCTGTCCACCTTCCACACCACAAGCAGACCACTCTAGGAGGTGTGTGTGTGCGTACATGTGCTCATTCCCGGACATTCCTACCCAGCTTAGCTACACAGTTATGTTTCTACCTTCCTGGGTCATCCAGCCACTCATACTCAGAGACCTAGCTACTATACTACCTTTGTGGGTGATCACCCATTCATTCTAGCATGTCAGACCCACCTTATCCCCCGATACGAGCTGCGTCCCACTCTGGTTCCATCGGAGGACCCTGATGGGGGAGCGGTGAATGGAGGATTGCTCAAAGAACTCGTGCTCATGGTCATTGTACGTGGTCACCTCCCCGCTCCTCCACCCGACGGACAGGATCTTCTTCTCCTCGTGCCACTGCATACACTCCACCACCGTGGAACGGTGTATGGATGCATCTTCCAGCACCTCCCCCTGCAAACATACATTCAAATAATGGAGTGGAGGCCTAGGTACTAGGCTAATTCAGGGTGGGGGGTTGGACAAGGTCTGTGTGCACGTGGTAGAATTAACATTCCATAGGTATAGTGCAATGGTATACAAGCAGTATGTGGAACTAGTGGACTAGTAACAGCTCTAGTGCTGAAGTTTAGCAGGGCGCAGTGGGGCGCAATCGCTGTATTGACTTCTTACACAGTCGTCAAGCCTGCATTCGCTGATATTCTCGGTGAGTCTGCATGGTCACAGTACAGGCACACAGTAGTGTGTAGTAGCTTATGCACAGTTCGCTCAGTCTTTGCATGGAAGATACTCTTCAGGATGCATTGAAAGTGCAATACAGCCTTCTCCCATGGAGAAGAAATTTCGAAAAGCAGCAGAACGACTTTGCATTACGTCATACCCGGTACCCCCCTGAGGCTAATTAGCTACGTGGAAGTTGCAAAGCAGCAGTGTATAGCAATTAGACTCGTTCCTAGGCCTTCACAAACTCCAAAGACTGGAGGTTGTGAAGGAAATGGGAACGAGGCTACTATGGCAACAGCAAAGCTTCATCTAATTAAAGCACACCCACCTCATCAAGGTAAAAGTTGACGGAGCCGTCCGCGTCCGTGGTCTCGTTCTTCGAGGCTACGGCTAGCAGCGCAAACTGCCCATGCCACTCTATCTCGTGGTGCACTAGATTGGTGGAGTCCAGCCCGGCCGGCTGGATAGGATGGTTGAAAAAGACCGCCATTGCAAACCAAGCCAAATACTCTTTATCTCTGCTGTACTTTCCTCTGGTGCTGGGCTGCTTCCTTCATTCAGATCATCTTTGTATGCTGGCTAGCCTTTCGCAGTACCTGCAGCAGTGTTTATGCTTCCTCGAGGCTCTTTATTGCCATGGCAATATCAAAGAACATTAAACATCAAAGGGTTAAAAACTTGTGCTGACTCAGCAGTGTTGGTCGCGTTGCATGCAGGCACGTGGCTGTTTGAAAAGACATTTGCCTTAGCTAGTGTAAGCTTAAAACATGGCTGCTGGTGGGCATGATGACTACTGCTTGAAGGAGTACCGCCACCTCTACAGCCCTGACATCCTGCGCGGCAAGGTGGCGCTCATCACAGGGGGCGGGTCTGGCATCGGGTTCAGGATTGCTGAGATCTTCATGAGGCATGGATGCGACACCGCCATTGCCAGCAGAAAGATCAGTAAGCTGGAGGAGGTGAGGTACATGTATAGTCTCGCGGCCAGACTTTACGGTCCGGCAGGAAGTACATACTTTAGGTGCTAGGTATAGGTACCGGAAACGCGCGCGCATCTAGAACCGGCCCTGGCCCTAATATATACCCTAACCCATTGCCCTACTTCCTGCTGGACCAATATCCATTTCGAAAAGAAAAATCGTCTGGGAACGAGATCAGTACATGTACATGTGATGTGCAGTTGCAAGCTACGTAGCATCTAGTCTGGTTCCCAGACCCAACCCGTCTGGGAACCTGACTATGTAGCGTCCTTCTCAGGCCAGGGCCTAGGGAAGGTCTGCTGAACAGCTTATGCTAGTCTTATAGAGCAGCTGCATTGACGCGCTATGACGTTACAAAACCGCGTGACTGAGTACTTCTGCATGGCAAAATAACGTGGAGCTCAATGGCAGCTGGACGGAAACTATCAGCTCACCTGTACTCCAGGTCGCGCAGCTGCTCGATCTAATCAGCATGCTAACTGCACTACAACGACAGTTGACACAGTAGTACTTTGTAAGTTCCGAGCTGCTTGCATTTCTAAGATCTCTGTAGAAATTACTATTTTCTTGCCATGCAGTCTTGAGAGAAACTGAATGTAACGGAGGGCGTTTCGGTTGTTTTACGGTCGGTGACGTCAAACGCAGCCGCTCTATTGCAGCATTTAGTTACTTCCTGGTGTGTTCCTGGTCATACATATTGGGCTGCAGATCTCACACCAGATTGATGATGTAACCTGGTGCAGTAGTGCCAGTAGCCTACATTTATCTTGCTTCAAGCCACATGGGACTTATTGAAGTGCTTTCTTAGGCTATATATAGCCTCCAGGAGAAGTTGCGAGGGGCCACTTCCATAGTTGCAGCTGCAACCACAGGCAGATGGTCAAAAGGGTGCTGTCAACAGTCAAGTGGCTTAGGTCTGGTTTGCATGTCTGGTATACAATGAGTGACCGAAAATTATGGAATTCCAAAGTGGACAAAATTGTGTCGCAGAAATAAACATCGTGCTGTGTTAAAAATGCACAAAAACACTATGCTATGGTGCAAAACGTAGAGAAGTCATGCTCAAAATGCAGAGACATCATGCTCAAAATGCAGAGATGTCATGCTCAAAACGCAGAGAAGTCATGCTCAAAATGCAGAAACGTCATGCTCAAAATGCAGAAACGTCATACAGAGATGTCATGCGCAAAATGCAGACTAAAGTCATGTTCAAAATGCAGAGACGTCATGCTCAAAATGCAGAAACGTCATACAGAGATGTCGTGCGCAAAATGCAGACTAAAGTCATGCTCAAAACGCAGACTAAAGTCATGCTCAAAATGCGAAACGCAAAATAACGCACATTATGTATTTACAGTACAGTATGTGTTCTATTTAATTCCCACTCTAGCTGAAGTTAGTATGTCGGAACTACGTGAAGGTACTCGCGATCTGGATTCGTTCTGGCCCACGGTTATGAGCATCTGTGCGCAGCTCGAGCGCCACTACAACACGGACGACTTGTCTTTAGCTGAGCAGCTGATCCTGAGAGCAGAGGAATGCACTAGTGTCCTCAGGGCCATCCACGGAAGGGTTTGTGAGGTGGTGCCAGGTAGTGCAATCCTTCACGACGTCTTGTTCGTCATTGGAGAGCTGCAAAACTATTGTCAGCACTATACTGAGTGGACTCTGAGGGATGAAAGGGACCATCCACGATTACCCATCCAGCCTGACTGCCCTGTTCAGCATTCAGTATGCAGCCCTGGACGTCCATCGTATGTAGTACAGCGAGCAGATCTGGAAGCTCTTCTTGAAGCAGGATTTAACTTCAGGCAGATGGCAACAATTCACAACCGTCCTATTGAACTTGCACCCAACAGTTGTACGTCCTGAAGTACGTCTTGCAGTACCGCGTCCTGCAGTAGAATGAATGGAAAGTGACTGCTGGGTAGACCTAGTGATTGCACCTCTCATCCCAGCACGAATGTAATTTTGCCGACTGTTAAAAACAGGATAAGAATTGTAGCGGCCAGATGCAAGCTGCAGTTGTCCACGTGGTTCAACAGCATTTCCCTGATGAAAGTCAGGTTGTGGTTGTTCCCCATTGGATGGAACCAAGCGTAGCTGGCCATGCGAACCTTGGGCAGGAATAACAGTATATCTTGGGGGGTGAGGTCGAAGAGAAGCTGCCATATAAGTGGGTTCTGAACGCCACGCTCAATGCGACATACAGCCGCTTCTAAAGAAGTCAGCCGACTTTCAGCTGAATGTTCAACCGTTTGTTGAGGTGGTGTTTGCTGAGGTGCTTGTTGAGGTGCTGGCTGAGGTGTTGGTGGAGGTGTTGGTGGAGGTGTTGGTGGAGGTGTTGGCTGAGACCGAGAGCGGAATAGGCCTGGGAATGCATTTTGCATGTCGGATGCAACACTTTCCTGAGATCTGTATAAATAACAAGAGGTAGTAACTTACATCATTATGGCAATTCCTATCTTCAGCTTTCATTGTTTGTCATCCCAAACCACAAGGGAGAAACATGAAAAAGCCTTGGACGTACTGAGGCGCAGTGTGGCAATGCACTATAGCTAAGTTGTGTTTCTCGGATCCATGCTAATATTAACCCTTCATGCACACCTCGTACTATATGCAGGTAAAGTTACATAACAATCAAAGAAGCAGTGGCTAACAGGTACTTGCAAAACAGTTTATATGCTGACTGCACACTGCAGTTCTTTTGGTTTGGGTCCGGCCACACAAGACTATAGCTACATCCTAAGAATTAAAGCTCTGCAAACCACATAGACAGATAGACTGATAGATAGATAACGTTCTATTTTGGCTAAAAAATGCTCCATCAGCACATGGTGGCCGGTTTCCAGGAGGTCCTATCACTGTCCACAACCTAACTCCTGCTCTTGTATATACAGGATCACAGAAAAGGAATTATGCAAGTTCAAACTGTATATGTACCGTCTGTTGTAGTAGGTACTCACACGTATGGTGCGTTCCAACTGCTTCTCTGTCCCTCCATCACGAAAGGCCGCACAACCCTGCCACGAGATGAATACGCATGCGCATACAACGGCAGTGACCGAGCGGCCAACGTGTGGTGCGCATTTTGCGCATTTTGCGCATGACATCTCTGTATTTTGAGCATGACGTCTCTGCATTTTGAGCATGACTTTAGTCTGCATTTTGAGCATGACTTCAGTCTGCATTTTGCGCATGACATCTCTGTATGACGTTTCTGCATTTTGAGCATGACTTTAGTCTGTGTTTTGAGCATGACTTTAGTCTGCATTTTGCGCACGACATCTCTGTATTTTGAGCATGACGTCTCTGCATTTTGAGCATGACTTTAGTCCGCATTTTGAGCATGACTTTAGTCTGCATTTTGCGCATGACATCTCTGCATTTTGAGCATGACTTCTCTGCGTTTTGAGCATGACATCTCTGCATTTTGAGCATGATGTCTCCGCATTTTGAGCATGACTTCTCTACGTTTTGCACCATAGCATAGTGTTTTTGTGCATTTTTAACACAGCACGATGTCTATTTCTGCGACACAATTTTTTCCACTTTGGAATTCCATAGAAAATGCCCCTTGGAGACACCTATGTAGCACAGTAGCATATTGCAATGAAAAACCTTACTTCCTGCCAGACCAACATCCACTTCCAAAAAGCTAAGATGCAGTCTTGTAGCTTTGTTCCCAGTTGCATTCACATGACTGTCATCAGAATGTGACCGGGCAATGAGCATAGTAGGCCACAGAATTTATGACACTAAGTCGTCCACATCACAGCAACGGTGACTCAGGTTAGCGTTTATTGCTGAAGCAGTCTAGCAGGTACGTCACCAGCCATGGTGGTAGGTACACGAGCTGTCTCCGTCTTTGTCAGTGTCGCCACTGAGGAGGCAGAATGTTCATTTGATCAGCTTAAACATTTTGGCTGGCTTGCTAAATGTTCTGCCAGCTTTCATGAACCGTTCGGCCTAGCGCATTTATCAAAAACCAGCCAACCACCAGTTTACAAGCTGTACGACCCATTTATGAACGACCCATTTATGAACCAGCAACCCAGACTGGTTTCAATTTCAATTGGTATACATGAATTTTGGGTGTTTCTCTCTCATCACTTTGCAGTCTGCAACTAGGTTGACTGAAGTGACTGGACAGCAGTGCCTTCCTCTGCAAATGGATGTCAGAAAGGTACGGGCATCATAGATCTCTTGTGATTCCAGCTTACGGATCATATACCAGCTCTTCACCGTTATCCCAATAGTACGATTCTGTGGCAGAGGCAGTTGCTGGTACACTGGCCAGATTTGGAAAGATTGACATCTTGGTGAACTGTAGGTACTCTCAACTCATCGTATGCAGCTAAGAACATTCCCAGGCCTTGTCATGGGTGTGATGTCAGGTAGACACAGTGCCCGATAAAGGATCTCGAGGCCCTTTTTTGTGATGTACGAACGTCCAAGGGCTGGAGGCCAGAGTGTTTGCATTGCAGCATCAACATTGCTGATTGTTCAGGATACCAGGGCTGGGTTGATGTGACAAGTGGATACTGTGGTCAGCCCTCCCACTGTCTACCTGACATCTCCCCAGACACTCCTATATTGACTGAGGAAGAAAGCCAGAAGCTATGGATTTAAGAACTGCTTCAGCCCAGGATATCAGCTGTATCACAAGATTAACTTGAGATCTGTGTATGCTCACTGATTCATTTATTCTGTTTCAGGTGCAGCTGGTAATTTTCTCTGTCCTGCAAGTTCCCTCTCTTCAAATGCTTTTAAAACAGGTTAGCAATTGGAAGCTGTTGTGTGCAAAGGTAGCCTCGGACCCAGGTGCGGAGGAAGGGGTACCCTCCTCCATGCCTGGGTTCGAGGCTAGTGCAAAGGATTCAAGATGTGATTGGAGTATGATGTCTTGTTCATTCTTGTTGTAGTCCTTGAAATTGACACTATTGGAACTTACAATTCAACCAAGGCAGTGTATGACCAGTATCTCAAGGTACCCACATGTTAACTCGGGATGGGAGGGGGGGAGGGGGTGCAACCAGGAAGTTTATGACCAGTATCCTAGGTACCCATGTGTTAACTCATGAGAGCTGTGCCACTGTGAATGCTGATCTTGCAACTGTAGGATCATGAAGGAGTCATCGTGAACATCACAGCAACACTGCACTACAATGGAAGAGCCATGCAGGTACATGCATGCACTGTACAGATCTGTACCTCAAAGATATTTATTTACCGGCTTCCCTTCTCCCTCAAGACACATGCAGGCTCTGCCAAGGCTGCTATTGGTAAGTACACGCACATAGCAGTATTGAGGGTCCAGCACAGCCTCATACCTAGCCTCTCACATCTCATTACTTGTACAGTATGTATATATATGCCAGAGCCTACGCAGCTATTAGCACCAAGAGTAGCTATATCTCTGAATCTAGTCTGGCCTTGGAAACTATAACTTCTTGGTTGAACTGGAAACTAGAGCTAACTTGTATGTAGGCTCCAAGAAGCATACGAATAGCATTTTTAACTGCTAACTAGTAACAACACTAACGATCAGTTAGCCTCCTTCCCCACTTCCAAAGTGTGATTGTACTCTTTCTTGATGCTCCGTAGATGCCATGGCTAAGCATTTGGCAGTTGAGTGGGGGCCACAGAATATCCGTATCAACTGCATCGCTCCAGGGCCCATTGAGGGCACAGAGGGCATGAGAAAACTAGGTATGTGCCTACTTCACCATATACATCCAGTTCATTGTCTTACTAGCTCCTACTAGCCACATGTAGTAAAACGTTCTGGGCCATCAGCAGTATACATCTTTATCATTGAGCTTCTGGTGTGGTTCCATGCATGCAGTCAGGCCATCACTTGTTGAGACAGTTTATGTGAGCAGCTGTACCACCAGAGGATGTGGTGGTGGATGATGGGACTGTCCACTCAGGCAGTACGTGTGCCTATACAGTCAGCCCACCAGGTCTGCAATGCCTGCAAATGGCAACCACTCCTACCCAGTGTACCCACCCACCCAGGGGCCAGGCCCGTAACACCATCCAGCATGGCCTACAACCCCATCTTGCATGCCCCACAACCCCTGGCCCACAAGTGCCACAACCCCATCTTGCATGGCCTACAACGGTACAACCCCATCTTGCATAGCCCACAATACAATACCATCTTGCGTCTCCATCCTGCATGGCCCCCAAGCCCACCCAGCTAGTGTTTTGAGTGCCAGATGTTATTTCTGTGGACTCAATTCTCTCGACAATGACAACCATCACAGCTAGTAGATATTCACTGTAGAAGTATGAACTGATTTTCTAATCCCAGGAGGTGCCCATGAAGCAGCACGTGATCTGTTGAGCACCAGGATTCCTCTGCAGAGATCTGGCACTCGGACGGAGATCGCAGAAGCAGCTGTCTTCCTGGCCAGTCCCCTCTCCTCCTATGTTACTGGCACTGTGTTGGTGGTGGATGGAGGAGATTGGCTGACCAACGGGATGACAATGGCATCCATGCACGATATCCTGCAGAGTAAACTCTAACCATGTATATGCAATGGGCGTTCCATTAGTATTTATTTTTTCTGTATGTTGGTTGCATAAAGAGAATCATTAATGTACATACAATCATGTACGTTACAGTGAAGTAAGATTATGTATTTAGCTTCATTCCGAGGCCATTCCAATCTCCTGAACGGAATGGAGCCCATTGCTGCAAAGCATTATGTGCACTCTCGCCTCAGTGAGTGAGCATGCCATAGATTGTCCAGTGATAACCGTTTGATCCTTCTTCACTTTGTCACATTGCACTCGGAGATGCCTCCTCATTGACCGTAGTCCTCCTTTGTGATTTCCCACAAGTGGATGGTGTGGTTGCTTATCATCTTCGTCTCGCTTGGCCCCTCAATCCGAACTGCCTCACCTGCAACATCTGCATTGTGAAAGGTCTCCAAGGGGATGGACTTGCACTGCAGTCCCCACCGATCCAGCAAATGCAGGAGAGATCTGTTGGAACTATATAGACGAGAAATGGAATGGAATGGAATGAAATGGGGGGGGGGGGGGGGGGGGGGGGTGGCTATACACCACCCAACTTTTGCAAGAACAAATTCATTAGTCTTGCATGTGGAAGAGGTGCACATATAATACTACTGCTGTATATAGCTGCATGCTATCTCTCATTCCTCACACTACCTATGTAACAATCATGGTCACCATGGATACCAACTGCATGTGATATCCATATCCTGTAAGGTGGGCACAGCCGAGTACACCATCAATTATCAGCTGAGCAACAGTTGGGCTGTTGACTTCTTGTAAGCTATAGTGAATGTTGATAACCGGCAATAACTGTAAGTATACTCTAATGCTAATATAATATCCCTCTATCAGTGGTCTCTGATGGTCTCCACTGGTCTCTCTTGGTCTCTAGTGGCCTCCCCTGGTCTCCAGCGGTCTCACCTGGGGTCTCTGATGTTTCCCCTTGCATGGTCTCCCTTGGTCTCACCTGGTCTCCAGTGGTCTCACCTGGTCTCCTGGGGTCTCTGCTGTTTCCCCTTGCATGGTCTCCCTTGGTCTCCAGTGGTCTCACCTGGTCTCCAGTGGTATCACCTGGTCTCCAGTGGTCTCACCTGGTCTCCAGTGGTATCACCTGGTCTCCAGTGGTCTCACCTGGTCTCCAGTGGTCTCACCTGGTCTCCAGTGGTCTCCCTTGGTCTTCAGTGGTCTCCCTTGGTCTCCAGCAGTCTCATCTGGTCTCCTGGAGTCTCTGATGTCCCCCCTTGTATTGGTCTTCCTAGCTCTTCAGTGGTCTCCCTTGGTCTCCAGTGGTCTCACCAGGTCTTCAGTGGTCTCTGCTTGTCTCCAGTGGTCTTGCCCACCTGGTCTCCAGTGGTCTCTGCTGGTCTCCAGTGGTCTCGCCTGCCTGGTCTCTAGTGGTCTCTACTGGTCTCTGCTGGTCTCCAGTGGTCTTGCCCGCCTGGTCTCCAGCGGTCTCTGTTGGTCTCCCTTGGTCTCCAGTGGTCTTGCCCGCCTGGTCTCCAGCGGTCTCTGTTGGTCTCCCTTGGTCTCCAGTGATCTCTACTGGTCTCGCTTGGTCTCCAGTGATCTCTACTGGTCTCCCTTGGTCTCCAGTGGTCTCTGCTGGTCTCCAGCAGTCTCTGCTGGTCTCCAGTGGTCTTGCCCGCCTGGTCTCCAGCGGTCTCTGTTGGTCTCCCTTGGTCTCCAGTGATCTCTACTGGTCTCCCTTGGTCTCCAGTGATCTCTACTGGTCTCCCTTGGTCTCCAGTGGTCTCTGCTGGTCTCCAGCAGTCTCTGCTGGTCTCCAGCAGTCTCTACTGGTCTCCAGTGGTCTCTGCTGTACCCAGTAGTCTCGGCAGTCTCTAGTGGTCTCCATTGTCTCCAGTGGTGTAGAGAGAGCTTGTGACTGCAGAGACAGCAGAGGCCACTGCAGAGAAACCCCTGGAGACCAGGCAAGATTACTGGAGATCAAGGGAGACCAGCAGAGATGATCAGAGACCCCTGGAGACCAGGTGAGACTACTGGAGATCAAGGGAGACCAGCAGAGATGATCAGAGACCCCTGGAGACCAGGCAGGACCACTGGGGACCAGGCGAGACCACTGGAGACCAAGTAGAGACCACTGGAGACCAAGAGACCAAGGGAGACCACTGGAGACTAAGGGAGATCACGGGAGACCAGCAGAGACCACTGATAGAGTAGTTATTAACATTCATGATAGCTTATATCAAGAAACAACCTTAAAGGGGCTTTCTCCAAGGCAGTATATCTACGTAGAGCAGCAAGCCATTTCCACAAACTAATATGGGAGGATTGAGCCCCGCCCCTGATGGGATGATAGAGGATTGAGCCCCGCACCTAATAGGATGATAGTACATGGGAGGATTGAGCCCCACCCCTAATGTGGTGATGTCAATGCTGCTACATGTAGTCCACATGTCAATCTTTGTTGAACTCTCTGTGCACAATGAATTGTTCCAGCAACTCCCCCTACAAGTACCAAATGTGCATAGCAACCACCTAGTAACAGGATATCAACGTACTGTTGTTGGACAGTGAAGCTACCTGTCATGTTTGTTGCATGATAGATATCTCCTTCCCATTATACATGTGGTGGGCAATGGGTGGATTCACACAGGATGGCTAACTTAGAAGACGTACCTTCTTTCTTGGTAGGTTGTCCAGAACTTGCATTTGTGGTTCTTCTCAAAGAAGTAGGCAACAGTTGCTAAAATGTCTTCAAAGTCTAACAGAAGAAATTTTAAACCGTATCATACAGTGCAGCTACAAACAAAGGAGCTATGCTATTTGGAGGACTCCCAACTCATCCTCCCTGATATGCTTTGCAGATGGGAGTGTCGGGAACCTGATATTGCAGCTGCCTATCATATCTCCTTCATTATGTACACAGCTCACTTTTAGAATCATAGAAACAGTCCGATGCCAGTATCACGTCTTGGCCTTCCAACTGCAAAACGGTTGGTGAGAATATCCCCCAGGAGATTGCTACAATCTTGGTCCTCCTTGCCACTCCGTTGATGGTACAGGTGTTTCTCAGGTTTTCAAGTAACTGGGGGCTGCCTTCCCAGTCACTGAGGGTCACGTGACCTCCACACTTGGCGGCTACTATCCCTGGAACAGCAGTGCCAGCTCCTAGCTGTTATAAAACAGGGAGAAAATGATGTTACTGAGTAATTAATGCTAGCTAGCACTGGAACATGGCAGTGTTGGGAGGGAAGAGGAGAGGGGGGGGGGGGGGGGGGGGGGGGGGGCAGTGGGAGGGAGGAGGAGAGGGTGAGTAAACTTGTAAAGGGGCAGGGGGAGCAATATTGTACACAGCCTTTTAGCTACAGACTAGCCATACCAGGAGCTTATGAGCCACCAAAGCATACGGTAGTCTCAGAATCAGACACTTTGCACAGGGCGGAGGAAGGGTCTGGGCACGTGCGTACATTCGAGTTGCCCTGACGGAACGCAGTCATGCGTGGGGTTTTTGACAAAAGTTGAGGGAGCAACGAGCAGGTCAACTGTGATTGTATACGTGGTATTGCAGTGGCAACACGGCATGTATAGTCGCTGGCGACACTGAAAGCCTGGACAAAATCATTTCCATTAACGTCATTTGCAATCAACACTTCTGATTCACCAGGTCAACACTCCATGCTGGAACGTAAGCGCGTGCCCAGACCCTTCCACCCTGTGCAAAGGGTCTAGTTCCAAGATCTGAGACTAAGTGTACGGATGCAAACGTTACATCTGTATGGCTTCATAATACAGCCAGCCACTCCCATAGGGACACACAAGATGCATCCATCAGCTGACTATCTCACTTCCAGCACTTTCTTTCCATCAATAAACTCCCTCTTTGAGTAGACATACTGAGCCAGCACAGGTGCACAGGGCCATGTGTACGACCCATAATCCCCCTCTAGATGCTGCAAGAGGAATGGATAGTCCCAATGATCATTTTTAATCCATGAGCAGCTATTAAAGCAGCTTACCTCTATTGTCCTAACAACAAGGGGGGCAGAGTCTGAGCCACTGGCACTCTGACTTTGCTGCATCGCTGCAACTAGAATTTAGCATTACGTCATTATCACGAACCTTCAATGTGTAAAATAATAGGCATTACGTCATTGAAATTGTACTTCGCTGCCGTACTGCAGTCTGCAGTGCTGCTAGCTAGTGCCAGGTGAGAGGCGTGCAGATTTTACACCCATGCGCTTATAGTTATCAGCCTTCACTATACGTTAAGGTTAGGCCGTGAACACGGCCAAAGACCTGAATTTTATATCCATGAAGCTTGATATGCATAATTAATTGTTCTCCTTGTCTCACTACAGGAAGCTCATTGGATGCAACCAACTGCAGCTGTAAGTTAGTTGTACATGTGCAGGGTTAGTCTCGGTCTCAGACCCAACCACCCGAAGCGATCTGTGCTGGGTTGGCTTGGGTCTGGGACTGAGACTAGTGCAGGGTGTGGGGGAGGGGCAAGCTAGGAAGTGATGGAGTTAATCGACCTTGATGTACGTGCTTTCGGTGTGCCCTGACATGTACAGCTCCCAATATCACAGAAATGTGATTCCACGTACAGCATGCCTTAACGGGCAGTGCATGGTGTGCGCTATGCGATTGGGTTATGTGACATCCTAATCCAATGCACA
Source organism: Axinella damicornis (assembly GCA_963931865.1). Lineage (NCBI taxonomy): Eukaryota > Metazoa > Porifera > Demospongiae > Axinellida > Axinellidae > Axinella > Axinella damicornis. Next base: position 12,379,306 of record OZ007510.1, on the reverse strand, counting down.
GTAAGTGCCAAATCAAAATTGTTATGCAATAGATCCTGGATCCATTGCTGGTGAAAACAATCGAACAGTAAGACTACCCTACCCTCACCATCTTCCTCCACAACCTGGTAGGAGTTTTGGCTTTTCTGCCACCGCTGGATCACATAGCTGAATGTGCAGTGTTGTAGCTGAATGTGCAGTCTAGTGTTACCCATAATTGGTAACTGCTGAGGGATGTAGTCATGAGCGTTGATCTTCGCAGCTGTTCACACCCAAGCTCTATTGTATGTGATAGAAATTATCATTTTGCAATGTAGCCAAGCCTTCCCACATTAGAATGGCAATCACTAAATCTTTTGCAGAGTCATTACCAGAGAGGTCACCAAAGTGGGAAGATCTTTTAGCTTGGCCGCGTTGCTAGTGCTTTTTCCTTCCCAGACGCTTCTCTTCATATTTCTGCACAAGCTGTAATTTCTCAGTTACAAAACTACCATCTGTCAACATCCACATTCACGAGACAATTACATAACCAATGAGCAGTGATAATGTCAGTAGAAAATTAACCAATCAAATGTTTTAGCTATGTATGGTTTATTATTTAATCTGAATTGTTGCTAATTACCCATTGTATTTGTGGGAACAAACAACCGGGAAACATGATCTATTCCCTTCCTGGAACAAGCCATCCCATATCATGAAACTTGATTGATGGAACTATCCATCACTGCCGGTAATCATCTGCTCTCTTGGCAACAGGTATGTGTTGCTAATTGTAGCACATTGAGTTGCCAAGTACGCCACAGTGACGATGATGTCATCGTGCACTCTTGACTAGTCCAGTAGTCCCATGGCTGTCAAGGTAACATAGCAACCACATACACCTCTGTTGCGTGTGTGATTGGTGGTCCATCAGTTCACAGGACATGAGAGGGTAGGGTATTTTGTTGTGACTCCCAAATGCTACATGGTCTACTGTGTAATTGTGCGTGTGGGACGCTAAATAGGTTACTGCAGAATAGTGGAGATCACTGGAGTGCGTACCTAGCAGGTTACTGTAGATTACTGGAGTGTGCACCTAGCATGTTACAGGAGATTACTGGAGTATGCACCTAGCATGTTTCTGGAGATTACTGGAGTGTGCACCTAGCAGGTTACTGGAGATTACTGGAGTATGCACCGAGCAGGTTACTGGAGATTACTGGAGTGTGCACCGAGCAGGTTACTATAGATTACTGGAGTGTGCACCGAGCAGGTTACTGGAGATTACTGGAGTGTGCACCGAGCAGGTTACTATAGATTACTGGAGTGTGCACCTAGCAGGTTACTGGAGATTACTTGATCGAGTGTGCACCTAGCAGGTTACTGGAGTGTGCACCTAGCAGGTTACTATAGATTACTGGAGTGTGCACCTAGCAGGTTACTATAGATTACTGGAGTGTGCACCTAGCAGGTTACTATAGATTACTGGAGTGTGCACCTAGCAGGTTACTGGAGATTACTTGATCGAGTGTGCACCTAGCAGGTTACTGGAGATTACTGGAGTGTGCAGAGTTTATATGATTTGGCCTCATACTGGAATTGTGTGAATAGCTTGTGAATGAGACCTTGCCGTCAAATTATTGCCAGAGTAATGCAGCACAATGTCATCATGCGTTCATGCTGGTATAGGCAGTATGTAGTCTATATTGAAATTGCATGTGTGAGCAGTTCAAGTAGGCCTCACGGAGACCATGGAGGACTAATCTTACATCGCCCATGAACATACAGCTGCAAATCTAGCTTGTGTATTGAACATACAAAAAATGTCCCAATGAGATTATGTTGATGGTTTTCAACTGACGTACTGACAGGCACTCAAATCCATTGCTTAACCCCACTTTGCTTATGGTGGGGGGTATGGGAGAATGAGACCAGTGTACCTTCAAACTACCACTTTGGAAGTGTGAGACGGTACGTACTTGGCTGTTACCCCAGTGCACTTGTGCCTCACAAGGTATTGTCAGGGCTGCTGCAATCATATAATTACAAAATGCTTAGTTGCTAGGAGATATCGGTTTCTGACCAGCACGAGGAGAGTGAATGGAAGGTTACCGGTGCTCTGATCATGTGCCGCAGCTTCCATGGATACTAATTGCAGATGTGGGGGGTACCTAGGTATGCAAATGGCATTCTGAACTGTTGTAGTCATTCTGTTTGTGCTGAGTGTTGTACAGTTTCAGTGTTACGCAAGTTACCACATCCCAGTGCTTCGATTAAGAGCCGTAAACAGTAACCCTATAGCTTGCAGATGCTTCATTCCTGAGCCAGCTATGTAGTGTTTTACGTAAGTGCATTATGTGAGCCTCATACCCAGGCCTTTTCACCCCAGCATTTGTCACTTGCCAGTACTACCCAGACCCTTTCACCCCAAGTGTTTGGCGCTAGTGCAAGCGACAAATGCTAGGGGTGAAAGGCCTGGGTACAATGCTTCATAGAGGGATCATGCGATTATCGGTGATAGGTGCTTACCTGTCTTTTGAGGTGTTGAAATTCAGGATGCCTTGTTATACAATGATAGATAGATAGATAGATAGATAGATAGATAGATGGATAGATAGATAGGCAGACATGTAGATAGATAATTTTCATACTTGTGATTTTAGGAAACCTAGCTGTGAGGAAATTGGAAAATCTTATAGGGAAGTCTGAACTCAAGGATACGACTTGTTGTATGGACCCGTATGGAAGCAATTGGCTGTGTTTTTGAGTTAGATTCGCATCAGGTTTCTTCAAGTTAGGAAACAACACATTCCCCTTTTGTTCATATGCATATGCCTCCTTTGTGTACCAGGTGTTGCTAACAGCTGCTGTTGCATTATAGCTCCATGCAGTCCCAAAGTAGAGTTTGTGTGTGCGTATGTATCGATCGATCTGTCGTGTGTGCCTGTGCACACATGCCACCACATAATTCCTGGACACAATGCCACTCCCACACGCCTCCAGTCCCCCCGTCTCCAGTCCCCTCGTCTCCCAAGTCCCTTTGTTGTTGCATGGAGTACATACCCAAAATTCCGTGGCAACCTTCTTCACAGAATAAAAATTCCCAATGACCTGTTTATACCCACTAATCATATTCATAGCATTCATTCTTCAAAGGATTCTGCTGCACTTAAAACTCCACTGTAGTGCCACAGTGCCGTGGGGGACTGGTGTGCAGGCCATGTGTGGTGATAGTGCACCATTTCCAGCCTCTCAGATTACCCGCTTGAACTCCAGGCTATATTATGAAACATAGCCAGAGGTGTGTGGGCGCCAGGGGGCAGAATTTGCTCAAGGACCAGCTGGAGGGATGCATTTTACTCCAGCAACAGTGGTGTCGAAACAGATCAAAGTCTAGTACTCTCTGCTGGCACATACCGGATGGCTATTATCATGTGCTCACCTCCTGTTACAACCATCTGTGTCTACAGACACCTGTTTTCAATTAGCAAGACTTCCCTTGTAAGGAAGTGGCCATTTGTAGAACCTGTCAATAGGGGTCACCCACGGGACCAGTATTTTTGGCCACCACAGGCAGGTGGCTGCTTTATATAGTGCAACTGGGACCAGCTGTATAGTGACCACAATCGAACAGTGGCTGCCTGGCCCCTGTTTACAGGTACGTATACCCACATGCATGTTCTGACAGTGATGACTATAGATTGGTTGCACTGAATCACCGTTAGAGTCAAAGGGGGTATCTGATTGCAATTAATTGAGGTGTATGTCACTCTAATGTTGTTTCACATGGGGCATGAAGTACTGGTACTCCTTCCAACCTTTACCACTTTGCTCCAACAGAAGGTAGTCAGTGTATTAACAATCAACACTGGCGCCTAGGTTACCCTTGGTTATGAAAAATGCACACTGACAGCATCAAAATTTGATACTTATATTCAGCAACTGCTTCAGCTCAACACTTAGAGTACTACCCCAACTTGCTTTGTTTTCATTGCATGTTGCTTAGCAACAATGGCTTTGGTGTGTCATACGGAAAATGGCAAGTCTTGGACTTAGTGTTTCAACAATTAAGCTTATAATTTTTTAATTAATCCTACTCAAAACATAATTGAGATCCAGAACAAACACTACTGCACTGGCTAAGAGAGTTCAATTACAGAAAGACAGCACCATGCATGTTTCGCATAAGACAGTTGCAAGTTACGACGAGTTACATAACTTGTCAAACGTGCGCGAATTCAATGCGAAACATCCTCAGTTTGTCCTGCCCTGACTTGTATGCATGTATATACTAGCCTACCAGGAATGTTGTTGCTGCACTAAGGTCGACAGATCGAGCCCTTCAAGTTGCAATAAAACACACGTTGTAGCCCCAGCAAACGTATGCGAATAGCCCATATCAAGAGTGTATAATAATAAGACGAGAGTATCGAACTCGCTATAGGCTAACGTTGAATGTATGCGGAAAGTAACGTGACATCCGGTATAGTGCTAATGTCAAAAACACAATCTTACCGGACATAGACGCCATGGCTACCGTACCACAGCTAGCTAGCCTCTTTGACTCGACGATCAAGGCGTGCGTGCAGCAAGTAAACTCGGCCATATCGGGGAGTACTACTACTACACTAGTTGACGAGTCCGTGTGGATCACGTGCACCATACTGGATGTCACGTTACTTTCCGCATACATTCAACGTAGCCTATAGCGAGTTCGATACTCTCTTCTTATTATTATACACTCTTGCCCATATCAAGAGTGTCCATGGACTCTGGTGATGTCATAATGATGATATAGAGCGGTTAGTAATGCAGTAATATGCCTGGGCAGAATATGCATGCAAGAATGATATGTAGGTATGCGAACTCATCGAGCGTAAAATGGGGAAATGTCAGAATCCTTGTGACATGTATGAATTAAGGTTACCAAGACAGACTTACATGATTGTGCCACTTTTAGTTAGCCTTGTTCCCAGGCCTACCCCGTTTTTTTCTGTTCTTCGGTTTCCGTTGACAATAATACACGGATGCAGAAGGGCGGCAAAAACGGTTTTCGCCACCTCATCCGTGTATTATTGTCAATGGAAACCGAAGAACAGAAAAAACAGGTTAGGCCTGGAAACGAGGCTAACTTTTAGTGTGGCTGAATCAACACGTATGTACAAGCAATCCAGTACAGTACAGCTCTGCTGAATAAGTCTTGTACTTACGTAGGTCAACTTTGTCACAGTTGTCAGTGATGTCACTTGCTGTCAAGCAAAGGCACCCATTCCTAGTTCAATAGCCAGGAAGTACTGATTTGGAGTGCTGGAGAGAGCATCGCTGTGGGATAATTAAGAAATAGATCCAGCAGGCCTGTACGTAGGTATAATAAGGCCACCCTGCAATGTTGTCATGGTAAGTCATGATGACATCACTACATATATTATAGTCACCAGAGGTTACAACAATATTCTGCTGAAGATAGTGTCATGATGACATCATCATGATGTTATTATGTAATGTAACACCACAGTATAACCAAGGGACTCATGATCTAGTTAAGGTCTATAGTACAAACTGTGTAATGTGATTATCAATGATGTAATTATAGCACGCTTAAGGTTGCTATGGTAATATAAATTGTAGTTAGCTCAGAACTCAAAGCCTATGTAAAACCATGGATGGTTGCCTTGTTATGGCAACACAAGAATGGTTAACAGTGGCAACATACAGACTTGTAATTGAGCCCATTAACCGTTGACAAATCTATCGGACCTCCTGTGACTGGCTCTATATATAAAAGCTAACGTGCAATGCATAATGATTACATCATGATAGCTTTTATTAGCAAATCTGATCTGGAAGCCATCCAATTTCAGCTCGACACTTGGGTTACTATATACCCCCAGCATGCGTCATTGTACGTTGCTTAGCAACAATACGTAGCTTTGTGTGTACGTACAAGAAATGGGAAAGTGTTCTCAACAAGCTTAATCTGTCTCAAAACAGAATTTAAATCTAGAACAAACATTACTTCAATCAATACTCTTACAGAAAGACAGACACCAAGCATGCGTTGCCTAAGAATATTGCAAGTTGCTATGAGTTACATACGTTGTAGGTAGCCCCAGCAAACGTGTATGAACGTACCCCAGGAATTATGCTATTGCCACCTTACAAGCACCATGTACGTATGCTTCACCTAAGATGATTGCAAGTAGCCTCGTGCCTGGGAACGAGGCTAGATTGCAAGTTGCAGTGAGTAACATAAGCTGTAGCCCCAGCAAACGTGCGTGAATTGTTGTGTCCGCTTGCAGCCCCTGCCGTTCTGGAAGGTTCCAGTCCCTGCCCAACATTTTTGAGCATTCTTCATGGTGTTTGCAAGTTTCAGAGGTTTAAGTGAAGCACACAGGTCACATGTCAGTAGTCTAGTCCTGCCCCCCGAACATCCCACTTCCATTACACACAGACAGACAGACAGACAGACACACAAACATCTTAATGTGCAGCCTTAAGCTATAATGCCATCACTGTTACAAATTATAATGACATTCACAATGTACTGTGTTTACAATAGTCGACTGGTTATATAAAATGCATGCACACTGACAGCATCAAAATTTCTATATGGAAGCCATCAGCTGCTTCAGCCCAACACTTGGATTACTACTCCAAGCTTACTTTGTTTTCATTGCACATTGCTTAGCAACAATAGCTTTGATGTGTACACTGAAAATGTAATGGGAAAATGGGAAAATTTAAAGTGTTACAACAATTAAGCATAATTGATCCTTCTCAAAACAGAATTGAAATCCAGAACAAACACTACTTCGCTGTGGCTAAGAGAGTTTGATTACAGAAAGACAGCACCATGCATGTTTCGCATAAGACAGTTGCAAGTTGCGACGGGTTACATAACTTAGCCTCTGCACCAAATGTACACGAATTCAATGTGAAACATCATTCTTAACTTAAGTGAGTTTGTCCTGCCCTGACTTGTATGCATGTATATACTAGCCTACCAGGAATGTTGTTGCTGATACTAAGGTCGACAGATCGAGCCCTTCAAGTTGCAATAAAACACAAGTTGTAGCCCCAGTAAACGTATGCGAATAGCCCATATGTGAGTGTATGTAAGGTAGTCAGTGGGAAGGAGGACTATTTATTTGAATGAGCCAACCGGATTAAAATAACGTACGTACAATATCGGAAATGGAAAGGTTTGTAAACAGTTCCATCTGAAAACAGAATTGAGGTCCACGTTACTGCACTGTGACTTAGAGATTTGAGTACAGAAAGACAGCACCATGCATGCTTTGCCTAGGACGATTGCAAGCTGCGATGTAAGTTGTAGCCCCAACAAACACGCATGATACAACCTGAAGATCATTCTGAAGTGAGTTTGTCCTGCCCTGACTTGTACTACCAAGGAGCACATTGAGCCGCCGGAGGTGGCGAGCGCTCCTGACTACCCTACCAGGAATGCTGTTGCCACTTAATTCCAAGACAGAGCACCGTGCATGCTTAATACCAAGACGATTGCAAGTTGTGATAAGTTACGTATATAAATGACAGACCCAGCAAACATGCGTAAATAATCCAGGCTGTGAATGTATGTATGTAACAGTGACAGCTGAAGATGATATTATGTATTTAAAGAGGATGTTAACTTGACCATCAGTCGGCAGGAATCCATTACTTCATTTCCTGTTGTGCTTATGTCCTGGAATCAACTCCCCTAAAATATATGGGAAACACCAGTGAAATAATATCTCACCAAATTGAAATGAAATCACCATGCAGTGTAAGTATTTCACCATGCTAAAATCACCAGTGAAATATTCTGTAATATCTCCCCACGCTGATATCACCAGTGAACAATTCTCTATCTACCCTCACAATGAATACTCCTTATTATGTCTCCAGTAAAATCTCCCCCGTCCCCGGCCTGGAGTCACCGCTGATCTCAGGGCAACTGCATCATAGACATGTTACCTATTGCAGCCCACCCTAATGACCAATGTCCAGGTACAGGGTATAATGTGTGGTCGATATCTCAAAATTCATAGTATATATCCTCAGAGTCGCCAATGGGGATTCCAGTATACTGGAATCACCATTGATATTACCATATCGGAGGCGTCATTGATATTACCATACTGGAGGCATCATTGATATTGCCGTAACCAGTGAAGAATTCCGTAATAGCTCTTTATGGTGGGAATTGACTAAGCCTCATTGAATAACAATCAGAGATTTACGATTTTCCTCAAAGCTGAAGAATGGTAGTCACATAGCATTGTTCAAGTATGTATCAGCTTCAAGTACAACTGAGCAACCGTTTGCCACGGTTCGTACGTACGTTCAAAGCTTTGGTAAAGAGCAGAAATGGAGGCCATACCAGGTGTGAGCACTGTTTTCTCAGGTCATTCATGCAGGGGAGGAGAGAAATGACCCGCCTCCAGCCAAGGGCCACATGAGAGTGTGTGTTAGGTTGTACAGCCTATAGCTTATCAGGAGTACCTACTTACAAAACAAAAGCTCTAAAATTAAATAAGACTAAGTTACTAATGGTTTAGATCATCAAACAATGCTAAACGTTGTGCAATACACACTACAGCCGACCCCACTTATGAATAACGATGACCTCATAAGATCTCTCATTGAATTCCCATGAACAAATGCCGCTAAGTTTATTCACGATGCTACCAGTCCCCCCATCTTGTCTCGGAGCGTATTAGCTGGGCGTTCAGCAGTATCCCAGCCTTGCATTCCTTATGTGTGTGGCGCAGCAAAAGAATTTGGCCTGTTGCTATGGTTACATGGTAGTATAAGACTAATGGCTGTGGGATGTACCAGGTCACCAGTGGGACAGCACCATAGTAGTATTCATTGCATAGAATATTAATTCCCAAGAATCTTATGGGCCATGTTGTGGGTTGGTCAAGTTCTATTCTAATTGACTGGCATTGCAATGAGTCTGAGCTGCGACCTGGAGATCTGGTAACCATTATACATTCCAAGCAAACGTGACCTGATTACAGCCACATTATGAGATTAAGCAAGACTGTGAGTCTCCTTCAGGATATCTATGTTGGTGCTTAGGTTTCACGAGGCTGACTCCGTACCTAGCACACCTTGGTGTGACAGCTTGTGTGGAGCCATTCATGAGACTAAATGAGATTGGTATCGATTGCACTTGGATCTATTTTCACACAAACCAATTGCTAAAACTGGAGGTGTAAAAGGTCCCTCGTCCACACAGCTTCCAGTTTCAACCTCGCTAGAAGTGTATACTGCCTATGGTTTAGATTAAGAGTGGTAGGTCGCACCCCCATAAATTGGGCAAGATATTGCAGCTGTGCTTTTAAAGTTTATTCCAATCCCAGCTTAATTAAGAAATGGTACTGATCATGATAAAGAGCTAGGGTAGGATAGCCTGGGAATGAGGCGGGACAGCCTGGAAGTGAGGCAGGACAGCCTGGGAGCGGAGCATGCAGGACAGCCCGGGAGTGAGCCAGGACAACCTTGGAATGAGGCGGGACAGCCTTGATAGCGAGGCCTGGTAGCGAGGCGATGACAGCCTGGGAGTGAGGCAGGAGTGAGGCAGGACAGCCTGGGAGCGGAGCATGCAGGACAGCCCAGGAATGAGCCAGGACAGCCTGGGAGTGAGCCAGGACAACCTGGGAGTGGGGCATGCAGGACAGCCTGGAAGTGAGCCAGGACAACCTTGGAATGAGGTGGGACAGCCTTGATAGCGAGGCCTGGTAGCGAGGCGGTGACAGCCTGGGAGTGAGGCAGGAGTGAGGCAGGACAGCCTGGGAGTGAGGCAGGACAGCCTGGGAGTGAGGCAGGACAACCTTGGAATGAGGTGGGACAGCCTTGATAGCGAGGCCTGGTAGCGAGGCGGTGACAGCCTGGGAGTGAGGCAGGAGTGAGGCAGGACAGCCTGGGAGTGAGGCAGGACAGCCTGGGAGTGAGGCAGGACAGCCTGGAAATGAGGCAGGACAGCCTGGAAATGAGGTAGGACAGTGAGGCAGGGAAATGAGGTAGGACAGTGAGGCAGAATAGCCTGGAAACAGCCAGGAGTGAGCAAGGAAAGGCTAGGAGTGAGCAAGGAAAGGCTAGGAGTGAGCAAGGAAAGGCTAGGAGTGAGCAAGGAAAGGCTAGGAGTGAGCAAGGAAAGGCTAGGAGTGAGCAAGGAAAGGCTAGGAGTGAGCAAGGACAGCCTGGGAGTGAGGTGGGACAGCTTGAGAGTGAGCCAGGACAGCCTGGGAGTGAGGCAGTACAACATGGAACACCTGGGAGCAATACCAAATTAGTGTTGGAATGAAGCCCATCGGTTGCCATGGAGTTCCTTGTTTGACAACTAAGTTCATTATTGTGACAATTTGAAACCCAAGCTCCCCGTTTATTTTTTGACTAATAGGGTGTGTCCTACATGATATTATATGTATATAGCTAGTGGAACCTAAGTCTAGGGATTTTGATTGTGAAAAATTTATTGTGTGTGTGTGTGTAAAATTTATTGTGTGTGTGTGTGTGTGCGTGTGTGTGTGTGTGTGTGTGTGTGTGTGTGATGTGTGTGTGTGTGTGTGTGTGTGTGTGTGTGTGTGTGTGTGTGTGTGTACTGAAGATATCAAGTTAGCTACTTGCTTCATTTCGGTGCATGCATGCGCACTGATGACGCAGAGTGTTCAAAGTTTACATGGCGTAGGCATCTTGCCCATAAACGAGCACACAATAGTTCTAACAAGCACACAGGTGTAATTCCCAGCTCAGGCTTCAAGTGCAAATGCCGTTTCCATCGGCCATGCACACTTCTGTGCACTTGCTAATTTCTTGAATGGATCTCGGACATTGGGACAAGCAACCTGAAATCCTCAGTAAGTGTGCAGTGTGTGTGTGGGAAAAGAGATGAAATATGAACTCAAGTTAACCGTCACTGCCAGTGTGTGTGAGTGCCACTGCTGCGAGAACGTTCATTTGCACCTGCTCACTGCACTCTACAAGAAGACCATATTTCATTGTTTTCAAACACTATCCCTTCCCGACGGAGACACAAAGTTATTAGAATATTTGATTTGCAGTCACGTATGCATCTCCGGCTATGTAACTGCAGCCATCCCACCCACCCACTGACAGAGCTCTATCGTCGCATAGCAATCATAATTTCACCGGTCGTGACATACGGTACCGGTTCACAGCTGGTCAATACATCAATAGTGTTGATGGTTATGTAACAGGTAGCTGTCTCACTTCCCCTCTGCGCCGAAGCCACCAAGTTTCATTTGCGCATACCAACCACGAGTCGTGACATTAAGTAACCGGACCCAAGGGTATCGGGTGGATTGAAGCTCTATCTATCCATGTGCCATCCAATTGTTTGAATACTGTATTGCCCAACCAGGAGGCAGCGCACGAGGAAGTAAACAAAGAATCCATTTACTGTATCAAAGGCCCGTACCAGTGGGGGGAGTACGAATAACTACAAACGTAATTGTCAGAAATTTGGCTGACTCAGAGATCAAGAGGCTGCCCTCTCACCCCTGTGCCAACCACCTTTGGTTGGTAAATGAGTCAGAGATTTGTTAGTGTGCTTGGGTGGCAGACAGGCACCAAGGTATTGCGTCTTGATATTCAGGTCTCTCCAAACGTGTTTGCTGGGCCCCAAGCTGATGACAACGTTAACAATAAAAAAATTAACAATTAAAAAATTAAAAAAATAAAAACGTACTGAACACCAATTTAGTTATGAAGTCATGCATGGCAAGCATTATGTTACAACACTTCGTGTCAGTGAGTGTACAGTTGCCTTTTCCAGCCTATTGATGATCACATGGCCTGATTTAAAGGAATTGGATTGGTTGGAGGTCATGTGATTGATCACATGATGTGTGAAAGATGTGATCATTAAGGCCTTGTGCAAAATGATGTGGAAGTAAACACTGGAGTGTAATTTAACCACTTGTCTAGTGGATGGGGTAACTCTAGTCTTACCACCAGCAAAGGTGGTGTTTATGTATCACTTCAAGAAGTGTCTCTTACGTTGCTTGTAAACAACCATCCCGAAATTGATTTATTGCCTGCAGACTTGCAGACCCCTATTGATAGCAGTCGGTATGTGATAGCCTTGCCACAAGTTGAGATTGGTTACTGGACGTTTCTGCTGCTATGGAAACAACAGGTGTAAAGTAAGTCGGATGTACAGTGTCTGAGTTATGGCCTCCCAAACTTCAAGCCCAGATTTTTTCAGTTGGAATCACCCCCAGAAACCTCACCTGTTGCAATCGAGGCGAATATGGTCTATTTGGTGTTCAAGTGTTCAGTGGAGCTCCTCCCTCTCTGATGTATGTACAGAAGGGTTCAGAAATGTAGCTCATGGATTTAGATTGCACAACTTCTATCGGAGGCCATTCACAATGCTTGGGCCCTAGGCTCGGATTCTCCCACAGTTTTATGTACATACGTAGTTATGTCACACACTCCCTACCTACACCCCCTACACTCACACATGCCATACCTGCACCCTCACCATAAACCCCCCACCCCCCACTAGACAATTTGACACCAAAACACAATGGTGCACATTGTATTATGTGAATCGGCTGTAAATGAACAATGCAATTGGCAGATGGTGGTATCGGTTTACTACTTGCAATGCTTGTAGCAATTTCCTATCCTGGCGAGGACAAAGACTCCGATTTGCAGCTCAGTTATTAAAGCAATATGGAAAGAATGACAATGAATAATTCATTTGAAACTAGGAATTCCAAAGCAATTTACCGTGGCGACTGCACAGGATTATTCATGCATGTCTAGGTCAATTAATCCCCAAGGAAACTGGCTCCATCTTCAAATACCATATCGGCAGCGCTGCATGCCACCAAGCTAATTACTGCCTTTGATCCGTTGATGCTCCGCTTTCCGGTTGAATATTTTCCCAGACAATAGTTCGCAACTTATGCTGCACTCTAGTACACTCCGGATGAAGATGGCGCATAAGATGCTATTCATGACTTGTGTATGTACAGTGTGTTGCCATGCATAGTGCCTGACCTCACTCCCGGAGTTCTGAGAAGTACACTCCGGATGAAGATGGCGCATAAGATGCTTGTGTATGTACAGTGTGTTGCCATGCATAGTTCCTGACCTCACTCTCGGAGTTCTGAGAAGCAGATGATGAAAGAGCAGTAGCGAGACTGACGGTCTGTGAACAGTGCATGCTAGCACGGAAGTGTAGTGAAGGACAACTCTTGTTTGACTCACAGTCAAGGATCACTTGACTTGTGTGTGTGTGTGTGTAATGTTAAGTTGCTGAAACTGCTGGCATGCATGCTCAGCTCTCTCCACTCCACCAGTGAAACCCTTGGACTCATGTTGGCAGACATCCATGTTTCATGGCATGTAACCAGGGCAATAGTAACCATGGCAACTGTAGTCATTGAATATATAGCGCTTTCTACGGTTTGTTCCACATGTAAGAATTGCAGAATATATGAATTTGTAGGCATTTCAATTACATGTACAGTACTTATGTAATTATGTATTGTTTCCACAGTGCACTTAATGTGTATTGTATGCTTACATCTAATGTCACAACATGTTATTAACTCAAGTGACGTAAATGCGACACAAACGTATTGTTTACTTCATACTGCAACTTTGTTTAGCAAGTAACTTTAGTTTACAATCAAATCATTATGCATACGTATACCAAGGAAATTGACTGTACATTTAAATTGTGTTTTTTGGGGAGGGGGATTTATACCGCATGATTCTTTTGCGTAACATACACGTCAAAAGTTGATTGTAAATGAAAGCTTCTTTCTAAACAGTGTGCAGTGTTTAGTAAACACTTAGTTGTGTTGCATGTACGTCATGTTGTGGAGTTCACATGGTGTTGACAACAGCTTTAGGCTTAAATTTTAGTTTCCCATGCAATTGAACTGCTTCGTAGTGGTTGTTGTAAATCTGTAGACATCATTAATGAAAACAACACACCAGTTGAAGTGATGCAGTGAAAGAATATTAACTCTTTCAACTACAGGAGATTACTGGAGATCACTGGAGATTACTGGAGACCAAGCACTTGAGAGATATAACTATTAACTTCTAAGCCTCGGGCCCATTTACACTGACTTGTACGTGCATGGTCAAAAATCAAGTTGCTTGATCAATAGACTAGCAAGCGTTCATCAGAAATCTTCCTGAACAATTGCATCAAAAACAGGATGACTCACGGACAGATCTACCAATAAGGGTTAAGAAGTACCAATAAGGGTACCAATAAGGGTTAAGAAGTACCAATGAGGGTTAAGAAGTACCACTAAGAGTTAAGAAGTACCAATGAGGGTTAAGAAGTACAGATAAGGGTTAAGAAGTACAGAAATTGGATTGCAGCTCATGTCATTTACAGGGAGCATGAATTCACTCTCAAATTAGGCTGTGTATTGTGATTCTAAAACGTACAGTTTTTGTTTCCAACTTTGGACCATAATGCCACCGTCATGGTATAGGGAGGTGTGACAATTGAGGTTGTATTTTGTGAACTTATTTATTGATCCCACCTCTCCCTCCCTCAGTCCCCCCTCCTCTCCATCAGTCACATCTCCCCCAAACAACAACATAATGCAACTAGCCCATAGCTACGCCCACCACAGCAATATGAGGTTCCTCCTTCCTGCTCCTCCCCCTCCCCTACCTAGCTTCATTTACCCTATGTAAGGAATACCAGTCATGGTCACGGATCTGTGTGCTGTACTCCTATAACACAATACACTCCATAGATGGGTTTAGGAACACCCAATGCCATACCAAACCCACAGGCCATACCATACCAAACCCACAGGCACCATTAGCGGCCCACTCCTATATATGTAAAGTGCACTATTATGGTCAGGTTAGCAGTGCCACATGTACAGCTGATATTTAAGATCAGGTTGTATGCGGCCATACTGCTTAGATTGTTAGAGCATTATACATATTACTGGTTGCCTTGACGATGGAGGGTTATAGTGCATGCTGCTTGCTGAACATAGCTAACAGGCAACATTATGATGATGGTATCATATTCAAGGCTCATGTTCTATGAAAATCTTGAGCCAATTAGACATATTACTGGTTGCCTTGACAATGGAGGGTTATAGTGCATGCTGCTTGCTGAACATAGCTAACAGGCAACATTATGATGATGGTATCATATTCAAGGCTCATTTTCTATGAAAATCTTGAGCCAATTAGACATATTACTGGTTGCCTTAATTGGCAATGGCGGGTTTTGGTGCATGCTTGTTACTGGGCATAGCTAACTGGCTGTATTATAATGGTGGTATCGTATTCACTTATGAAGATATTGAAGAACTTTAGCCAATTAGCTAGATGTCAGTTCCCGGAGGTAGGAATATTATCCTCTTTAACTACAGTTTAATCTTTACTGTATCTTAATTGTATCGCCAAAGAATAGTGGAAATTGGTAGAATATTCAGGAACTTGCAAAGTTAATTTTGAGTGACATATGTGATTTGTTAATAGTGGATGGGTTGTATGAGATCATGTGACCTGTGGTGACTTCATGTGACCTCTGTGGTGATGTTACGTGACAAGCGGAGTTTGTTGCATGAATATAGAATTGAGTACCCAATCACTTTTGATGATTTATTAACATATTTCATTGAAGCTTCTCTCTCCCTCCCTCCCTCCCTCCTCTCTCCCTCCCTCCCTCCCTCCCTCCCTCCTCTCTCCCTCCCTCCCTCCCTTCTCCCTCCCTCCCTCCCTCCCTACCTTGTGTAAAAATTGCACCATTAGGTAAGTTGGTGTAGTATGCTTTTATTGTCTGAGTATACGTATGTGACTTGCAATCTCTCTAGCAATCTCTAGTAATCTCTAGTAATCCTCAGTAAGCTCTAGTCTCTAGTTAAACAAAACAACGTCAAAGCAGGTTGACTTAGCCGTTCATTACTAACTATCAGGTATTGGATTTTGTTGTTGAGTCACATGGACAGATCACATGGAACACAAGCCAATCAGCAGACCATCCATTCCATAGATATTGCATGTTCTCTACTTGGTCAGACTTAATGTACTGGAAAACATCACCCGCATTTACAACATAGTAGGCATGAACGTTTACAACACAGTGATGATGCGATCATTATCGTAAACACTACGTACTGACTACAAGGACACTCATCTGACTACAAGCACTATCATTGCCATGGACACAAAAAATACATTGTTTATATGCTTGAACTGTGAGAGGTCTCGTTGTAGAGTAGTTAACAAAGTGAGAAACTACATATCGTTTGGTGAATTCAGCACAATTTACAAGGGAAGACATCAGACGATGACTTGGTGACATGCCAGTTCGTCTTGTAGACAAAACCAATACTAATAATGGGTTTGCAGCGTGTACATGGGAACGTTTTACTTCACACTGTTCATGATCAGTGGCACTGTGATGTCATGTGACAACACATTAAACCTGTGGGAATTGCACTGCCACCTGTGTGTTTGGCATCGAGCAATCCACGTCCCGTCTTGTGCAACCTTGGATTCCCATGTTTTGAGCAGCCAACTGAAATGGCTTCACATTGGGATGTGATAGCTCTTGGCAGGCATACTGCAGAACAGCACAGCACATGTAGTGTCATAGTTTAGGTGGACCTTTGATCCTGCTGACATGTTGGTACACAGACTGATTGCCTCTCGCTAAACAAACGAAGAATAGCGTAATTCCATTGCCAAAAGTGGAAGTGTGCATTCTCTCAGGAAGTGCCGCAAGTAACACCCCTTTGCCTCGGGACGGATACCCCATAATGACTGAAATAATTTAGTGTTGAAGTAGCTCGCTGGATGCTTGTATTGCGTGGGTTTCACTTGTTTCAATGCCCTTAGCGGGTTGGGTGTGACCCGTGGGCAATATGGATTGCTGGTCTGTCCTTGTGGGGAGTAGCTCAAGAGGGTGATCTCAGAGGTCACAGGGTATACTGTTTGGCAGAGAATAGGTGTCTGGTTCGCTGACAAAGTCCGTCCGGGTGCTTGCCAATTTAGAACCTGCATACATACAACATTAGATCTATCAATGTGCGATGTCTCTGTGTCGACATGTTATACTTGTCAAGGATCACCAAACATGGGTACAGATGACGCACGTTTCTTAGTCATCCGGACCTTTGACCCACAAAGTCAAAGCTTGAAGGTGTCACCACGGTAAGCTAATCCTCTTTTCACAGAGAATGGGATTGGACCCTTTTTGGTGACAGTCTTGTACAGTCATAGAGCTAAGTGCAGTACAGCTACAGGCGAATCCACAACACGTTTAATTCACAGAAATGCTTGAGGGATAGAATCAGAGGTCAGAGGTCATCGTTCAAGGTGCTATGGTTAGGAGGTGGAGGAGTACATAGGAGGGGAACATATGAGAAGAAAATTCACGATGAATGCAATATGTCAAATATGGCGATGTGTATTAATGCAGTGCTTTATGTCACTTCCTGGAAACCAATTTTGTCATAGTTACGTAACAGTTGCTCATCACAGTTGACCGTATGCACAGGTGGGGTTCTTTCAAGCGTAATTTCTAGCATGTCTGTTTTCCCTTCTTAAGGTACTTGTAGTTTAGATACGTCCGCTGCGTTCGTAAACATTCCCTTGTGTCAACTTCTGAGCTTGACCTGTGTGTGTAATGGTGTTCTAAAATCAACCTGCGTGTTTGTTCCAATTTCCAATGCTGCAGGACCCGGTGCGTACACCCCACTACTTCAGTTCTCATGACATTTTCTTAAAATGGCAAACGTTACTGCTTTTGTTTACTTGTCTTGTTTGTCACTGTGTTTGTACTGGCCCTGCATGTATCCTGTTTGAAAACTCTCATATGTTTTTTCATTAACCTTCAAAACAATTTTTCGTGTGCACATCCGTATTAATTTAAGAGCGAGCTCGTATGTTGTGTACTGTTGATACAAACTTTGTGTGGTTGGTGGTACCGAGTGTGGTGTAACCTCGTTCCCAAGCTGGCTGGGAACGAAAACAGTAGAATAAGCAAGCCACTGGCTCCATTCTGCTATGGACCACCAAAAGGTGCCCCCCCCCCCCCCCCCCCCCCCCCCCCCCCCCCCCCCCCACACACACACACACACACACACACACACACACACTCACATTAGTATAATGGTAGCTAGGAGGGCACATTCACATTTTAAGCAGGGGAATATATTCCGATGATCAGGTAGTACGATAGCTCATTCCCAGGCCGCATTGGAACGAGGCTAGCTAGTAGTGAGAAAGCCACCACTAGACCATAATACTCAATGGTCTGTGTAGGAATGGAGTCAAAATATGATGTTCAACTTGGTTCATGTGGTAAATGTACATATACACCTGGGTCTAAAGCCTTAGTTGCCATGGATACATGCCACTGATTGGCTTGATGGTGTCACATTACCAGCTTAAAATTGTCCTGTGTACATGTTGTGCAGCTGGCTCACTTAATCAAGTATAGTGAATGTACTGGGCACTTAATTAATGGCCAGATTGTAGTTTGAATAGTTATATCTGAAGTGCAATGCTAGTAATTTGCGTGTGTTCAAGAGCTCTGCCAGTGGTAGTTACATCAGTAGCTTGTTACCAGGCCACGAAAGTGTTGTGGCCTGGGAACGAGGCTACGGTATTAGCAGTAATGTTGCCTGATATGACGCATCGTCATTACAGACAGTTTAGCTAGACATGTTCCGTGCTATGCCATGGTAGCAGTTCTGTTTTGTAATTTGGAACAGCTGTGTCATTTGTAATTATTCAGCTGAAAACATGAGCACAATAAGTTTGGCTTTTGTCCAGGTTGTCACAGGAGCTAATGATCCCCCTCTTAGCGAGAATCACATCCATAACAATGTTGCTAATGGATGTCTGATTGTCGTAAGTGGCGGTATTATTGTCAACTGGGGCAGCAGTGTGTGCTGAAGCACCAGTCAAAATGTTGATCTCCTTGGATACCCCATTGGCAGCTTTGGAGACTCATTGTTTCCAAGGTACGTACTTTAGGGAATTCTTTGCAGCTGGTGAGTTGTCTGTTGGAGACCGCCTGAGAATCAACATTCAATGCAGTGTGATATCTATACCAAATATGGTCAAACTTAGCTCGACACAATCTGAGACAGAAACTGTTTGTCGATATAAATAATATTATAGGAATCCAATGTAGACACCACTTGATCTCTAATTGGCTTACCGTACGATTCAGGACTGCGATGTTTTCTAATGGAACTGATTTGATCATCTGGGACAGAGGAGCTAATATGTAGCCTCGTACCCAGTCCCACGCCCAGCTTTTCGTCGCTTGCAGTACGGTAAACCGTACTGCAAGCGACGAAAAGCTGGGCGTGGGACTGGGAACGAGGCTAGCTAATATGCATACGTACCATCCCATTACAGCACAGATAACATTGCTCTACCTAATGCTGTACATACATGTTAGTAATCTGTAGTAATTACCTCTAGTATGGCCTCGTATATAATTTGTACATGACTATATTTGTATCCATGGTTGTATGCTTCCTCCCCCTCCCTATGACCCACCAGTCTCCCCCTCCGTATGACCCACCAGTCTCCCCCTCCGTATGACCCACCAGTCTCCCCCTCCGTATGACCCACCAGTCTCCCCCTCCCTATGACCCACCAGTCTCCCCCTCCTATGACCCACCAGTCTCCCCCTCCCTAGCTTTGACCTCCTCCCTCATGCATTTCCTGCTCACATGACAGAACCTTTGTACTGATCCCAAGACTTCCCATTTTGGAAAAAGAATGAGACTATGTGGGTATGTACATTCAGGAAGCCGACACTGACTAAAGAATGTCTTATAATCACATTATAGACACCACATGATTATGACAGTATAGACACTGTACATGATAGGTCTGAAGGGAAGGAGGGTACATTGGGTATGAAGGGTACAAATGTTTCTAGAGCTAAGGTCATAAGCAGCTGGTTGTTATACTGCTTCCTGACTAATGTTTAATTCAACCATGCCATTGTGGTATAACTGTACAGGCGTTGAGTAGTAGGCACTGCTACCAGGAGAACGTGAGGATCCAGGCCACTTGTACTCTCCTTCCCAGACCACATGGAATAACTCATGCATCTACTTTCCCGACTCCTGTCTCAATATTACTTTGGCAACATGCAGCAGATATACTTATCATTGTCTTGCAACACAGCTAGTTTATGGTGGGATTGCAGTGAAGTTTTATATTCTCCAGGTGCACAAAAGGATGGGTTAGGATTTGGGTTATGTATGACTCGGATATTCCAGCTCCATTCCATGCTAGTCTCATTCCCAGATTAACATTAATTTTATCCAGCAAGAATTTTACTTTCAGACTCCAAGCAGTTTGTGGTGGAAAAAATAAGATACATATTAATGGTTGCCATGGTGTTCAAATGCTGCCTACAAAAGCTTTTGATACTGTTAGTAGTGTGGGATACATGCAATTAGAAACATATTATACTATTGTATAATCATCTACGTAGCATGTCATGCACTGTGCTGCTTGGGTGGCTAACATATCTCATGTATTGTGTGTGCTGATCACACCCAACTTTAACCAATGCTTTGTTCGGAATGCCACACCCAGTATAATTCCCTCCATTTTGTGCATGCATGTGAGCACTTTGACTTGTGGTATATGTATGCGAATTGAGATAGAGAAAGCGGAGGAGGGTTGAAACAGATAAGATGGTTGGTTGGGGGTGGGGGGGGGTGGGGGGGGGGGGGGGGGGGGGGGGGTGGGGGGGGGGGGTGGGGGGGGGGTGGGGGGGGGGTGGGGGGGGGTGGGGGAGGGTGGGGGGGGGGGTGGGGGGGGGGAGGGGGGGGGAGAGGGATGGGGGAGAGGGGTGCAGGGTAAGGGGAGGGGGGGAGAGGGGTGGGGTGAGGAGGCGTGGGGGTAGAGGGGTGGAGGTAGAGGGGTGGGGGAGGGGGGCAGGGGTGCACATGGGGGAAGGAAGTGAAAGAGTACTGCAAAGCATGACATCACTTCTCTGTTGCCATGGCATAGTTGTGCGTGTGGCTTGCAGAGCATGACTCACTACGTATGATGGCTAACTGTAATCATCTTGTGCATGGATGCCAATCTGGTTGATAGAGCTTGTACTATAGAATGATGCCAATGGTTGGATGAGAATGCAATACAAACAAATGCTTGTCTTGTACAGGAGGACCCACATGGGTTTGGTGTCATCACAGCAGAAAGGTATTTGTACAAATTCCTGCACAAGCCATTCACAAATTGGTTTATGTGTGGTAGCTACCGGAGACATACTACTGCCATCCATTTCCTTGTTCTCAGAGAGCTCTATTTCTTGGAGATAAACTGAAAGGGAATATACTTTAACCAAATTTTAGCTTTTACTCTTAGTAGCCAACACAGTTCCTTGAGCTTTGGTGCACCATTCTGTTCCCTCGTGTTTCGGTCTGCAATTTTGAGTAAAGGTGCTAGTAATCTCTAGTACCAGGGGTGCCAAGGAGCTGAGAACAGAGACTACCTACCATTGTTGCATTAGTCCGAACCTTGGACACACATCCCCCCAGGAAACCTTTTGGTAGATTCAGGTTCCTATTATGTCTGAACTTTTATTTGAGATTTTATGAACAGTAATTAAGATTAAACTTTTATTTTAGAGATTTTATGAACAGTGAATTAAAATTGCTGTTCATAAAATACAAGTTCAGACATAAAAGGATTTGCCAAAAAGCTTCCTTGGGGGGGGGGGGGGGGGGGGGGGGGGGGGGATGCGCCCAGCATTTAATTTTAACTCTATGCCTCTACATATAGTACCTGGTACAAACTCTGACATACGTAAAAGGAATGGAACTAGGTTCCTTAATATTATTTATAATACTTAATATTTTTTTTACTGTGTGTGGTGTGATTATGGTATTGGTTTCCTGTGTCATAAAGTCATTCTGAGCTCAATGCATATGTACATAATGGGGAGTGCATGCGCACATTTGACCCCCAGTCACGGTTATGATTGTGTGGTTGTACGATTAGTGCACCAGATGTAATATGGTGAAGGCTATGCAAGGTACAAATCACACCAAGTGTGCTGTATATACAGTTAAGAATTTGAATCAGTAATGTGAGAAGTTGTGAATCCACAAACTTTACTGAGGCACTTGTTGCTGCGTTGGTATTCATTCTCCGTTTTATTCCTGCAACTGTGTGTGTACTTTGACAATTGCACACCAGAGCACAAGCAGTCACATTACATTCGACCAGCAGTATCAATGAAGTCGCAACGTCAGTGGGTCGGGCGGAGATTAACGAATCAGAGGACTGCATTCAGACTCTAGACAGGAAGTGAACGTGCTTAGATTGTAGCCTAATAAAGCCTCGATCCGATTCCCATACTGCAATTCTGCACTGGAACTAGAAGTATTGTTCCTCCAGTCACATACTACACATAAGTATAATTATGCTCTCTGACATCAATATGGTAGTGCAATACTATGAAGTATGCAGAACTCGGCAGGACTCTCCTTCAGTAAGTCTAGTACAGAAGAGACTGGAGCAATGGGCTGGCGACTGCAACAAGAAAACAGTGTATTGTATTCCACTTGAACTGGTATTCAATTTCAAAACTGGCTCATTTTCTCTTTGTTTCATGGGATCTTGGTATTGATCACACATCCATTTGGGAGGTGTGATGTATACTGCAATACAAGAAGTACAAAACGAACCTGATAGCAGGGCCTACATGCTTTGTGGCTGTATATACAATGCATGACTCTGCACGCCTTTTGCACTGGTCAGAGAATGTTAGGCGACCTGTATTTTATGTATTGCTAAGCAACTAGTACTGCACTAGAATACACAGTACAAGAGACTACTACAAATTACTAGAGATTACTAGAGATTACTAGAGATTGCTACAACACATGTTCAGACATTTCATTTGTCATTAGAACAATGCGAACGTGTATACAGGCATATGAACATTAGGTGTTGTAGCTTATACTGTGCATGTAGGCATGTGAAAAACATGCTCGGAATTCCACACTTTAGGGTGCACTATCCAAATTGATTTTATAGTAATTGTGCTGTCTATCTCGTGAGAGGGATACCGTTGGATAAAGATAGGCATGTCGGAAACCAAACATCCATTGTTATGGTCATCGCATATGACATTTTGCGCAGACATGCACCCTAACTGGAGTGTGTTTGTGTTGTGCACAATGGAGCTGCTTGCTTGCTTGCTGTGTCTACTAATAGGGTGTGTTCGGGACTGAAGAATCCAGTGCCTGGCATATTTTGTCACCATAAAATATGGCATCCATGAGTACTGCACCATGTCTATCTATTCAGTTTTGTTTAGGCATATGGCATTGCCCATGCAATCGAATACAGATCCATCTATCTACGGTTGGTCCTCAGCGAAGGTTACTACTGCCTCTTTGAGTGACAAAGGATTGATTCACCAAGCTTTATTAGTACCACAGTATTAATTTTGACTGTCAAACGACTACAAAATGTGAAACTGAAGATCCACAGAACAAGCGTTCTGCGATCATCTATAACAGATGGCATAATACTAAGCAGATACATATCTTGCATAGATACTACGCACGTGTCACCATGTAAACAACTCATTAGTTACCGTCCAATATTCATTGCAGTAGCCGTCTGCCAGAGTGGCCTGATCTCATGGACATCTGTTGCCAGCATGAGGCAACCATTGTTGACCAGCAGTTACACCCCCTATAACGCAGCCCATATAGTTGGATTCATAGTAATAACCTGTGTGAATACACTTGGTGGGGGGGTTGGTAGGGCACAGCGCAGGAGTCACCAAGGTATATACAGCGTGCGTTGCATCCTACTAGCACCAGGTGGGGATATGAATATACATACTCCATCAGAGCTCAATCTACTTAGGCAGTATGTATGAATAATACAGCCAATAGCGCCCATGGGTGCACATCACACATAATCATTCATGCGCATGACAAGGCCCTTAGGTCGCAACCAAACCAGTACAAACAAACTCCAGGCAGCATTATATTCATGTTCTGCACATTCACACATGATTCTTGTCTCTGCACTCTAACTAAACGCTCTGTGGGTTAACCTCAAACATAAATATTATTGAAGGTATATGTTGAGGCGATGCACCTTTTAATTGTGACATCATTCCCCCCAAGGACCACTGATGCACAAGCAACATAGAATATTTTTTAGAATACTGTCTCTACGAAGGAGAATAGCATTTTTAATGATAGTGTGTATGACAGCATTCAAGTACCAATTAGCAACTATTTGCCACAGTAGTTTTCAATGGAGAATCACTAGCTAGTCATTGGCAACCAGCATAAAAGGATTTCCCACTTACTACAATTCTAGCAGCAATTTTGTTGACAAAGGAAAATATTGTGCTGTGCTCTGATTGCTGCCAATTACACGTTGCTGAGGTTCCTTTGAAGAGAGCAAGTGTGTACTTCATTTGCTTGGTGGAAAATTGTCCAGTTTCCTATTTGGAGTAATGCTCAATAAGCAACTTGCCTAATAGCGCTAATTTGGTAATGGATTGCTTGCTATCCATTAACAGAATTGTGTGTCGCTTCACCTTTGTCGGCCACTAATGGTGATAGCATTTTAATGAGGTACCCTATAATGCAACAAGGCACGCGCAAGGGAATCAGTATTCTGCTGGTTCTTATGTGCTCATAACATTTTTGGTGACTCCTGATATTACTCTGTAATTGTTTGTCAGTGATCGTTTCTCATTCATCGGCGGTACCACAAAGTGGGATGTTAATTAAATTTGTCTTTTGTCCAGGTGCTTTGGGAAGGCAATTTTATTGACCTTCCTTACTGTAGCATGCCATTTTAGGAATCCCGGTCTATTGTCCACTGCCCGCAGTGTTCCTCTTCCACCTTAATACATTATTGAATTATAGTTGTAAACATTGTGTGTGGGTATACAGGCCACCCTGCATTGCTGTCTAATGGCTAGTTTAGAGCACAAAGTTTATTGGGTTAGTTGCAGTAATTTGATCCCTCAAAAAATGGCTTCGATCAGCTTATGTTTTGCAGTGACCTTTGTGCATTCGATATGTGGCTATGGAGATGGAGTATGTGCAATGTCCTTGTTCCCATATGTACCATGCTAGCCTTCATCGCTTGAAGTTTTGCACTTGCAAAATATACGTAGTAGCTGGCTATTCTGGATTGATATAATCCCAATTCTTTTAATTTAGCGACCTATATTATTTTCAAAAGTATGTGAATGCAGAGCATTGTGGGGTGAGGGTAAGCACGCTGCATTAATTTTGGACACTGAGGATGACTAACCAGTTTTAGAAGTACTATACTTTGATGGCACTAGCCTGGATCCACAGATTATCGCACAAGTATAACTTTTCATGGCCTGCGATAACTTTTCATTCTACTAAACGTTATGTTTATCCCACCTACACAGATGTGATTCATCGATTGCTACAATTCCTTTCTCAAATCTTTACGCTTCCTTTTTTGAGGTTACAAGTGCTAACTTAGTTATTCCTGGACTCATGTATTCCTGGGAGCTCAGTCTCCTTACACCAGGCTATACATTTCTTTTTGGTGCGATTACCTAGTTTGCAAAGCATACACGGTTGTGCTCCGCTGATTGCCACTAACAGTATAATTTTTACCGCTGAACTAGCTCGAATTTTCTATACTTTGCGGGCGTCAATTGTCGCATGCGTGGTCTGCACGGCCGCGGCCCCACTCACCGAATTAATTACTTCCGGGTTGTTGATCCCGCGACACCAGTCTGTGTAATGTAGACGCGGAAGTTGCTGGCTCGAGGCCTATAAATACGTTGCAGCGCAAGAGACTTGCAGATCTTAAGTGTTGAGCGACAAAATTGTTTTGTACAGCTCTCAACTGTTCAAAGCTAGCTATCCTTTTCAGACTCACTGCGAAAATTGTCGAGATTGCAATGGCAACTGTACAGGACGCCACCACTTACCAGACCAGCCTTGATGAGAGATACACCTTCGTTAGACAGGCCGGTAAAGGTACCTATGGTACCACATGGATCGCTGAGGACAAGACCACGGGCCAGAGAGTAGCCATCAAGGCCATCAGCAAGACGGGCACTAGCAGATCCAGCTTCAAGAAGGAGCTGAAATACAGTAAACACTTGTCGAAACACCCCTACATCATCAGCACGCACGATACGGCCTATGAGACGAAGACTTCATACGTGATGGTGCAAGATTACGCACCAGGCGGCGATCTGTTTGACGCGATCGAGCCTGAAGTCGGCCTACAAGAACAGAAGGCGAGAACATACATCTACCAGATCGCGAAAGCAGTGGAGTACATGCACAGTAAGAAGCTTGTGCACCGCGACATCAAACCAGAAAACATCGTGCTTGGGGACAAGGAAGGATCATTCGTGCAGCTGATCGATTTCGGCATGACACTCAGAACGGGCACGCATGTCTCCAGAGTTTGCGGCAGCATCCCTTACACTCCTCCCGAGATCTGCAATGCCTCCGACGATATTGGGTTCTTTGTCGAACCCTCCTGCGACGTGTGGTCCGTTGGCGTGCTCCTGTTCTGTATGCTCACAGGCAGTTTCCCTTGGGAGCAGGCAACACTTAGCGACCCCAACTATTACGAGTTCGTGCAGTGGCAGACTGGAGTGACGCTGAAGCCTCCACGCATGTGGCAGGGGTTCTCACCAAGACTGCTACAGCTGTTCAACAGGCTGCTGGCAATGGATCCCCAAGAGCGATGTGAAATCAAGGAGGTATACAAATACCTCCACGATGCCTGGTTTGTGACAGCAATCCCTCTGAGTGATAGTTTGTGTATTTATCAGCACCTGAACTACAGCCATTTGGACTTCGATTACAATGTTAAAGCATCTCCTCAGTGTGGACTTAGCGCAGACTTTCTTCCCAATTCAACCTATCAACTTACACCAGTGCAGGCGTTCTAAATTACGAACTCACTTGATCAGTACGATGGTGACGATTGACTAATGTCGTTTCGAAGAGAAGGTCAAATTCAGCGCCCCAACCAAAAGAATTGGTCAAACTGGCACTTCCGAAAGTCCATCACCACCAGATTGACTCTTATACAGGTATAATATTTATATGATTCAACCCACATCACCTTATATTCGTTGTTTTGTTTGTGTAAAGATTTCTTCTCTTTTCTCATATAAGGTTAAGTATGGTAGCTTAATGTACACTACATTGTAAACTCTTCTTCAGCAGGCTGGAGAGGATGCATCTATTATAATTTTACTTTTAGCTGTTATAATTTTACCTTTTAACTGTACCTCAAGTATTGTATCTCAACTTTATATAGTTTACCTGTAGCTTATTTTTTACGCTCTATATTGTACCTTCTTATACTAACTTAACTACTTAACTTCATGTAATGCTTAATCCTATACTGTATAAACTTCTCTTTCTTTCTTTCTTTCCTCATTTATGTGTATCAAAATCATGGAAATGCAACAAAAAAACTTTTGGAAAAAAATCTCCTGTGAACCACTGATAGTTAAGATACAGATATGATGACCATGTAGAGAGCATGCCATGGATCAAAGTTGGGAGGTATACCATGCCGTCCAACTATGGGCAAAACAGCATGTGGAGGAGTAGCACCTACTAATTATATTATGGCAATACCTCTGTAGTTATCTAAAGCATCACTGTCGCCAGCTTGTCGCCGGCCAGATTGGGATATGTGGGTAGTACAATACTGAGACCCATCCTCCTTATAACTCCTTCGTGTTTATTATCCAACCTCATTGTGTGTTTCTATATTGGTCTTCATGTACATGGATTGTTTACTAAACTATGAGCTGTCTGTATACTGTTCTAGCTCTTCATCTATACTTCTGCTGACACGTTCTCTCATATTAGTAACCCATAAGCAATTACGTACACCTTGGGGGTCACTTTCGTGCAGTGTTTCTCTTTCTTTAACAAGACAAGTTTTAAGACGAAATTTACTGCCCGTTTACAGGTGTTGAAGAAATAGTTGTTGAAGCCATTCATGCATGCAATTTTTACATCATGTAAAGAATCAGAACGCCAGGTGGTGATTGCGAATGAAACATGACTGACACAGTGATCGAACTTTAGTACTCATGAGTCTCTCAAAACAATGGATCAAACGTTTACAGCTGTTGAGGAAATAGTTGAAATATGCCATTCATGCAGTTTCCACACTCCTACTGCAAATGCAATGTGCTATGACACACGTTTCCATGTAGGCAGGTGCTTAAACTAACTTGACATCATTAGCTTGTTTTATGAAGCCGATCATTGCATTCACAGTGCATTTTCTCCAGTAAGTTGACTGGTTCTATAGAATTCACAATCTATTAAAGTGTGTATCCGTGCTACATGGGATAGACATACAATCTGGCCAAATGAGAATCCAATTCTTGCTGCTAGGGAGGTGGGATTACACCATCTCTCAGTCGGTGGTTACTAACGTATCTTCTAAAATGCATACGCCTCATAAGTTACACTTACAGACAGTTAGGTTCGTACACATGCACCCACACGATATACGTCATCAGACATGCAGTGGTTGCCTGACATAGATACAGCTATACTGTATTGCAATTGCAGCACTGGGTAATGCTGTATGAAACTGTGATAGTTTTGAAACAGAATGCCACTGCCAGAGGAAATAAAGTGAACAAACAAAACTCTATGGTATAAAAAGTAGGATTAAAACTCTGCTATGCAACAAACTTCCTGGGTATTACTCTATCTTATAGTTATCAGGGAACCGGGAACACCCGCCGCCGGCAGTGTACGTATAAATGGACCCAGGCGCTGCATAAAATCTTCGAATGGCATCAGCGATATTTCCGAAGGAACCAACGTACCCTTTAGTCCGAACAATTACGGAGGAGTTCATCATGAGAAAGAACTCTTTAAACGTACGATCTTGGACGCCTTTGACCACGTTGACTTCTGTATCTGGAGGCAAGTTGCCAAGATGGGTATGCACTGTTCTTGTTGCCGAGTCAATGCGGATCGGTGTCTTCATTCTGTCTGCGTATTTCTTTGCAACTATGTGAACCACAAGTCTGTTGTTGAACACAGGAACCCAGACCATTTTGTGCAGGATTTTTAGCTCCCTTCCAGCTTTCATGGCACAACTCACATACTGCTCTGTCAGTGCAACGGCACCCTGGATGTCATCAGATCTAGTACGAGCCTGGATTGTCATTAGAGACCGTTTTGGGACGCCCAAACTCTTTATGAGCACGTCCATTTCCTTCTCAAACCTTGGTGTCATTTTGAAGAGCATGTCCCAGGCACAACAGATACGGCATTTTATCCGGTCAACACCAAGTTCGTACGCTTTGGGCATGAGACCTGGGTTACGTAGAACTGCATAAGTGAAGTCATACCGATGACCTTGCACCACTTCCACGGGGAATTTGAAATAAGTGGAGAAGTTAGTATTCATGTACCACTGTGAGGATCTACCAGTGTCCTTAGCAGATCTCCAGCTCCCGATATCTCGTATCGGCCCTCTTTTCAATCTCTGGATAGGAGTGAGGTCGGCCCAGTTGAAACTCTTGGGTTCCAGGTACTCGTCAAGGCCAGGGGGGTCCACCCATTCAATCAGTAAGGCTCTCTCTGCAGAGAAGGGGTGGAAAAGCAAAGTGATACTCCATTGGTCGCTACGGGAGACACTGTACTTAGGCTTGGACAGTATATACTGTGACATAGAATACACAAACGTTCACACACTCAACAAAGGTTGAAAGTGTGATCACATCCTTTAATTGGCCTAAGTATGTCATAATGAACCAGGGAGGTGGGATTACCGGCTCGGAGAGGTGAACAAGAGAGACTGTTCAAATTGCAGCACAAATATCACCTTGACTTGGCACAGACCAATTAGAAACAAGAGAACTTTTGCCAGTCTGCTGTCTGATAGCTATAGCAGTTACACAGACCAACAATTTCAGCTCAATGAAGCTGACATTAAATTTTAAAGCAGGAGTGTTGCAAATGTGTACAAACTCTGGTAAGAAGATCTAGTATGCATACACAGCTCTGTGATGATCTCTATGGCAGTGTGTCTCCAGCGGAACTGACTTGTTAGGAATTGTTGCGCTCGAAAACACATTGGGATAGCAAAATATACCCACATAAAAGATTTCACTAAACTGTACTATAAGTATCATTTGATAGGTTCCTAACAACACCAATAACACCACTGTAATATGCGGGATGAGCTTGGGCAAAGTAGCATAACTGTTGAAGCAGTATGTACTTGTATATGGTATGGGTTCGGACATTAGACCTTGGTGGGTCTCTCTCCTTACGAGCCTTATCCGGCTTCGAGACTGCAATATGCAAAGATGTGTTCCTATTGCAGTCTTAATTCTTTCTCACGGTTCTGAAGACGATTTTTCAAAATGAAAATCCTGTTGCGATCTGTTGTTTTGGAGTTATGGTATGCGTAACAGTGACATTTGATTGTCAAATACACAGCACGCACACACATGAACAGCTTGTCAGTGTGGAGCTCACACAAGCTCGGCTTAATAATTTGTAAGGTGCTAGTAATGGATTACAGAAGAATTCTATCCATTTTTTCCTCAATTGACCATGTAATGCAAATGGGGAAAAATGTATGATGGCATTCCCTTTCATGGAACATAAGGCAACCATCCTCTTTGTACAGGTTATACTCAGTCAATTAATACATATAGATAGGCAGTGCATACTAATGAGCTTTCACAGTAGAAGCTTGCTTACTAGCGTGTGATTGCACAAGAATGCATTTGATCTTGACTGTATAACACCATCCTCAAAGGCACATGAAGGTATACCAGGTGGACAGAAATCATTTTCTCATTTGGGACCACAGGACTGTGAAGTGCATAGCCTCCAGTTGATGCTGATACTACATATAGAAGCACTACATGTAATCAAGTGAGTTTCTCTTTCAGGACATCACAATAGCACAATGCCACAGCTGATGTAAGCCAAGGACGTAAACAAATGAATCTCCTTAATCTCTGACATTTCCTCATGCTCTTTTCTGTTTGTCATGAAACTGCAAGAGTTCTTCAAGAAACTGGAGAGTTTTACCACCGCATGCATGCAGTGTGGTGCATTAATAGTTCAAGCACTGGAAATTATACGTGCCGTTATTAAACTAGAACTCAAACCTAAATGCAATACCAACACAATTGAAATACAAGAGTATGGAAAGAAGTCTTATACAAGACGCTAAGGTTGCACTCTTCTCTGACATCCACATAAGAGTAATTCACACACAAGAACATGAAAACAACAGTCTTACAAACAAAGATAAGGTTGCTCACTCTCTATTATATCCACCCACACAACGTTAGACTCATGTTGAGAACATAATTCACACACAAGAGAAAGCATTATGCAAACAGTCACAGGTTGCACTTTCTCCTCAACTGACCTGCTAGAACAGACACCAACCTAGTTCAGAGTACAGTTCTCAACCATGCTTGGTTTCTAGGTTGCCAGGTAACTAGTATCAGGACATGAATATCTGATCTGCGGAAGTGTTCATACCGTTTCAAGAGGTATAATTGGATTAAGTTCTCAGGTGCAAGCTGCCAGCTGACTCTGGGAGACAGGATGTCTGGCAATGCCTCTGCTCTACTGCACCATCCCTATAGCCTGCAGCGCTCACTCTTGCACGTAATTGGCAACATGTGGAGACTCCATCACTGGTGCATAGAGCCCCACTGATGTCACAGCATGCGCAAACATCAAGTCCCAGCCGGGGTAGTTATTCTGCTGGTTTGGCCACCTACTCAACTTAAACTGCAGTCACTCTTTGAATGCTGGGCCTAAACCTAGTTGCGTCCAGGTTGCATCCATGCAGACTGAGGGTTAGATGTACCTAGCTGCAGGTCAGTTGCAGGTGCTGTAGGTCTAACCTATACAGTTGCTGAGAACTGTTTACCACAACAACACTTTCAGGAATATTTTGTTGGATTTTTGCAGAAACCAGAAAGTATCTCACACTCTCCAGTCAAGTGAGCCATGCAATCTACTACACAAACCTTGGGCCCTGCATGATACAGCAGCATCATAAAATGATGTTTGTGTTTTATGATAGCAGTGGCAAGCAATACTTGTGAATCAATGCTATGCCTAAACACGAAGTGCAGTTCATATACCTATATACATGACCTGCATGTGCAAATACCAGTCAAGAATAATGCTGAGCATAATAGGAGGGGTTTACCAGCATAATAGTGGAAAGGTTGTAAGCATAATGCCCTTGTTCAAACGTTGTGCAGTTTCATCTCCCACTGTAGCACACATGCACATGCATCCATTTATTTCTAGCAATCGGATTGCATTGTGAAGTATGCCCAGAGTGTTGAGAACTCGATGATTGCAAACCAGACACATCCCTAGATTTCCTGCCAAAAGCCCACCAAAACCAGCCAAAGCCTGCCAACTCCACTCCATAGTGCTCTTGTATATAGCAGCCCTAGTATTGGGTTCAAAGTCAAAGCGAAGCCTAACGCCCTCTCAATCTGCGAATGTGAAGCCAATCCAGTGTAGCTGTGGTTTTTGAGCAGGAAATGCTACTAAAGCACTTGAGAGTGAGTAGCCAAGGTTACTATTGTACTCCAACCACTTCCGATGAGGTTGTATTAACATATTTTATGCATGTGTGCTAGACAAGGAGATGTAGTCAGCTGGTGCATGATCTAGCTTAGAGGTGAGATCAGACACAAGTGGCAATTTCAACACTGACTGAGGTCATGGCATTAGTTCATATCCTATATCTAAAAATCTTTTTTCCTTTGAAGGAGAAAGGTCATAAACTACATTGACCCATGGAATGTGAAAGTGCTGTATATGAAAGTATAACTGCTAACCCTCAGCTCGGCTGCCAAGAGCCAGCGAACATGAAAGTATACCGAACTGTTTACCTAATATCTTCCTGTGGTCCAGCCCCTCCCTGGATTTCTTTACCGGAAAGTAACAGAAAAGATTATTAATTAATCCTCCATATAACGAGGGGCAACCGCACTCCTGGTAGCCGTTGCAACCCCGTGTTGCCTCGCCGTACCGCACGCGCAAGCTTCAATTCGTTCCAATTAACGCACATGCCACGTGGCAACCACGCTCAGTCGATCGCGAGCAATGGCGACCAAAAGGAAGACAAGACATTATTACAGTACTCACAACTTAGCCAGCACGGTGAGTTTCGGCATGTAAGCGTCAGTGAACGACAGCGATCACGGCCGTGTGGTCAGAATCTTCGTGTGCCTTTCCTAAGAACGGTACTGCCACCGGAAGTCGAAGAGAGCGCTCGAGCAATGGCGGCCAACGGCGAGACAAAAGCGTTCATATCTCTACCACCAAAGTGAGTTTCAGCGCAATTATTTTGATTTTGTGTCACTGCATCATAGCGATCACGACGGTGTAGTCAGAATCTTTGTAGGCCATTCGGAAATAGTCAAACGTTTATTATTTACATTACGCGGCACAATTTTTCCCCTACCAGGAGTGTAATAAATTATTAGATATGAGCTTATGACAGACCATCACGGCAAACACAACCTTTTCGATTTACAGATCACCAGCACAAGTTGAAGATCACACAACTAGTGGGACCCAAGAGAACTGTGACCTGATTAGGAAGGTGTCTTCATATCAGTGGAAGAATAATATACCTAGTTGGGATTTGGTGTTGGCCTACTCTTATGTTCTGCCGGATGCACTGTTTGGATGGGAACTAGGTCGATAGCGAGCAATAGGTACACAAAATTCGTGCAATGTAGGGCATGCAATGTTCTACTCACAGCAATGTATCTGGTATCACAGCTGACTCCAGAGCACCTGGTATGCAGGACACTCCCGCTCATACGATTATTGCAAAGCATTCGCACAGCATACGATTTGCATACTACAGTATACTGAGTTTTCCATCTGCCCAATTAGGATCATTAGGAAGTAATAATAGAGGAATGTCAAAATGTAACACTAACACGAGACTAACTTTACGTATACTTGTGAGCAGCAAATATAATCATAATATAACGGGTCAGATCTTTAGCATGCAAGTAACATAGACTGGACCCTACAAATAAGGATCCAAATGACCAAGGACCTTACAGTGAGGCTACAATTAACAACTGCAGGTGGAACGACATATTTGTTGGGAATAGGATGTTTGACATCAAACGTTTTTGCACTTAGGATTTTGTATAAGACATGAACTTTACATGAGTACACTTGTATGAGTTTTGTTAGTTACCTATTCATGCCTTCACTTCAGTTGTGTAAATATTAGTACATGTCTCATGAAGGGTTGGGCAGAAGTATGAAAGCGATTAGTGGTACTGAAGACCAACAGACAGGAAGAATGGTAGCCCACATCTGGAGTCTCGCCCACTAAACAGCTGTGGCCCGTGAGGCAGTGTGCCTACCAATTCCCTCACCCTGGGACACAAACACACTACTTCACTTGTATACAGTTCAACGGTAAACATGAGTGGGAGGATATACTGATAGGCTTAAGAAAGTGGAGATCTGCATCTAAGCAACTCCCCCAGTTTTGACAGTAGCTACAGCAGAGGACATCCCATTCAGTGGGTGTTCCAGGGCAACACAGTACACAACACAGGGCAACACAAGTAGGATTGTGTTGTGTACTGTGTTTTGATTCATGACAAACAGTTTTGTTGACATGCGGCAGAGATCAACACCCAGCAGATGGGTGATACCATGACGTCTATAAAGCTACCCAATTTCGTGTATATAGCAGTGTAAGTTAACATACGTAAGTCCATGCCTGTGTCAGACGTACACTCCAGGCATCATATACCATCCAGTTAGTAACTATTGCAATAATAGGGGTAGGTATAGCTTCCTGGTAGTGAGTGTATGACGTTGAGTGAACTGTAGATGGAACTCCACATCATACGTATGTACGCATCATATACCATCCAGTTAGTATACCTAGCTATTGCGAAAAGAACTGAAGCTCATTGACTGAATAGCAGGGCACTCTTGAGTGAACTGTACCGATTCTGGGAATAAGTTCGGAAGCGAAAAGAATAAAGAATATTCCTGGAACTACTGAAAGAATATGCAGAGTAGATTGTATGCCACCTCTACACATACTCCCCATGCATCATGTATACCATCCGGTTAGCACTGCAATTATCATAATGAACCTAATTCATTGACTGAATGGCAAGGTTAGCTTCCTATACGTACACGTAGGATAGCTTCCTATAATCATATCTCTCTCACATGCCAGCACTCCAGCACATACACTCCATGCATCATGTATACCATCCGGTTAGCACTGCAATTATCATAATGAACCTAATTCATTGACTGAATGGCAAGGTTAGCTTCCTATACGTACATGTAGGATAGCTTCCTATAATCATATCTCTCTCACATGCCAGCACTCCAGCACATACACTCCATGCATCATACGGCTGGTGTCTATTGTGATAATGAACCTAACCCATTGACTGAATGGCAGAGGTGGCTTCCTGTACGTAGTGCAGTGCAAGAATGGTAGCTGTTGCTGGGCTGTTGTTAAGGCAATGGAGTATAATCACAGACAGAGCCACATACATGTAGGCACACGTCATTACTACATGTAGAACTGACACTGAGCTAACGCTAGCAGTGTTGCTCGTCACAGACACACCCACACGTGCACACGTTGCTAATCCCAGACACACCCACACATGCCCATGACCTACAATGGCTATATTTAGACTCTAATTAGTTCAGGTACTGGGACGAAGGAAGGAGTTGGTGGCACTGCCACCAATTTATGCCATCCAACTGGGCTCAAGGACTACCTTACACAGGCAGATGCAAAGCAAGGCAATTACACCATACCACGCCCACTGATTTGTTAATAATGACTACGAATCAGGGTGAACTGTGCATTGTACCCTGGATGGTTTTTAGTATGCCTACTATGAAGCACCACATGTACGTTATATCACACAGCATCTTATTTCTAGGTTACCAAAATACATGCTAACGCTCTCATTTCATGGCCCATCAACTTGGCAGCCGGCTAGATGCATCCCGCAGGGAGGTTTCACCGCAGTCCCAATACACACCATAGATTCACTGGTGTTTGGGTGCAATTCAAAGCGGTTGTTAGGATGTTGGGCATACTTGCGGTTCAAGGAAAGCTTTGTTCCACGTGGTGTGCGTAATTAGATCAACTGTAGACTTCAACACTTCAACACTTCAACGGTCAGTATAGGATTCCCAACATGTTGCAGCTTTTACCCCCACCCCTTCAAACTACATGGGGAGAACAACAGTGCACATTCAGCTCTTGTAGAGCCAGGTATTACACACAGCATGCATGGGCAGTTGCATACGCGAAACAGCCACAAAATCACCCATGCACACCGATTCTAATTAAGCTTTGAAGCAGGTGCTGAGTGAGATCACAGCCGAAGACTGCTCTGTGAAGTCATGTTAACATAAGATCAAACATTAATTGACCTGATATTCACACCAACATGATGTGATATTCATGTTAAGGCCACTGGACAACAAGTACAATATATACCTGTTCGTGCCAACATTATATGAGGCAGTGGGATAAGT
Source organism: Axinella damicornis (assembly GCA_963931865.1). Classification (NCBI taxonomy): domain Eukaryota; kingdom Metazoa; phylum Porifera; class Demospongiae; order Axinellida; family Axinellidae; genus Axinella; species Axinella damicornis. Next base: position 12,342,713 of record OZ007510.1, on the reverse strand, counting down.
GCATTAGCAGTTCGACATGCACACCTTCAGTACGTGGATGGACTGGTAGCGTGAGGCAGCAAATGATGCAAGTCGGACACCGGGGAAACCTGGCTGGAGTACAAACACTTTCATTCAGAGGCAGTGATAGACTTGTGACCCCACTGACCTCCCTGACTACTGCAACATCGACACCACTCTCTCTACACTAAACGGGTATCAATGAAACTGGTCACAAACTGAAGGGCACAGTATCAATTATTCGATTTCCGCATTAGATTTCCATTGAACTTCCAGGTCATCTCACCAGTACCACTTGCGTAGGTGGAACCGGATGACAAGAGAATGCAGGGTGTTAGCACACAGGGTGTGAATATTGATTTCCATTTACAAGGGCACAGTCCAAGTTACGTACGTACAAGTATATCCCACTCACGGAGCCCAGCTAAAACTAGCGGGTTCTTCGTCCTGTGTTTACAAGCTACATATCCTGATACATTTGTAAGTGGAAGTCAATGAGGCCCACAAGTGTAGGTACCTTCCTAAGCAAGTACCTTCATCCTAGCTATACAATACATGATATGACCATTACTAGGGAAGTGGTACACGCAGGTGAGACCTTCAAGTGTACTAGCACAAAGTTTTTCATCCTGCCTTTACAACGTATCCAATAGGTAGGGAAAACATTTCCTGATAATTAGACAAACTGATAGGTCCTGCAAGTGTACCCCTACATCAGTAGGCACTTTCATCCTGGCTACTCAATACTTACTCAATACATTTCCTGACATGTAACTAGGGAAGCATACAAGCTGGTGAGTGCACATGCAGTTTTTCATCCTTCCCTTACAAGGTGTCATTTCATGGACATTGAGTCCGTACCAGTACTGCTTCTCTCGAGTTCTCAACAAGATATAACTGGATCGGTGATTGTCCAGTACAGCAGGATATTGGACGAATCTGTAGTGAGATCAGATGAGTCCAAGGTACTGCACTATTGGAAAGTACCCATCCAATGTTCGATTCATTATACACTTTGACCGAACGTCCAGAGTGAGGTCCATGTGCAAGTAAGCCTTCATGCATTAAGCAGTAATTGCGGACGCACATCTATGTTCTATACTGGCTGTCCAATAGTAGCTTGCATATAGTACAAGTAGCTTCGCTCGCTTCGTTCGCTCAGCTACTTTGCAGAGCTGCTGCTCTCGGTTGCGTGCGCTTCAGCAGCTGCTCCCTGTTGCGTCTTACTTCGACTGCTGCTCCCCGATTGCGTCCGCTTCAACTGCTGCTCCCCAATTGCGTCCGCTTCAACTGCTGCTCCCTGATTGCGTCCGCTTGTAGCCCTAGCTGTTCTGGACTTGAAGACTCCACAATGTTCCCAAACATTCTTCGCGGAGTTCGAGGTTCATGTAGTAAATTGAAATACGAAGGTCGCGCGTCACTATGGTGTCCTATATGGAGTCCAATAACAGCCCCCTTATAGGAAGTATAGCAAGTGTACTATAAACTGGAGGTGGGAAAGAAGTTCATAATTCTCAACGAGGTTAACGTTCTCAACAAGGGTAATATTTTTGCAAGGAATAGTACATTCTTGGACACTAAGCTTAGGGGGCAACAATGGGTGTATTGAATCCAAGTTGGTTTGGTGAGAAAGGGTTCCCAAGAGTTCCCTTGCACTCTTCATTAAGACAACAGATTAGATATGTACACAGCTCCAAGGTTACCTTGGCAACAGAGAGCACTCCACTACTACACATCTCACCACCAGCCATCTGGACGTTCATTACCAGTTGTCTGCTACCAGTGGTTAGGAGCCACATACCTCTGAAGGGGCAGTCAGACTCCATCCAGTTTACCTAAGGTATCCCGCTGATAGGTTTTATTGGGGAATAATTGTATTAGCTGGCGGCACCACTACACACTATGTAGGTCTACAGAGGTGATGTTGGCATGAAAACTACTTTGAGTTACACCTGCAAAACACTGTGTAATGTGGCAGGACATTCACAAACACACTTAGAAAGTATATACACCTGCATGCACAAGGTTGTCTTCATCTATCCACAGAAAATCAATTAGTGAGTGAGCTTTGAAGTTTACAAAAGACAGGTGAGCAATAAATTGCCTGTGGTGAAGGTAGGCAACAGCCTTGTTGCTAGGCGACATGGTTGGTGACTGCTAGGGACTGACACCATGTATGCTACAAGATCGCTCCTTGCCAAGACTAATGCTTTGAGGAGCAGGTAATTCGATGCCTACATGTATGCACTTTTCATACGAATGAACCAGAAGAGTCAATCATCACCAACAACCGAGTCAGCCTCAATACAAGGATCACCATACAGTTCAACCTTACTAAACTCCAATAATGAAATAGTTGAATTAGTCGCCACTGCATAGCATCAAGTTTTTTTTTTGCTCTCACTATTGCGATATTGGGAGTGGGGGGGGGGGGGGGGGGGGGGGGGGGGGGGCTTGGTCAGTTAATGGGAGGACGGCAACAATGGCTACCAAGTTTGTAAGTGTGTTACGTAGATCTTTCCTTTTCGCAAATGTTCTCTCACAGATTCACAAATTCGTAGCTCATAAGTATACATAGTTTGTATGGAACTATGTCCACCTATATATAACACCACCATGCATTGTGTATATAAACATTATGTGTATGGCATGCCAGAGTATGCAAATTCATGCCATGTGAACCAGTGAAGGGATAGTACAATTACGAAGCAAAAGATACCTTCTACAACCCGAGTGCGTGATCTTTCTTCTGGTGTTTGCACACACTAGACAAGACTCGAGATCAGTTGCATGGTTTCAAAATGAAGACAAGTATGGCAATGCAGAGAAGGCAGCCGTACCACAAGGAACGAAATAAAGATTGAAGTCACTGCTGATTCAAAAGAGGCATTTTATAGGATATACTCATCTTAGGCAATATTCAAAAAGCGACTACCAAAATAGAAGCCTATACACACAATAAAGAAAGACGTTAGCAACAAGCCAACTTCCTTTAAGTTCAGGAATTTCACCTGGCCTCTGTGTACTGCCGCTAAGTGGTTGATGGTTAAACTTGAATGCACAAAAACCGCAGGTGGTGTGAAAGTGATACTCATAGCAGCAGAAGCTAACAGAGTTTGGTTGGCATAACACATTAAGTGGTGTCATTAATCTAATGGGTGCTTGGGAGCCAACATTGTTTGAGTTCGAGGCCTCCCTCTAACTGATGGAAATGGAGTTTGCATTCCTTTACCGGATTGTCGGAAGGTTGTTGACAAGTTAGCACCATTCAATGGAGCCAAGTGTTTACTGGATACCGTCTCTATGTAGGAGGTATGCATTTGTAACGGCCGAGAACAAAGCTGCACTCTGGCACCCTCCAAAGTGGATTGTCCATGGAAAAGATTGGCGTGTAATGGATACGTAACATCCCTGTGCTGTGTGTATGTGTGTGTGTCCAGGTGTACCGACCGAAATGTACTACTTGCCGATCCACCGAAATTGGCATGGATATCGCTGATGTAGATACCAGCATGATCGACTTTAGCTTAGTTCTACATTTGTTTTTGCCGTCTAGTGCTGATGTATACAGCTATCGCTTCACTCTCATACGCACGTGCAGTCCTCTTTTTTTCGTTGACTGTACCCTTATATTCCGATTCTTTGCACACCAGATAGTGGCAGGTACTGCGGGTCCTGCTAGCGGACATGTAACAGCCACACACTTTGAACTGGGAATGAGACAGGATGATGAACTGGGAATGAGACAGGATGATGAACTGGGAATGAGGCAGGATGGAACAAGGTAGGATGGTGGTCTGGGAACGAGGCAAGGGACACACTCTTGGGTAAAATGGATAGCTACTACTCATGAGTCGGGATAGTGCTGGCAAGATTGCCAGGCCACAATGCACATATAAGCACATCTTGATCCAAATGAGTGATTGAACACCTTAACCGTCATGACAGGCTTCCCAAGGTGCCAAGTCTCAGGGGGGGGGGGGGGGGGGGGGGGGGACACAACACCATTCTGGGAATCCCCTGCGGGACCAGGGTGCAGGGAGAAAGATGTACAGGGGATCCCTGGGACCAAGGGGGCTGGGAGGAAAAAGTATAGGATGCATAATGTACCAAAAAATCAGTCTCACTTGTGCAAGAGCAACTTGGCCTATTTTAGTAATCACTGCAAAGTATAAGAGCAGTGATTCAGAATCATGTCATGACAGGATGCAACCAATAGCCCAGCTACAAAGATACCCAATCAAGGACAAACTAACACAGCGTTACCCATAACTCCTGACACCAGTGAAGTGTCCATAGCCTTAAAGCTACACAAACTATTGCGACACCATTGTCCAAATTCCCATACACAAAGCTAGTGACCTCTTTTCGCACATGCTATGTACACACACACCTCTGCATGCACCCAAGCAAAGTTTTCATGCACTGGTTATTCTTAGAGCAAGGAGAGTTTTACATGTGCAATACGGTAGTGTCATCTGCTTGCCATGTGGACTCAACATGGCAAACAGACGAATCCAGTTATTTGTTCCTTACGCCACACAATAGACATTGCAAGCAGACCAATTTGGCAGACAGAAGCAAGAGTTTATAAACTATTGGTGCGAGTGTGCATATACTATTTTTAGAAAGAGACAAGGCAAGTGCATTCCATACTCCATCAATACATTAAGATTTTAACGTGTGTCTGTCTGTGTGTGTGTGTCTGTGAGTGACGGAAGTGGGATGTTCGTGGGGCGGGACTAGACTATAGTGACGCACGACCTTCGTACTTTAATTTATTTACCGAACCTCGAACTCCACGAAGAATGTTCGAGAACATTGGGCCCGGGCGTTGGCTGGAATTCAGTATGCAATCAGGGAGCAGCAGTTGAAGCGGACGCGATCGGGAGCAGCAGCTGATCATAAAAGTGGCGAGCAGCAGCTGCAGCTGAAGCGGGCGCAATCGGGGAGCAGCAGCTGGAGGCGGAGGCAAACGGGGAGCAACAGTGGAAGCGGATGCCGCAATTGGGCCCGGGAGCAGCAGCTGAAGTGGACGCATGCAAGCGGCGAGCAGCAGCTGAAGCGGACGCAATCGGGGAGAAGCAGCTCTTCAGAGAGCTGTCCGGTGCCAGATTACACACGGTAAGCGAACAAGGGGGAAGTAGCTGAGCGAGCGAAGCGAGCTCAGCTACTTGTAGCATATAATAAATTTATTATACATGTAGATAGTTCAAAGTCCAGACCAAGGTTGGCTCAGCAGCTATGAATTTGAATCCATACTTAAACTATTTCACACTGTCACAGCAGGGTATCTCGGTTCACATGCATACATACATAGTCAAGCGGTGCAATAAAGGAGCTATGCAGGGAGAGGCCATGAATGGGATAGAATGCACCAGCACAATGCGGACTTGGGGTTCAAAGCATGGCACTTTTAGAGCAGCATGTACATGCAAGGTACTCGCAGGTAAACAGACCGCTGAGGTAATACGTGCATCTGAGAACCAGATCACACAACATCCTGGAGCTGGAAGATTTCTCTGTAGGTTCTAAATGGAACAAGAATACTTGGGCAAGAGCAACATTCGTACCTGGGCCAAACTGCAGTTACTCAGGCACAATTGCCCAAATTACACTCTGAGTTGTGCTGGCACACATGCTATTAATGTGCAAGGGAAACTCCTTGTTTGGAGATAATGGCATAGGGCCAGGAGGGGCTAATGGTATAGGCTAGTGTATAGGGCCAGGAGGGGCTAATGGTATAGGCTAGTGTATAGGGTGGGAGGGGCTAATATGCTAGTGTATAGGGGTGGGAGGGGCTAATTGGGGCGAGCCTGAGCGAGCCCCACATAGACGAGTTTGCTGTGAATTTTCCATATATTTCTTTATATCTATCGTACGTCGTGCCGTAAATCACTTCCTGCTCGTATTTTGCGTGTCATTGCGTCATGTGTTAATTCAAACCACAAACGAACTCACCATTGCAACGTCAACCGACTCAACGACATTGACACGAACCATGAACGGTCTACCTCAACAAGGATGGAGACTATAGCGCGCGGTGAGGGGCTATATAAAGCTTTCATGAAGACGGGGAGAGTGCTTCAAGCGATCTCATGTCCTGCATGCAGAGCACATCATGGTGTGCATTAGCTAGCTAGCATGCATGCAGGCTTTAATAGCTATAGCTAAACCATCACGGTGTGTTAGACTGCTGCTTCAGCTATTGCCAGAGGATGGGAACTTGACTGGTCTACGCTCGGTAACACTTACCTCACTGTGACATGCAGTCAAGACATATTAGATCTGGTATCAGCAGAGAATGAGAAAGTCACCCTCCGGTGGCGACAACAAAGACAGAGAGCTCTCCTGGACCTACCTACCAGACTGCTTCGGCTAACCTGATTCGCAGTTGCTGTGAAGTGCATGGGTGTACTTTTAGTGTCATAACTTCTGTGTCCTTAAGTCATGCTATGCTCTCCGTCACATTCAGATGACATGCACTGACAGTCATGCGCATGCATCTGCTCCATGTAGTAACACATGCTCATGCAACTGCTCCATGCACATTCGACAACTGTACTCGCTCAGGCTCGCCCCACAATGTTCTACATTCGTCTAGTGGTATAGGCTAGTGTATAGGGGTGGGAGGGGCTAATGGTATAGGCTAGTGTATAGGGGTGGGAGGAGCTAATGGCGTAGGGCTGGCTCTATTTCCTCATGTTTGTGCACCGTGATTACCCAGGGTGAGAGAGGTGGAAGGGTATGTCAACTGGGGAAAAGAGAAGGTAGCCATAATGAAAGTTCATAGTAGGAAATCTTTCAGACTTGTTGATTGTTTAGTTAACAAGGAATGGGGAATTTTGGTACAGCACAGATACAATATTACACTCCTGGTAGGGAATTTACTTGTCCTGTAATGCAATTAGGTATCAGGGAAGGAGGGTGTACACCCATGTCTCACATCATAGGCATTATACAACGTGCTGCCATTGCCATTGGAAGTATGTGACATCATGTACTATACACGGTTGCTAATTGCTACGTATACGTACAAGCTGAAGCAGGTGGATGCAAACGGAGTCTGTTGAAGCAAAGGCAAAACATGAGGAAAAGAAAAGTGAGCTTGCCGCTGCCGTACCAGGAGTGCAGTTACACACAGAGCGGGGCGAACTCCAGGTTCTCCAAAGCGATGTTGATGATCAGGACCAGAGTTCCCACCACGACGAAATATTACCTTATTTTCTTGGAAATTTAACATTGGATGAAAGACTTTATACGTAGGTGTGAGAACCAATTCTTTGTATCAGTACATTTCTTTGGTATTAGAAACATCTCCTCTAAGAATTGGTAACAGACATGCATATGCTTACAAACGCTTAGTGCTATTACAAGACACACACTGTTATAATACATCAAAACAAACTTAGCGATACTAACACCACATATTGTATGAAAGATTCTATAACTGTGAGAACCAATTCTTTGTAGCAGTACATTTCTTTGGTATTATCACAAAAAGAAACATTTCCTCTAAGAACTGGTAACAGATATGCATATGCTTACGTACTATTACAAGACATGCACTGTTATAGTACATCAAAACAAACTTAGCGCTATACTAACACCATATATTCCAGAAGCACAGATATCCACTGTGAGTGCCAATATACTTGTAAAACACACACACAACTTACTCTGACACTAACTATGCGTTATGTTTATGACATTCGGTACTAGCCTCGTTCCCAGGCCCCATCCGAAAATCGGAAAGGGGCCTGGTAGCACTTCCGTATAATTTCTGTTGACTATGCCTCACAAATTCAAGAGGATAGGATAGGATAGGATAGGATAAATTTTAATTTTTAACAGGTGAGTCCCATCAGCCTGGGGCTGGTCTCCCTGGGAGTCCTGTGTAGGAGCCAATCAGATTTCAGAACGAAACCACACACAAACCTGATCCCTTCACGCGAGACAAAGTGTTGACCAGCACAAAATGAACCATGCAGATCGTTATAGAGCTTACTTTGCCACTCCAGAGTGCGGCATCCTCCTCTCTTTCCTTCGTGAAGAAGTGCTGTCGCGTTTATGGGAGATGGCTGGACGATCGAAATCGGAGAGCGCTGTTTATGCTTACGGGTCATCGCGACAAACTTCCTGGACCATTTATCAGCACTAGCTGGAGTCCCGATCTGATCAACCAATATACTGTGAAACAACGCTCTCTCGGGCTCCATGTTAGTCTTTGTGACGGTGATAGTCAGCTGATCTGATGTTTGAAATGAGGTGTGTCCTACCGTAGCACACGTTTGATGAAGTGTACAGCAGCGACAGATTTAACACGGAAGTGCTACCAGGCCCCTTTCCGATTTTCGGATGGGGCCTGGGAACGAGGCTAATTCGGCACAACACCAACACTGTTTGAGTACATCAAACGTTACCCAGCAACACTAATACTACATACTCTCGACATACATAAGTAGGAGCACAGAAAGTTGTATCACTACATTTCTTTGGTACTATCACACACACACACACACACTCCATCAAACGAACTGAGCGATACCGACACTACATATTCTCATTAGAAGAACAAGCGTAGATGTTCGTACGAGTACAGCTCTTTGGTACTATCACACACACACTGTCACAGTACATGAAAGGTTACACAGCATTTCCTTCTAAGAATTGTTAATGCATGTACATGCAGACTCTATGAATAAGCACAAAGGTCTAGCTGCATGCCCTCTTCTTTCATCAATCCTGAGGTCAGCATGTAGGCATCTCTCTGGATTACTGGAGAATACTAGAGATTACTAGAGATACCAAGAGGCTGTGCACATGTACTCATTGGAACATAGCACACAATTGCATATGCATTTCACATACAAACTAGCAATGTTGCAAAATAAACAGCACTCCATTGCAGTTCGGTTGACACAACAGCAGACAGTAATGGGCTATAATGTGCTTCATTGACAGTGGGTAGATCAAATGGAATAATGGGCCCATTTCAATGGTTTACACTGGAAATCTGGTTCCCTAGACACACAAACAGTAATAGCAACCACTCAGCATTGTCTTCTCTCAGTAACAAAACCAACAAGGATGGGTAACTGGAATACAGCGAGACCCTAACGGGTCTGGTATTGTCTGCACAACATACGTACAGCGACACTGCACACATAACGCTCGGCTACATAGTTGAGAACACAAAAGACGGTTAGGTTACTTACTAGGAACTATGCATACAAAGCAGAACCAATTTGAATGCACAATGAGACTGGAACAATGACAATGGACTTGTACATGAGTTAAAAGATATCCTCCTGAACATACAAAGGGCATCCTCTTGAACTCCCTACTAATAAACTAACCACAGACAGACAGACTTGAAATCACAAACTAAAGCAATTGCCAGCCTAATGATGCCTAGCGCCAGCTCATGCAGAAACGAACCAAACTTTCAGCCTGGGTTAAATCCTCAAAGTCTGGAGGCAGTGACCCGACACGAGTCCCCAGGGTAACTGTGAGGTAGTCAATGGGTGTCTGCAGAAACACCCACAAGACTAATGTGGGAAGGCAAGATCAAAGTGCACTCAGATGTCTAAGAGTTAGTAGCCTTGTGTGAGTGAACTCTAGCAGATTGACATCATGCTATTCCTGTTGGACAGATTTGGTTGTAGAAATGGGAGTTTGTTTTGAGCATGCAAAAATTAGAATGCAATACACGTGTTACACATTATGCAGACATAATAGCATGCGATTTCCGTCAAAACCCAGAAATACTTACTACAGAATCCTAACTAGTCCTACAAGACACACACACACTATCTTGTCCATTGTTTACTCCGTCCATGTCAGTAGGCCATGAACCTACATACACATTAATGCCGTCTTATTGGTGTTACCTACGCTAGTATAAATGGTAAGCATATACCACGTCAGTGTGAGAAAATTGTTTGGAGGGGGCAAAATAGTAGGTAAGCCTCCCCCCCTCCCTCATATGTTCAGTTACTGCACACTCAACTATGATTTCGATTGGCCCCTATATGCTGAGGTCGGTCATATATGCACATTGCGGGCGTAGGTATAACATCATCTTTGGGTCCTTCATTCTCTGTACATATTTAATATGGTTATCAAGAGGCCATAAGACCTGCACAAGACCTTTCACAAGTGCATACATACATGGGTGGATTAGACTCCACATCCTGCACACCACATTCCAATGCCATTGTCCAACTATCCATACATATATACATGTAGTGTCACCTTCCCCACACACATCTATGACCTCTTGCCTTCCATATCAGTGTCAAGGCATCACTGCAGATGGTCAGGATAGTGAGAGCCAAGGAGACAAGGCAGTGTCACTGTAATAACCATCTCACACATCATAAACATATACCATTGTGCAGTAATACAGTGAGTTTGTTCAGAGTCCGCTCTGGACAGAAAAGGCATTCTTCCCAGGATGCAAGCGTGGCGCACTGTGAGAGTGCTAATGACAACTGCCATTCAACATGGTGCACTGTGAGTGCTAGTGACAACAGTATAATTGTGCTATACAATATGGAAATGATGCAACTCATTTTGGCAATATATAAACCTACTCACTGATTTACGATAACGGATTTGAGTGTCACACATCAACACAACTTTGATCAAGCAAGTGGATCGGGTCCACTGGAGGAGCAGGGATCAGCACATGAAACGGCCTTACAACAAGGGGCAGGGCAATCATTACACTCAGTGATAGTAATGCCCTTAAAGGTTTAACATGGGGGGGGGGGGGGGGGGGGAGCTAGGGACGTGCTCAATGGCTATCTAGATGCCTCATTCAGAAAAGTCTGATTGGTCAAATTTTAGGCAAAATGTCGTCTATATAGCTAATATCAGGAGCGCATAACGTTATGGGCTCCTGCTAATACAGTGTCAAAATTGTTAGAAGTACAGTGTAAAATTATTGTAGCTTCATTCATATTTATTTCCCAGGACACGCAAAAGCCTTTGAGCTCTCAGCCTACACTTTTCAAGTGGATTCAAACAATACAGGTATGCACCTTTCTTTTACTGCTGACAGCTTCAAACAAACAAGCTCTGTTCAGAGTTCACGAGAGCTAAAAACGCCTCCGTGAACTTTACTGTTTCCGAGAGAGATCTACAGCTGTTGCACATCGCCGGCATAACAAAAACAGTCCCAGCAAGGCAAACAATGCAGCCTCATTCCCAGGCCAGTCTGGGAATGAAATGAGACAGGAAACGGCTTTGCTGCTCTTTTTGAAATTAGCCAGAAAGTTCAAGTGGCTGTTGAAGAATTTGGTAAAGTTAGGTGAATGCTGAATAGCACGTTGTGCATTGGCTAATGGGGTTTTAAAGAGTGAGCCTCTTGAAATGGAAACACAATCCAATACCATCCCAGCAGAGGAATTTCATTCATTGATGCCAGAATTTCACTAAAAACGTACAATTAATAATCATGAGGTGATTCTAATTGCAACAGCTGACCTGTGGTGGCTTTGCCAGTGAAGTATTCAGTGTTATTGCGCACTCAATACACAACACACAACATATGAAATGCAACACTAGTAAGCCAGTAGGTGTACCACACAAAGGTTCCCCATGAGAAGTGAGCAAATCCTGCACAAGTACTGTGGGGCCGGTTATGATGGTGAAAATTACAAATTGCGAGTTCGTTTTGACAATACATGTCACACATTGTAGAACCCCTACAGTGATAGAACTCCTGTGGTCCGTCCTTATGGCTGGCTGCATATACAACCCTCAAAGAATCGTCCCACTGCAAAAGGAATGTGAGATATGAGGAGAAACCTCGTCCTGCAAACACCTTTTTTCCACTTGCTAATGAAGTGAATGGGCTGATTGGGCTCCACGCATGCAAGCATGGAAGCCCAAGGTGAGGTTGAGGAAGTGCATGGGTAGATCATCGCATTCCAAAGATATAATTATGTGCCCACAGCAAAACAGCATTATTACGTACATTAGCAATAACTTATATTTGAGAGTGGATTAAACTTCTGGACTCTTTCTAGTTATATTCTGCCCTAGTGAGAAGCCAGTGTGGATACTACACAACAATGAGTTGGCATCTTAGTGGAATGATGTTTCAACTTCACTTTCAATTTGGACTTCTAGAATCAAAAATGAAATACTGCTTTCAGTTCTGACTTTCTGATTCATAATGTGGTAAGGGGTTAGTGAAAGCCACACACAGTGTACATATTGATAGGAGCAGTAACACCACCACATACCGATTGTGAATGAGAGAAGGCATTCATTTTGTATTTTATGTACCTTAACTACTGTAACACTAGACGAATGTACAACATTGTGGGGCAAGCATGAACGAGTGCATATGTAAAACACGGAGTATTTGCATGCACATGACTGTCATCAGAATGTGACTGAGCATAGGACACCTCCGGCCACAGAATAGAAAAAGTACACACACTTACACAATACAGGAACTGTGAGTCAGGCTGAGTTAGAAATTTAATTAATGGCATCGACAGATGAAATCATTCTCGGGGTATCATAGTGAATAATAAGCCTCCCATCTCTTGTGCACTGATGGACCACCCATCACACGTGTACAAGTTCAGTCCTGCAACAGATGTGCTGCTCAACACGATGTGTAGACCATATTGCAACAACATGAGGGGGTCACAGTGAATAATAAGCCTCCCATCTCTTGTGCACTGATGGACCACCCATCACACGTGTACAAGTTCAGTCCTGCAACAGATGTGCTGCTCAACACGATGTGTAGACCATATTGCAACAACATGAGGGGGTCACAGTGAATAATAAACATCCCTACCCTCACTTTGCCTGTGTACTGATGGACCACCCGTCACATAGGCACTGCAACAGATGTGCACATTCAATACAGGGTAAACAGCATAATGGGACTCTTGTCTCAATGAACTCCCACATGGCAAAACAACAGCTTTGCACATAGGGAGGCTATACCAACGATGTCACAAAATTGGTGTTTTTACACTCCTCAATGGTACAGATTAAGTCACCAATGTACATGGTCTTGGGCCAGAGGTTCCATGTGACTGTCTACGTACATTGCAGTATCATCTAATCTAATATCAGAGGGTGTCTGTCTTCAGGTGAGTCTGATCGCAATTGGTGACCAAAATATGACACTATGACACTGTTTTGTGACAGTGTTCCAGTGCAGTGACCCTGACTATTGGTATTGTTATGCTGATGACATATTCCATGAATCTTGGACTCTAAGTGCCCAAGGTGTATTCATTGCGGTTGTTATGGTTATTCGAGATGCAGTACAGAGTAAATGGGCATTATATAGATTTTAAGGCAGAGTCAAGTCAGAGTCAATGCATGGCTGCTCTACGGAAGCAGATACATACTGTTCGTAGGTCACACTGGCAGCTGCTAGCAGTTTGTCTATCTTGCTTTCTTGCTCAGAGTGGTCATCGAATACCTACCTGAGTACCCAGTAACTTCTGACTCCATTGCTAGCCACTCTTCGCGAGTTGTCACTCTGGAAGTGTAAGCCTAGTTACCATGGCGGTGGCAGTGCTCTAAACTAGTTACACGCCTCGTCCAATGGAATCCCTCGGGCTGTTAGTAGCATCCTCGCTACGCTCGGACGCTACAGCCCATGGCCCTCAGGATTCTAACTCATGTAGATTCCATGGATTTGGCATCTAACTATTAGTAAGAACATGCACGTGCATGAACAGCAAGGGAGGTAGAGGTAGCAAGGGAGGTCATCTCATCACCAATCAGTGCCCTGGTATTATAACAACACCGGCAAGATGCACAGCAAGGGTGGTCCATTACATAATGCCTCATACCAGAGACATCACCACAGCAAGGGCCAGGGATGGTGGTCTGTTATGTAATGCCTCATACCAGAAACATCACCACAGCAAGGGCCAGGGATGGTGGTCTGTTACGTAATGCCTCATACCAGAAACATCACCAGGTAGCAAGAGCAACAAGCACAGCAAGGGAGGTCCATTACGTAACACCCCTTACTAGAGACCCCATCAATCAGTGCTCAGGTATTGTGAGTTTCTCATGATACGCTATTGACTCTGTCATTTAAGACGTAACTTGGTTGATGGTTCTATGGGATAGCTATACACGTAGCTGTGTATGGTGACTACACACACACAAAGTCCGCACAAAACCTACCACAAACTGGTACATACACAAACTATCATACTAACTTAAGATCCAATTCCATGCATTTCAGGACATTGACTCTGTCATTTAAGCTTTAATTAGGTTGCATGGTTTTATGGGATAGCTGTACAGGCATGTGCTACGACTGCACACACACACACACACACATGCACAAAACAACCTACTACATGAAGCAGTAAAGGCTTGCTGCTACGTTTCAGTATTGTATTGACTTAAATGAGTTTATTCGTAGCAGGAGGTCCACGGACCAAAACAGTCTTGGAACGATCTCAGTTCAACTGTTGCATGCTACAAATAAGTGTACATACTGCTACATACATAACATGTCTTCATACCAATTAACAAGATGTCAAAAATTTCGTCAAAACAATTTGGTGAATGTCACATAATTAGTGAAAATTGTGAAGATTGAATTGTAGCACTATAGCACAAAAGCATCATTAATGTTTGAGTACTTAGGATTGGCCTACAAAGACTCTGACTACACCGTTGTGATCACTATCATGCACTGACCTGAATGTAAAATGTTAGTGCTGAAACTCACCTTGGGGGTGGAGATATGGTCTTGCTGTCGGCCGCCATTGCTCAAGCACTCTGACTTTCACTGCCAGTGCAGCTCTTACAAAAGGCTCACAAAGATTCTGACCACAGTTGTGATCGCTGCCGTTCACTGACGCTTATGTGCCGAAACTCACTGTGCTGGCGAAGTTGTGAGAGCTGTAATAATTTCTTGTTTTCCCTTTGGCCGCCATTGCTGACTTGATCGACTGAGTCTGATCCTCACATGACATGGGCATTAATTGGAATGAACTATCAATACATTAAGATTTTAACCGAGTGTGTGTCTGTTCGTCTGTCTGTCTGTCTGTCTGTCTGTGTGTAACGGAAGTGGGATGTTCATGGGGCGGGACTAGACTATAGTGATGCGCGACCTTCGTACTTCAATTTACTGAACCTCGAACTCTGCATAGAATCATCGAGAATAGTGGACATGGCTGGACGATCTTCCAGAACAGCTGGCAGGGAGCAGCAGCCGAAGCGGACGCAATCGGGGAGCAGCAGTTGAAGCGGACGCAATCGGGGAGCAGCAGTTGAAGTGGACGCAATCGGGGAGCAGCAGACGAAGCGGACGCAGCGGCGAGCAGCAGCTGAAGCAGATGCAAGCCGGGAGCTCAGCAGCATGGCAGTTGAAACGGATCGATGCAATCGTGCGGGGAGCAGCAGCTGAAGCAGACGCAATCGGGGAGCAGCAGCTCTGCACAGAGAGCTATCCGGCACCGGATTACTCACGTCGGTGAACGAGGGGGAAGTAGCTGAGCGAGCGAAGCGAGCAAAGCTACTTGTAATACTTATCTTGCACTACCAGGAAAATTGCAACTGGTTGCAACAGCTACCAGGAGTGTGGTTGTCCCTCGTGACGAAAAATATGGTTTGTTGTGATGATGCATATTGCCTTGTAGTCATCACGGTACAATAGATATAGTACCAATCAAATATTGCCCAGCTCACAATAGTCAGTGCTGATTGCATCCATCTCAAAATGTTCTTGTCAAGGTATATTACATGGCACAATTTTCCCCTACCAGGCGTGCAACATCACACGGCACAATTTTTACCCTACCATCAAAGAACACCCTTCCCTCCCAGAAAATATCAGAAAAAGTGGTTCACCACAAGACAGGGAACCTGTGTTCGCAAGAGCAGTGACGTACTAAGGAATGTCCAAGCTGAACAAAAGACAAGAGGCTTTGCATATCCAATCACACATAAAACACTCCGTACCAATTTCCCAGTTAGTACCATCCCTTTGAATCATCAAGTCTAATGCTGGGTTCATTACAGCTTGGGATAGTTTTCTGGACAAGCTGACTACCAATTAGGGAGGAATTCGCACACAAAGATGGAAAAATATGGAGGCTTGCTCGAGACCAAATGGCAACAATTTCAAGGTTGATTTCACCCTCCACTGAGCCACGTTCAGGAAGAATGTGGGTACACCGATTAATGGGTTTCAACTTTGGTGGTCCGGCCGGGGGAGCCTGGGTCTCTGAGCTATTATTCACCAATTACTCACACCACTTGAGTTCTAAGGGATTGATCCAAACATTCCCAGCCGTTCCTACACATGAGTTAAGTGTTTTCCACATGGCAGCTACATATACCTGAGGTGTAAGGAGCCGAGGTGCAAGGAGCCGTGAAACAGCACTTTGTGACATCACAAAACAATTACAAAATCACTGGCTTTTGGAGGTGGAGGGGTGTCAAGACAGCTGTTGTTCCATATAAATTCATTTTCCACAAGAATTTGACCCGAGTTAAGATTGCAAGGTGACGTTCAGTAAATGCACGTTCAAGATGGAAATCCACTCCAAAATGTGCCTGACGTGATCGGGCAATGGGTCAAAGTGAAGTAACATGAACTGCCAAATGTTTATTTTTGCAAATGTCTAATGTTACCTCACAAGGTCCTGCAAAGTGGTATGCGTTACAAGGTCTGGTTGGACCGCTGCCCATGGCAACCGGATGGTATGTAATTGTTCATGAACACAGTGGTTTCCAGATCCTGTAGTATGTACACGGGACTGTGAGTACGAGCATGGGACTGGGACTATGATTACGGTACTGGGAGTATCAGTATGGGACTCCACTCACAAAGGGTAAGGTTCCACGAAGGGGTACCTACTGTTAAGGCTCCATGTAGGGTTACCAATAAGGCTCCATGAAGGAACACTGTCAAGGCTCCATGAAGGGGTGCCGCTAAGACTCCCGTTAAGGCTCCATGGGGTACCATTACATAATCAGTTTGTTTGATGTAATCTGTTCAGGTACAGCGTCACACAAAACACTTGGACACACAGAGTTGGCCCAATCGGGGTAACACACAGAGCTAGTTGGTATTCTAACTAATGTCATGACCTCATACCCTAATCTGCCAACATATGAGCTGGCATACCAATCACCCACAGATTCCCCTCGGCACACGTAAATGTAAATATGAGCAAGAATGTGGACATGCATGCAGAGTTACAAACGCTGGACTCTCCCAGAAGAGGGTTTGATAGTTTGCGGATTTCCAAAAATTTGTAATGCCTAACATAATACATAGCTTATCAATACTATGCAGCTGGTAGTGGGACTCAGATGCAAGCTTGGGGTGGCGAAGGCCAATCAGATAGTCTTGCATTACGGTATGGACTAATATGTCATATAAATCTTCAGAATTCTCTAGTAATATCTATAGTCTCTTAGTAATAATCCAAACAAGCTGCTCTGCTCAGAAAGAAGACTGCTTGTCACTGGACAAGACCCAAGGCCACAATATAGCTCAACGTATCTAAGCACCTTCATTCTATTACACGAATTGCTGCCTCTGAATCTTAGCCAAAGGTATTATTATAGGGGCTGACTCAACAAGGCTTGAGGTACAAAAATTAATTTGATTACTACTGCAATGGCCATATGGCCTGACAACACACATCAATACATGATAATACTTCCTAATGCAATCATTCATGGGGACAAAAACTGCACGCACGAACACTCACATCGATACCCACATCTATAGTGCTCCATAATATTAATAGCACCTTCTATTTTTAGATTGGCTCTGTTCTTCACGACTCGTTGATCACCTGTCGATCACTTCACGTAAGGCAACAGAACGTGCACAATTGCACACACATACCCACACAGGCACGTGCTGAAGCAGCAGGGAAGATCCGGAGGGAAATGGCTGCGGCAACTAATTCTTCACCAACCATTACCTAATCAATCAACTGGCACACAGCGTACACAGTGCATAATAATATACATAGTGAATATCAAGTGGTGATCATGATATCATAACGAGGTGAAAGCCCATGCAGAATGGTGACAAAATGAGATCATCCCAGGTTTGCCTGGATTAGCCAGGACTTTGCATAATATTTGTTAGCTATTAGATCTTGGAGAATTCGGCAAGATCACACTCTAGTATAATCTTCTTCAGGCATACTGAGTAATCACTAACCAATCACCTTTGCCAATGAAATCAGCGAGATAAATATATGTTATTTTTCTCGGCCAACATTTTGATTAGTTCATATTTCTGAATTGACAAATGCTGGAACGTATGTACGTTTCCCTGCTGGGGCCAAAGAGGTTGTGGGCGTCCCCCTGCTGGGGCCAAAGAGGTTGTGGGCGTCCAACACACACAATCCCTGCTGGGGACAAAGAGGTGGTGGGCGTCCAACACACACACATCGCATTCCTTGAGAGCTCAATAGTACCACAGACGTAAATAAGAGTGAACTATGACGTAATTTTGCCCCCAATTCTGACACCTGATCATCCATAAAGAAACAAACAAACAGCCATCCTGGGGTCCTCCTGGGATTGTAACCTGGCATGATCGGCTACGTAGCAGGATGATCTCAAGGGCTTTTAGGTGGGCGTCAAATGCACACAACATATCGCATTCCTCCAGAGCTCAATAATAGTGAACTATTGTAATTATGACATAATGGTTCCAGTATGTGGTAGACCAAAACCACGATGAGGGGTCACCGAGCATCCCAACTCAGACACCTGATTCTCTAGAAAAAAACAAACAGCCATCCTGGGGTTCTAGGGGTTGCAACCTGGCATGATCTGCTACGTAGCAAGATGATCTCAGGTTTTATATATCATTTTAGTGGTGTTTCGAAATCCCACAGCTATGCAGGGAAGCCATTTTTGAGGAGGCAAATATTCCCACATCTCCTCAGAATTATATATCCCAGCCTGGTGGGTGGTCGTTTTACACATTGGTGCCGACTGCAGCTTGACACCAACCACACACCAGGCAGGGATATAAGAGTATAAATTGTTACCTAGGCAACATCATCATGTGAGAGAGATGCAGATAACATTCCAATGTGTTGCCTAGGCAACGTGTTACATACGTAATCAGTCACTCGTATATACAAGCAAGATGGCTAATGGTTGAACAGCTTTCTCTCGGAGCTGCCAAGCGGGTAGTCAGGGGAGTTCCAGCTATACTGCGGTGTGGCCAGTTGTTAATGGACCTAAACAATCTCAGGGCAAAAAGGCAGAGGCGTACTGCAAACAAACGTCTTGAAATTAGTCCCTGGTAGAGGCACCTGCCAGAAGTGGCATGCAGAGTTGATGGACTAAATTTCCCGCTATCAGCCCCCACTCTGGCATGCATAATGCAAGTATATGAGATTATTGGGGATTTCTAGAGATTACCATGATATTCAGCTAAAGTTTAACCAGTAAGAGAGAGGGTTGCACTCAGCATTGGGGGTACTAATTGCTATGGATCAGGGGGTCCCACTTGACATCAAGAAAGGAAGTATGGGGAGAGCATTTTGGTCCCCAAGGAGAGAATGAGGAGTCCAGTTGCTGAGGGCCAGTGAGGTCACAGTGGTTGTAGGAAGTCCGTGGTAGCAGCTCATTGGCACCAGTCTAGCATGCAGGGTCCAGCACAGATTGTTTCCTACAATATCAGTCCTTCCTTCCTGCTGCTCTTTGCCTTTGTCTTCTGCACGTTTGATACCTTCTCAGCCCCATTCCCTGTAAACGTACTCATCCTGCCATTGAGTATTAACACACCACGTGGCATCGAGTACGAGTCTGAACTGTTTCATACATTGTATTACATGCACCAGGTTTACGGTATCAGCACGATATCCGGAAGAGTAATATTTTGTACGTTATATTGCGTGCGTCAGATTTACAGTATGGGAGACAGATCGACACTGCTCGACTACGACTAGTGTGGGGCTTGCTGCTCATGCTCGCCCAATTATTAGTTATACAAAATCAGGGCAGCACAGTAACCTGGAGCTTGGTTACACCACAGATATCATCACTGGCAATGCCATACTACCTGACAACGTGATTGTACTGACGTAGAAGCGGATATGAATCCCGTGCATCTGCAGCTGGCCAAGATGATCCCATCGCAGCATTTCTTCCATATTAGTCCTCATTGCCTGGAGTTGCACACCTCAAGTTCCCGGGTCAACATGGAGCGGACCACCTGATACGCTCCTACAGTCACAATCACCGTGTCACTACCATTCACACTGTCTGAAGTTCACCTGCTACCGGTACCCACTCACTAGGTGCTGGAGCCACAAGCCTATTAGATTTCAAGAAATCGACAGCAAACCTAGCAACGAGAACAAATACGGCAAAAATGTGGTCATGTGATCCCTGCACTGCGGTTATGATACAAACTAATTATGTTATGTCACCTGGTGTGGCATTTCCCATTACTGATATTGTGAGGTCCATGTCAGTCAAGGATAGCTAACGTGTGCTTTTACGAACAAACATCACCTAATGCAGCAGTAATGAGGTGACCTACGTATGGTACAAACATCACCTAATGCAGCAGTAATGAGGTGACCTATGGTGCAACCACCGCCTAGAGTAGCGTAGCAGTAATGAGGTGACCTATGGTACAACCCACAGTGCTCAGGTTTTGTGTTACTTATGGCACATACAGCTGTCATTTTCAGTCACGTTTCACATGAGAGGTATGTACGTAGGACCTCGAGTTCCATCACTAAAGTATATTTCTGAAGATTATATTTAGCAGGCTGACAGTAGATGAGTATGGAGGGTGTACTGATGAGGGTATTAACAACAGACGGTGGTGTACACTGTATGTATAGCATGGTCAGTGCAGTATGGCATATACAGTGTCGAACCCGAGGGGCACAGCCCCGAGGGTGAGGGGCTGTATCAGCCCGAGACTGCCATGCTATACGTATTATATACCCTAAGGTTGGGCACATGAGCATTGCTAGGTAGCAACAGTCGATGAGTGCTGTCAATGTGCATCATAGCGCTTCAAGATGATGGACTGCTCTGCTGCATTTACGTACATGCCGCCAGGGCAGTGCTAGCAGGTAATGAGAGTTTGTAATCTCTGCACAACATAGTAACAGCTTGACAACAGGATATGTATACCAAGACACGGCAAGATTTAGGTAGACCATACTTGGCTGGGTAAGAATGTTGCTAACAGTACACAACACCGCAAGGTATCACAATAAACTGGCGATGTAAACAGGATGTACACACATCCTGGAACCACCAAGAAACCCATAGAAATTACTGCATTGGTAGGCCATGCCATAGTCCAGCCATGCCTGTAGTTATCTCTAGTAATTTCTAGTAGTCCCTAGTAATCTTAATCTATAAAATCTCTAATGGCAATGGAAAACCACAAGCTTCATTCACTTCCAATGTACCTCTGTGCATGGCAACCAGTGGATACGAGAAGTCTCGTTGCCATGTGGCGTTGTAGTAATGGATGTACCAGTTCAGTTTCGATGGGGAGCATTTATGGTGGACTTGTTCACGGATGATCATGCACAACTCCTTACAACAAGGACCATTACCAGTGTGGGATGGCTTGGTCATACCACAAGCTCACACCTCAGGCTCATGAATCCACACGTACTTGTCCTTAAAATAATGGACTGTGAAATGGTCACACCAAAAACGGAATGAATTTGCATCGTTTTTGATTCTTGGTAGCAAAATTAGGGATTAAAGTACAGACAAACGAGTGGCAGTGCCTTTTGATTTTTTACGGAACACTGAGTTTGCTGATATGCCAGATAACTTGGGCCATCTGTTGGATCATGTGAAGGGGGTAGGTGGTAATGAGTGTGTGTGCACGATAACTTCATTCCCGCACCACTCCCACCTGGCATATGTCTCGTACCTCTCCTGGCCTGACAACACAAGGAGCAGTGGACATGGATACCAGAAGCATTGCTACCATATACGTATAGCAAGACGTAATGTTTGCAGGAAGGGTCAGAGGTCATTCTGAGCAGTGTCCAGCACTACTGGTCAGCATACTGCACAACTACATCCAGGTGGACCACTGGGCATCCATTTTGTCGGAAGCTTTAAACGCGTAGGCCTATAGCAAAATATGGAACTTCATACACAAACATTAGTCTTAGCACCTACTCCCACAGGACCCTTGGGATACCTAACCTAGCTCATGCACACATGCAATACACGTCACATACGTATGCACAACCATATTTGTCTAAGACCAGCATGTAAGTTATTTATGCTTAAAAGATGCCTCCACATTGTGCTACATACGTAACAGTGGCAATCCTGGCATAGTTCCAGGCATGAATGGCCATTATCTACTGCGTAAGCGGAACAAAGGCAAATTTTGACACCACAAATGCCATCCAATGCTAAGAGTTACCATATTTTGGTCTAAGTGCATATGTGTGGTGAGGAATGTTACACCCAGACAACGGGCATAATGGGCATAATGTGAAATGTGGGCATAATGCAACACGTGGGCTTATCCCACCCAAGGAGTTGTTGGGCATCAATAGTTATACAATCACCAACTAAAATGCATAAAGAAGTTAGCTACTGCATGTGTATCATTAATGGTGTTGATCTTTCTCAGACGTGAAAACAATCACCGTGGGAAGAGGTATCCCTTGGTCACCCTAAATTGGCTACAGGGTCACAATATTGGGCCAGAAGGTGGCTGGTTGCCACGGAGAATTGCAGCTGCCAGGCCAAACACTGCTGGCCAAGGTACGGCTGCCAGTGAAGCACACTGGAGTAGATGTATACATGTGTGTGTTTACGGGATGGGGAGGTGGAGATTCCTTTCTGTTCCACCTTTCTACCACATCCAGATCAAAGATACACCGATAAAGGAAGACATTTTGATTCCTAGCTCCCAGCCTGGTGACCAAATCCTGCCAAGACATCGACAGTGGTGCCAATTGGTCTGCCAGGGAAGCACACCAACACAATACTCTACCTGGGGATAAGGGAAGCATGGAGAACACGGTGCTGGTGGCTTCCTCCCACTGCACCAGCAGGCAGGATGTCCTTTGTGGTTGAGGAATGCCAGAGCCCTGTAAGGCCACAACATGGACCATGATCAAACCCACTTTCCCAGGATTGTTGATGGTTTGGTAGGGGCTTGCCTCTGCTGGTCTGGACACTGTAAGCAAAGTCATCCTATTGCAGTACCAGCTTCTCAAGCCGTCTAACTACAAAGCAAGCTGGAGATAGGCTGCTAAAAATTAGGATTGGCGTTGGGGGCAGCCGGGATGGGGGTGGAGGAGGAGGGGGGGGGGGGGGGGGGGGGGGGGGGGGGGGGGGAGGGGGCTTAGATGCTTATCAGCTGGATCTCAGCTCGGCTGTAGCTATTATTATCACCCCCAAAATATGCTCTTTTGCATTCTAGTGAATTCATCAGGCAATTCCTGATAACAATTTTTTGTGATTTGCCAGTCCTGGGAGTTGTTTAGTCTTCGACGGAATATTTTCAAATACTTAAACCATAAACAGGCACAGTCACATTTTGTAAAGAATGCAGCACATTTGTACATTTTTGTACATACACACATCTCGTGTGCATTAATATTCACCGTGATCTCACGGTGTGCTTCGTCTAGCCTCTAATGGGGAGCAAAAAGGAGATCGGATGACCTCCGTGTTGGGACACTGCACGAGCCGTTGATCTCCAAATGCGACCAGAGGTATTCACAAACACCCAACACCCTGCTTCACTGTCAGGACTACACACATCTGTTTATCACTTCACTTTCCAGTATGACATCATCGATTGATGCAGTGAAGCTAGGATGAACCGATAAAAGTAATTCTAAGAGTTGCGGAGAGCTCTATACAATGCGATATGTATTTCAGCACATTTGAATATAGTGCAACCATGTCACCTGCACAGGAGCACACAATTATGACCTTTCACCTTTAAGCTCAGTCCCAACATGAGCAAGTAGATAGTCTTTATCCTAAAATTCTGATATTCAACCACGGATGGCCGTCTGGGACATTCAGACATCCTGGGAACGTGAGAGGACTGTGGCCAACATGCCGGTCTCACACCATCACATCATACTGGTCTCACACCTTCCACCATACACGCAGCAAACACACGGCCACAGTCTAGCGACCCTGCTATCAATACGGATCACGCACTCACACGTGTGCTATACATGCATTTGGACAGTTTCATCATTTGATCCATAAATGGTTGACCTCTGAGTACAATAGACTAAACGATTTGCATTTAGTGGAACCCTATACCGGCACTTTCATCATCGCATGAGCTGACCTTGGGTATGGCAGACTAGAAAACTTCCTGAAATGCAAGTAAGCACGTCCCATTGTCTATTCTGGATGGAATCCTCGTGTGGTAACTTGTGTTACAGGACACGATGAACGGCAGACTCACACGTGTACTTACACCCATACCGGCAGTTTCATCAACCATGCGAGCTGACCTTGGGGTGCAATAGACCAAACCATTTGGACTCAGCGGAAAACTTCCGGAAATGCGAGTAACTATGCTGATGGAATCCTCACGTGCTTAATTGTGTTACAGCTCATGCTGAATGAAGCAGAGAGCTGCGTGTATAATACTAACAGTTTGCGGATACGTTTTCACCCCATCCTGCAGTAATACGGTCTGGTATGTGAACCCACTGTCACGCTGTGGGTTGAACACATAGAAACTGGGTCCCCTGTGCTGCATGTACATAGTCCCAATATAGAAGTTGTCTCAGTGGTATTTCCTCAGGATGAATCCGGTACGGTCTGGCGATTTGATTTAATATTACAGTACAGGTTAAAGTGCAGCTCATAGCACATTGATCTCATCAAACACCACCCTTGAATAGTAGCTGCTCCTCCAGAAGTGCTGAATGAAATAGATGCCATCTCTTGAATAGTAGCTACAGCTAGTCTTTGAGTGTGGTACAAACCATGAAACAGCGAAGCAGAAACCAATAGCTAGCTGACAGCCATGCTGTCAAGAATAAAGTGTACTATTGCTAGCTAACAGCCGAATGTTTATACTGAAATTTTCGTGTTGAAAATCTTTCGTGTGACAAGTTGAAAAATCTTCGTGAATTGCAGTGATCGAAGCGAATTTTCTTTTAACGACTCTGACATTGCTGTACTTGCCATTCTTTCACTAACATGCCGACCCAGCTTCTTCGGGAAAACTCGAGCTGCTGCGGACCCACCATGGCCGTGACAAATGTAAATACTTGCCTATTCCGGTCCGCTCCTTTGCACTGTGTGCTCAATGTGCTGCTCCCGCATCTTGAACCCTGAGTGATACTTTGCGAATAATGTATTACGTCGCCCCGGCCATGGTGGTACATGTAGGTCCACGAGCTCAGTCTCTGTCTTTTAGCTACACCCGTAGACGATTCATCGAGTTCATTAAATTTGAATATTATTGTGCACGTGCAAGTGAAATTCGCTGATTTAAAATTTACGGTAAGTGCAAGATCCACCAAACATCAAACATACACACGCACTGCGCAATGAAGTCACGCTAGTGTGGGGCTCGCTCAGGCTCGCCCCAATAAGGGAGGGAAAACTGTAGTGATCTGAGCATATAAATTATTGTTTCCCGAGCAATACAAATACGTACATTTATATAAGGACAGGTGTGCTATTCACTTGTAAACACAGCTGTTACATTGTCTGATGTACTAACCCCATGATGTAATACATCGGAAATGGGACAACAGGATGTGTAGTATCTTCACTATAAGGGCACAGTTATCAAGATTTAGCAGTGGCAGGATGTTGATACAAATCGTGAGGGAGATTTTGGCTGTCGTACAGTTGCCTTATGAAACCAGTAGGGGTGGGCAATATCATTGATTGATTACTCTTGTTTCCTAGAAACTGGAAGGTGATGTCAGTCGTAGTGATTTACCATGGGGAAATGGCGATGCCACTTTCCACCAGAGTGGAGCCTGCTGATGATGACCACCACTACATGGCATGAACAAGAGTCAAACCTGGTCCAGACTGCTTGCAAGGAGAGAGAAACGGCAGTCTTTAGCTATATATGCTCAGAGCGCATGATGACATCATCGTCATAGCAGCAATGATGACATCATCATGCACCCTTGATGCTCATGCCCCACAGCCGTCAAATCCACCTCGTGCAACGTTCTATTACACTGCCACATAGGCACACACATAACCTCCCCTACGCTGCGGTTACTACGCACACGTACACAGTTACAGGATTCACATGAGCTCACCCAGTTCACACACTCAACACCACAACACAAACAGGCTTAGCCCTCTAGCAGGGTAGCATTTCACACTGCAAGCTATATACACCATACCACGTCTTTTACAAATGATAGCCGATAGTTTACATCCAGCAGGTTGCTAGGTGATTCGGTGAGCAGTTTGAAAGAGGAGTCAACGGTATCAGCTACCGACACCTAGACAGGCCAGGAGCTGTGATGTCAACTGGCATGAGAATGCGGACAGTTGACTGGCCGCCATCTTCCCCTTCCCATTGTTAATGGTTTTGGGAGGAACAGTTTGAGACATTAGTAATGATCCAAATGATTACAACTATCCCCTGTGACTTTAGCACGTTTCTCTGTTGTACAGTAATTGTGTTACAGTAGAACCCCTCTAACCAGATACCATTTGGACCATGTATTTTCTCCACAGTATGCAGGATGTGTCTGCAAATATGGGGGTACAAAGTTCATAGTACTTGCCTGAAAAGTAAGGGACTGTAGCTGGGTAACAAGCATGGGGATCTAAGTATCCAGCATGATGCAAAGGTGTATATAGCACCACCTGGAAGTTTGCTTCCATCCATTGTTGAAGGCAGTCACAATGTACATTACATGTAAGCTCTACTAGGAATGGGAAGCCACATGTACCACACAGTTCAGAGGTCAATCTTTGCAAGGGGAATGAACAAACCCCTTCTGATAGTAGATAAGATGTAGTACTCAGAATTTGCAGTCACAGTGTCAACTACACAGCTGCAATACATGACAGCAACATCCACAATACAGAGTTCAGAGGTCACTCATACACACAGTAAGACATACACACAGGACTTCCCATGGACAGTGGACACGTCAAGTCAGCAGCCATTACTACCCAGTACACAACCACAATGTACTAGTATAGGTGTTCTGAAGTACCCACTACACACTACACAGTGCACAGTACACTCTACGAAAGGAGATGCTGAATGACGTGCTGTAGTACTCAGAATTCCAACGGACATGAAAACATGATTTCGGACGAAGCTGAACTTGAGGGATTTATAGAAACTGTGCTGTGCAAACAAGGGACTTACACAATGTGCAATCGCTTCTGGACCCCAGCGTAATAATACAATTCTGCAAAGCTCTGTCCAGTAGTTGAACATCAAGCATTTTACAGAACCTGTGTTCTGTAAACAAGGGACTCACACATTGTGTCATTGCTTCCGACCTCACTAATGTGTTGCAGTATCCATGGAGATGACAACACATACAACAGATTTTGAACATGAAGGAAACTGTTCTGTAAACAAGGGACTCACACATTGTGGCATCGCTTCCGACCTCACTGCAGCATCCAAGGACATGACAACATATACAACAGATTTTGAACATAAAGGGTTTCATAGAAACTGTGTTCTGCAAACAAGGGACTCACAAAATGTGTCATTGCTTCCGTACTTAAGTCTGTAGTCGAACATCGTTATTTTGACGTTGTGTACACATGGGTCTCACTCGCCTCGTTCCCAGGCTGCATAAGACCCTAACCTCATTCCCATACGGCCTGGGACAAGGCTAGGGTCACACACCAATATCATTTTCAAACCCCAGTGCAATAATATATTTCCACAAAGCTCTGAACAGCACAATCTGTGTCACAGCGTCCAGATCTTAGTTCCACAATTCCAGGAACCACTTCTTGCAGTAAGTAGCAGATGCAGTTGTTATCTTCCACTAGGTATGCTTCTACTAAACATCATGCTTTACTGGGAAGAAGAGCTCTATTTTTTGAGAACCATACAATGCATAAACACTGGACTTGCACCGTTATGACGCTGAGGACCTGTTGGCGGCAAGTTGTTGGCGGCAAGTTGTTGGCGGCTTCCACACTAGCAAAATCCATTGTCCGATTAAGGAGAGTGAGACATGGTCAACCATTTAACAACACCACTCAGTGCTAAAGGCAGCTACAACAACAAAAATCTGGTTTGCAGCTTGAACTCTCCGATGAAACAGGTGGCAGTGTCTGCCAATAAATTCAATTTTCTGAACATAGCTGGGCCTGACATTTATTTTTGACAGACTATGACTCCAGAGCCAAATGAGAGAGAAACATCAAACTTGGAACAGACAATGAGATGGATCCACACTATCGATAGAGGGTCATACTCACGTCCAGTATTGTACGTCTTCTGTGCTAGTGCATCCACTTAAGGTGACCAATTGACACTTACTCTGTAGGCCATAGAACACAAAAGCAACTAAAGGCATCTTCTAAGTATGCGTAGTTTAGTACGCAAACCTGGAGGGCTAATTAGTTGCATTATGTGGACTCCAACCACTGCGATTAAATTCTTTTGGTTCGCTCAAACAGGACTGAGTGAGTTTGTGCAACAACACGTTCATTAGAACTACTTGTAGTCTTGCGGCAGGTTTTCAGCACTGGTGGCTACAATGAGTTTACATGAGAGGACTACTCAGATTGAAAGCTGCATGCTTGGTGTTATCAAGAGTGGATTGAACTGCCGACAGCACAATGCACCCTTGGCCGTCAACCCGTGTAGGAGATTATCCAATCACAACACATGGCATCCTGGAGGGTTCAGCTGATGTACTCCTCCAGTGCATCCTGGAAACATCTCAACGTAACAAAACTTGCACTTAATCTCTTGACCTGACCCTGGAATCAATGATCCATATATCCACCACCCTCGTGGTGACACTGCTCGGTATGCAGGATTCTAATCGGCACATCTGTTGGATGGATTGCTCTGCTCCTCCTCATTAGTGCTACAGTCTACGCATCGACTTGCTTTCCGTCCCAGGTTTAATTTTGTCACACAGTTTTGGAGAAAATCGGGAAGGAAAAACCTGGGAGGTTTTCACACATGAGACTGTGCCAACGTGACATCATTGGAAATTTGGTAGGTCTGTGTGGCCTCTTGGGTTGTAAGTCGTCTCAGTCTTCCCAACCCATGATGTGGCGTTCTGTGGCATCTGGTAGATGTGACATCACAGCGGCACCGTCTCATGCGTGAAATCCTCTCAGGCTTCCTTTTCCATTTTTCTCCAAAGCTGGAAGACAATATCTGGGACGGAAGTCTGGGAAGGAATGCCAAAGGCAGGCCAGTCTACATGGCACTCGAGAAAAAGCAAGGGAAGATGGAAGAGCACATCTTAAGTTGGTGATACACTCCGACATTTTCCAAACGCTTCCATCCAATGAAGAGCCGCATAGATTCCCGCAGTTCTGGAAGCGACATCAACCGGCCAACATCTTGTCTCCTATCTAAGCGTCGCCTGTCATTGCATGCCTGTCATGGTCATTCCATTGTCATGCAGAGCAACAATATCTCTCAAAACCAAAGGTACCTCCTAGCAACCCACACCACTTGGCAACAATGGAACAAAGTACATGCAGCTTCACAAACATTTTGCAACAACACAGTATGCATTTAAAATTGTATGTACATAATAGCCAATGGCATCACAGAATGGCCTGAACCCCACTACAACTTTCCAGGAAGGATGATAGGCAGGACAGATCCGTTTAGACTCTATGATGGCTTTTGGGGCCCCAGAACTGACATGCCATGCCAAGGAAGGGAGTGGAAATTACTTACCAATTAATAAGCTGTGCCCCCGCTATTTGGCCATAACTTACGTACATACCAGGAAGGAAGGAAGGGAGTGGAGTTAGGAAGAGAACTGCCAGATTGTAATGAGCTGTGCCTCCCGCTATTTGGCCATAACTTACGTACATACCAGGAAAGAAGGAAGGGAGTACGTGGAACAAGGACCGGCCAGACTGCTTACCAATTCATGAGCTGTCCCTTCTGCTATTAGGGCTCATTAGTCAGTGTGTAGTTACAGCGGATCAGGCAATCTTCAATCTTGGGAGTCGTCTTTCCGGACAGAGAAAATAACACTAACAGCATGTGATTTATGGATGGCAAAACGCTTCCCGTAGCTGCCTAAAACTTGAATTTAATTTTGAATGTAACAAGAAGTCCACCTAAAAAATATTATGCAGTGATGTCATTATGTCAATGAGCATTAGCTGAGTAACTGCAACAGCCCATATTTAGCTATTCCTGTCTGTGGGTGACCGTGGGAGAGAGGCTAATTCTGTAGTGAGTGGGACCTCAGTCATTTGTATACCACTGGCATGGGTAGTATTCTCAGTGTGTGAAATTGTACCCCCCCCCCTTGTCTCCACCAGCTAGAGCAATCACAAACAAGAATGTGTGAGAAATGAATTCTAATACATGTGGGGAGATACAACTGCGCAGGGTGCGCATGTGGTGTGCGTAGCTCTCTTGAGACTAGCCGTAGTACTCTCCCTGCATGCCCACGTGCAGGGTGGGCAGTGGGAGTGATGTCACTACTCTTGTCCCAAGGGATGTGAGTGAGTACGTAGTAAATCTGGTGCCATAGTGGGAGGAGGTAGTATGGGAGTATGCCACACAGAGGGGGAAGGACTAGCTATACCGTACATACATGTTAGTGGGAGGAGGTAGCATGGGAGTGTACCGTACAATACATCAGGGGAGGAGGCAGTATAGGATACCATCGCACAAGACACAGCAAGGATTACTATCAACCTGACTGGCATAAGACATAGCGAGGAGTACACATTATCAACTGGACTGGTACAAGACTAATATACTGCCCGAATAAGCATTTTCTCTCAGTCATACAATGTATGTATATCATCATTAATGTCATGGCTATGACAAAAAAAAATTGGGGGGGGGGGGGGGGGGGGGGGGGGGGAACTGGCTAGTCTGCATTTGTGTATGTCATGCACACACACAGGTAGAACGTGTCCATATGTCAAATAGCTTACGTCAATATCTCAAGTCGTGACGTATCGATATAACGAAGCAACCACACGCGAAACAGTGATGACCACAGTGCCTAAGCTACAAGACACAGTGACACACTGTCTTGATGTAGAGTGCATCTGACTTACCTGGTAGTGTCATCCAGACGTAAGTTACACACACTTGATCATTGTTGGCTTACCTAGTAATACTGCCATGAAGAAGACGGTGGAGATGCCTCGGATCCTGCCGGCCATCCCTCCCGCAGTGGGGTAGTCACCTTTGCCCGACGTGTAGAGGAGGTACGCAGGGGGACGCTTGCCTGTGACAATTTCTGCATGTGTGCATGGGGGAATGAAAGGAAGGAAAGGGTAAGGAGACGGAAGGAGTATATGGTGGGTCTGGGCAAGAGGGAGAGAGGGTGTGTGTGTGTGTGTGTGTGGGGGGGGGGGGGGGGGGGTAGGAGCAAATGAGGTGTATGTACAGTGGGAGGGGAGGGAGAGAGGGACTGTTTGTGACTTTGTGAGGGGTGAAAGGGGCGTATTCTTGGCTGGGTAGTTTGTTTTTACAAGTTCAAACTACACACACACACAGACATACAGCCTCCTTCATCCCACCCACTCACCCTCCCGCCCAAAGTATCAAAGTACACATCCTCCTCCATCCCACCCATGCACCCTCCCACCCAAACAGCTCCAGTAAACACAATGTTTGTCCAGCAATACAGTTGATCAACGTTCCGAGCAACCGCTGGTTAGAACACATGAACACCCATACACCACCCCTGCTTTGTGCTACCCAACCAACAAACCACAAATAAACACCCAAAGACATTGCTAACTGTTAATCAAACACACCCCACTGGATGCCATTGAAAGATGTTTGCAATAGGACACTTTGATCACGCAAGCATGTAAACATCCACCTCCCACTACGTGAAGGAATCCTGAGGTTGCACTGCACAATCTACGCCAGGGGAATTGGACTTCTTCCTCGTGGATAGCTCAGCTACTGGACTTCTTTCTTGCAGCTGGATAGCTGGCTACGATGACCTAGCTTTCCCCAGGTGTCAAGTCAAGAAGAGTTTGGAATGCAATGTTCCTAACAACAGTTATTTCAACCACTGATTAGCTGGAACACCAAGCTCTGCCTAGAAGGCTGCATTGCCAAGGAACTCCATTGGAAAGAGTAAATCAATTTAGCCCTTTTGGATACATCTGGTGATCAAGTAAAATTGCTGCTCAATCCCGATCCCAACATTTGAAGGACTACATCCTACCAGGCTGTACGAATATGGTAGTTTTAAGCTAATAAAGCCGACATCTGATTAATCAGAATTAGATACTGCATAGCTAGGCAGACGCTCGCAATTCTAAGCAACAGTTCACAGTGGTGTGCTCTACAGGCCAGTTGACCTGCTGTCCTGCAGGCCAGTTGACCTGTTGCCCTGTAGCCAGTTGACCTGCTGCCCTGTAGCCAGTTGACCTGCCGCCCAGCAGGCCAGTTGACCTGCTGCCCTGCAGCCAGTTGACCTGCCGCCCAGCAGACCAGTTGACCTGCTGCCCTGCAGGCCAGTTGACCTGCTGCTCAGCAGGCCAGATGACCTGCTGCCCCGCAGGCCAGATGACCTGCTGCCCCGCAGGCCAGATTACCTGTTGCGCTGCAGGCCAGTTGACCTGCTGTCCTGCAAGCCAGTTGACCAGTTGCCCTGCAGGCTAGTTGACCTGCCGCCCAGCAGACCAGTTGACCTGCTGCCCTGCAGGCCAGTTGACCTGCTGCCCAGCAGGCCAGATGACCTGCTGCCCAGCAGGCCAGTTGACCTGCTGCCCTGCAGCCAGTTGACCTGCCGCCCAGCAGACCAGTTGACCTGCTGCCCTGCAGGCCAGTTGACCTGCTGCTCAGCAGGCCAGATGACCTGCTGCCCCGCAGGCCAGATGACCTGCTGCCCCGCAGGCCAGATTACCTGTTGCGCTGCAGGCCAGTTGACCTGCTGTCCTGCAAGCCAGTTGACCAGTTGCCCTGCAGGCTAGTTGACCTGCCGCCCAGCAGACCAGTTGACCTGCTGCCCTGCAGGCCAGTTGACCTGCTGCCCAGCAGGCCAGATGACCTGCTGCCCAGCAGGCCAGTTGACCTGCTGTCCTGCAGGCCAGTTGACCAGCTGCCCTGCAGGCCAGTTGACCAGCTGCCCTGCAGGCCAGTTGACCTGCTGCACCATACAGTCAAAACAAACCTAATTGCATAGCACAACCTGGAGATCACGCACAGAACAAAACATGTGATGCAAAATGACGCAGGCTAACCAGAGTGGTTAATGCTATACCCAGAGGAGTTACAGCAGTTCAGTGGGGTGGTAAGCAAATAACATTCCAACCACATTCTTAAAAACCACGCAATCCTGAGTGGAAATTAAATGATCCAGAAGTGTAAACCTGCATTCCACAGCCCACCACGTAGCCACTACACAACAGCTAGGAACACCCTCCTGCATGCTCCCCAGGTGAGGATGAATGCTAAGAGGGGAATGGATGATTCCAATTCCTTCAGAACCACAAAGTCAAAATAAATACTGCTGATAAAATCACCACCTAATCAGTCAACAACCTTGGAGAATGGAGCGACGTCATTTCATGATATGTGATACATCTAAAAAATGACACCTACGTAAGAGACCCACAGTAAGAGACTCACTTGTCACCTCCTCGATGACAGCACATATTTGTCAACTCAGTGACATCATAGGACATCACATATTACTTTGTGTACAATGTACATGTGCATACTTCACTATCATATAACTTCGCACATATGTTCACCTCTCAGGGGAATAATGAATAAGGGAGCAAGAAGGGAGGGGAGGGAGGGAGAGGGAAGGGAGGGAGGGAGAGGGAAGGGAGGGAGGGAGAGGGAAGGGAGGGAGGGAGAGGGGGGAGGGAGGGGGGAGGGGAGGGGGGAGGGAGGAGGAAGGGGAGGGGGGAGGGGAGGGAGGAGAGAGAGAGAAGCATTCAGCAAGC
This sequence comes from Axinella damicornis, assembly GCA_963931865.1. Lineage (NCBI taxonomy): Eukaryota > Metazoa > Porifera > Demospongiae > Axinellida > Axinellidae > Axinella > Axinella damicornis. The sequence continues at coordinate 12,308,612 of OZ007510.1, read as the reverse complement.
GATCTGTACAACTGTCCCCCAAGCGGGCTACATATGCAGTGTACGTGTGATGCTCAGATGGCGTCTCCACTTCTCATACTCTCCGTAGCCCCAATGATGTCCACACACAAGTCGGCTAGCGACTGAGCTGGATGGTGGCCTGGGAATGAAGCTGACATAGTATGGTGTCACTAGTATGTAATGCACTGGGTGGGAGGGGCTTGCCGAACAATGCAAGTGATCAACAACTGGAGACATGGGAGAACCCAAGGCAGCAATGCAAACTCCCCCCTCCAAAAGGACAGGTGGAATCTAATCCTGCCAGGCTTTAGCACTTGTTTTGTGTTTGCAAATGTCACACACAAAGTTAAAGGTTCAAGCAACTCCAAATTTCATCGACACGTACGTCAGAAAGCCACTTACAAGCAACAAGACAATGGCAGCAAGAGACTGAGTACAGAGTTCAGACTGGAAACTCTCCAAATAGATCTGTGAATACAAGGAGCTATTCTGTGAAAATTCTGACCATGGGGGACAATATTACACAAGTGGGACATCAATGGATCAAACTCTGCAAAGAGTAGGCACTACGAGCGTTTGTTTCGGGAAAGAAAATACCTGTCTCCTCCCTAAACATTGACCACGCTGCCAAAATAATGAGGTGAAGAATCATACCTTCCCACTTTCTATGAAAAACCGCCAACTGGACGGTTAACGTCTGAACTTAATTGTTAAGGGTGCAATCCGTGAAGGTCCCACAGTTGCACCCAATAAGGTAAGTACAATAGCTAATGTTCAGGCAGTACATCTGGCAACTTACGCCAGCAAACAGGGATGATAATCTTCCTACCCCCTGGGATGATAATCTCTCACCGACTGGGATGATACCACTGGGATGATAATCTTCCACCCACTGGGATGATAATCTCTGGATGAGAATCTTCCACACACTGGGATGATAATCTCCCACCCACTGGGATGATAATCTTCCACCCACTGGGATGATAATGTTCCCACCAACAGGGATGATAATCTTCCACCCACTGGGATGATAATGTTCCCACCCATTGGGATGATAATCTTCCCGTCCACTGGGATAATAATCTTCCTGCCCACTCTGAGTTTAACAATCTAGCTCTGCTTTCCTGACTACAATCACAGAATTCCAGTTCAGCCACAGGTTGGTACAATAAGAATGTGTTGGTCATGTTTATTGAGAAACAACTCCACCAGGGGCAGATCTAGGGGGAGGGGCATTGGGGGCCCAAGCCTCCCCCCTTTCAGTCAGAGGCTAATGCAAACCGCAGCAGTTTCTTTGATTGCAATGCTTAGGACGTATAAATACAGACACACACAACACTGGGGAACATACAGGCAGTGATAGTGCATGTTACATGGTCGAGAGTCCTTCATGATAACTGAAAACACTGCTTATCCGTGACCTATGTTGCACCTCCAGACATTGCTGTCAGTAGTAGACTGGCCACACAAACAATAAACTTTTTTTTTTCGTTCCTGCACACAGCTGTTGTTGACCACCTCCCCCTCAAACTAAAAACAACTGTCCACATTAAATACAAAAGAGCATAGCTGGTAGCCTCCGTTCTCAGGATGAAGGCTTTCATTGCACACGCTGCCAATGTTGCCAACGTTACAATGCGCATGCTGTGCGCAATGCGCATGCTGCTGTGGGTGCGTAAACGTCAACTGTTTTCATAAGCCTCGCCTACTCAAGTACTTCAAGTGGCTGCTAAAATAACCAAAGGGCAAAGGGTACACTTAGCTGCTAGACCACAGACTAATGAGTACAAGGCTGGCCTGGCAGTTGCTTACTATGCTTAGTGACGTCTGGCCAGGTTTTCGTGGACGTTGCCGAACGTTGGCGGCACCAATCAGATGGGAGAACATGGTTACGGGATACTCATGCACATGCCGTGCGAAAATGCATTGGGAAATGTATACTTAAGCTCGCTAACCAAAAACTCTAGTGCGAAGAACGTGAGCAACTTGATTCTGGCGGTGGAGGTGCGCTGTCACAAGGTGCAGGGCATGACGGAAGCTTTTTTTGATAGCATAATCCCTGGCGAATTTATCTGCAGTCTCGCTCGAGAAAAGCAGTAAATATGGCTTTTCGATGAACTGAACTGCTCGTTTTTGCACAGCTATACAGCGTATCGTTAAAAGCTTCCGGTAAAAGCTTCCATCATGCCCTGCACCTTGTGACAGCGCAACTCCACATCCAGAATCAAGTTGCTCAAGCTGTTCGTTCGTTTTGGTTAGCGAGCTTAAGTATACATTTCCCAATACATTTCACACGGCGCGCACACGAGTATCCCGTAACCCTAACAATTCTATTTACATGTACCTTCCGTATTGGTGACATGATTGGCACAGAATTGCGAGCTAAATGTCCTTGACAGTTGCAAGCAAACTGCACAAACACACAATCATTTCTTGCTGATCAATGACGCCATAGTACAGTGATGCAGACACTGTACTCGTGACATTTGCCATGATGTTACATCTTTGAATTCCTCCGCGTTACGGCTAAGGGGACCAGACATTCTTTCCCCCAGCGGGCAACTGGCCCACAAGACCAGGTGGTAACTTACATTCAAGAGCTTCAACGCTAAAACAGATCTAGGAGTTATATATGATCAACCAAAAGAGGGTGTGGCTGGGAGCTGATCAACCAAAAGAAGGTGTGGCTGGGAGCTGGGAGTTATGCATATGAGCACCAAAAGAGGGTGTGGCTGGGAGCTGGGAGTTATGAGTACTGAGATCAACCAAAAGTTGGTGTATATACACAAGATGTAGAGCTGGGGGTTCTAAGATCAACCAAAAGTGGGTGTGGCTTGGAGCTGGGAGTTATGCATATGAGCACCAAAAGAGGGTGTGGCTGGGAGCTGGGAGTTATGAGTACTGAGATCAACCAAAAGTTGGTGTGGCTGGGAGCTTGGAGTTGAGTACTAAGATCAATCAAAAGTGGGTGTGGCTGGGAGCTGGGAGCTTGGAGTTCTAAGATCAATCAAAAGTGGGTGTGGCTGGGAGCTGGGAGTTGAGTACTAAGATCAACCAAAGTGGGTGTGGCTGGGAGTTGAGTACTAAGATCAACCAAAAGTGGGTGTATATTAGCCTCGTTCCCAGGCCTCCACCACAGCTTTTGTCGCTTGCAGTACGAAAATCGCGGAGAAGGCCTGGAAGGGTTTCGCACGTGATGCGTGCCGCCGCTTATGTCACGGATTCCGTTAATACACACTCACGGTATTCAACTTGCTATCGCCTGTTCCAGAGACGCTACAGAGACCAGACAAACTCCAGAGGAGAGGCAGGCCCTACCTATACAACATACCTCGATTTGAAACAAAACCGCTGAGAGATGGCTGCAATACAACGGTTATAACTTCGAAGCGCTTTTGACTGTTCACTCCGAGCAGTGAGCCATCGCTCTGGAAATACAACACTTCCAACTCAGCACTACTTCGAAGGTTAGACTTCTAGCTTGGATAAGTCGGTGTGGCTCTCTTCTGGCCGTTGACTTGTCTTCCGTATGCGATCGTGGCTACTGTACTAGTACATAGTGGTCTTGAACGGATGACGTTCTATGACGGTCGCGGCACGCATCACGTGCGAAACCCTTCCAGGCCTTCTCCGCGCTTTTCGTACTGCAAGCGACAAAAGCTGGGGTGGAGGCCTGGGAACGAGGCTAGGTGTATATAGCTGGGAGCTTGGAGTTCTAAAATCAATCAAAAGTGGGTGTGGCTGGGAGCTGGGAGCTTGGAGTTCTAAGATCAATCAAAAGTGGGTGTGGCTGGGAGCTGGGAGTTGAGTACTAAGATCAACCAAAAGTGGGTGTGGCTGGGAGCTGGGAGTTGAGTACTAAGATCAACCAAAAGTGGGTGTGGCTGGGAGCTGGGGGTTATGAGCACTATGATCAACCAAAAGAGGGTGTGACTGGGAGCTGGGGGTTAATGAGAGTAGTGCAGCAAAGTAAAAGGGAGCCATAATTAAGTTACAGAATACTTGAACAGCATTGAAGGGAGGGCAGAAAAGATCAGGAGGAGGGGAGGGAGGATTCGACCGTGCTGAATCTATCTGGTTGGTCAAAAATACCCCTTGTTGCTCGACTGGTCTTCAGTAACTGCCTGTTCAGGGCTATTGTCCAATTGCAGTTTCGACTAGTCATGCAGATAGCTTCAACCCGTTGCAGTCCCAGGGGCGGCGGCACGGGGGGGGGGGGGGGGGGGGGGGGGGGGGCAAGGGGGGCAAGCGCCCCCCCCCAAAAGATATTTAGGGGGGGCATCGCCTCCCTTAACTCCTAGCTAGCTACTGTTAAACAGCTAACGGCTGCCCTAGCCTCGTACCCAGTCCCACGCCCAACTTTTCGTCGCTGCTTAGTACGGTAAAGTGGACCGTACTAAGCAGCGATGAAAAGCTGGGCGTGGGACTGGGTACGAGGCTAACGGCTGCCCTATACTTAGTACTAGGCTGACTCGGCTAACCTTGTGATGTACGCGAATTGATCTGGTGCAGCATCGATCCTCATACATCTGGAACGCGCAGTACAAAGCACGAAGGTGCCATCCTGATAACTGAAAAATGAAGGCAAAAAAATTTTTTCCACGCTTCGCGCGGACTGATCGGCACTACGCACCTCTATGCACTGCCTTCGGCAGCGTGCGTAAGCTACACCACTGGCTTGCCCCCCCAATTGTAAATACGTGCCGCCGCCCCTGAGTCCCATCCCTGGAGCATTCAGTTGCCCATACTTCTACGGTGCTAATCATGACATCACGGCAGACAAATTGCAAGCTTCTAACAACCCAATCGGTCTGAAACCTAAGTCTGTCACGCTCAACCTCTCTTTCCATGCAGAAAGGTGCTAGAAACACGAGATAGCTCTCCCACCACAACTTCCCTCGTATCAAGAGAGGGTAAGGCAAATTGATGCAACCCAAACAGGAGACGTCTTGTTAACCTCGTTCCCAGGCCACTGGGGAACCAGGCTAGGGCCGTGTGGCTATTCAGCAGAATTCAGCCCTCAGCACCTCATCTGTATGCATGCTCATAAATTATTTAGCTCAGTGGGGCATACTTTTCACAATAAACTATCTCCAGCAAAGTGTGTGGGTTTATTCTTGAGAATGGGCACATTATTGGGAGACTATAGTATGTGCATTCAACCAGCCTCATTTCCAGATTTCCCACGTATATACCCCCACCCATGTACCTGCAACAAGTGCACAAAAGCAGATTTGATCAAGGCAGCTGCAACCAGCGACACCTGTCGCACCTAATGTTCAATTTCATTTTCATGTAATGGGACTATTTCCTGTATTCGAGGAATGTCATTCGAAATTAAACACATCTCACTTCCAGTGGAGATATAGATGCATGTGCCTAGTAACAAGTGACTACCTCCACTAATAGGTATGGTCAGGAGCACATAATGACGTAGAGAGTGGAAGGAAGGGAAGGAGCGTAAAACGACTACGCAATAGAATAAAATTTCCCCACGGTATATGCTTCATTTCGAATTACACATGTATAGCTTTTCCACTCTGTAGGGGTTTTTGGAAGAAGAATCAGCGCTTCATAAAGAGTATTTATGTGGCTGGGATGAGAGTCAGCACTGCACTTAATGGCAAATATGCATGTGCTTAATAATGTGCAACTACCAGTTCTCATTAAAGCACAGAACCGTGGCGCCCTACCGCGCTCAGTACCCCTGTGCAGCCAGCCATCAATCACACGTGCGCTGCACGCATATATGTAAATGAATAGGGATTCACTCGAGGTGCCACGTGGTCACAATCGAGATGGCTAAGCAAAGGCATCGCTTGGAGTCATCAAGCTCTGATGGCTCTGTGATGGCTCTGTAACACGAAGCAAGCACAAGATCGGCTATAACGCGTCTTGGAAGACGGATTATCAGTAGTACTTTCCAGTGTACAGCAGTTCTGTGTCTACCGTTGTCGGTCTGTTGTACTGCATTTGCAAGCGACATGGCACAAAGCAGAGAAACAGCACAGGGACAAGGACAGATAAACCGTGCACTCTTCTCTCCCCGCCCTATGTAAAATCGTGGTGAGAACACTACAACTATGATATGTCAGTGGACTCATCCCAGTTCTCTTGTTTATATATAACTGTACCTCTGTGCAGTTTCTCATACTCAACCAGCCAATGTCCGCATCTATACTTTGAGTCCTCGGGGTAGATGGGAGGGTTGAGAGGATTGATAGGGTACATGTCCAAACCACCTGAGAGGGGAAGACGGTTGGAGAGAGGAGAGGGAGGAGAGGGAAGGAGGAGAGGGAGGGAGGGAGGGAGGGAGGGAGGAGAGGTGAAGGATGAAGGGGCAAGGGAAGGTAGGAGAGAGGAAGGGAGGGAGGAAGGAAAGAGAGAAGAGGGAGAGAGAGAGGGAAGGAGGGAGGAAGGAGAGGGAGGAAGCAGAGGTGAGGGAGGAGAGGTGAGGGAGAGTGAAGAGGAAGGAGATGAAGGAAGGGGGAAGGGAAGGATGGAGGGAGAGCGGAAGGGAAAAAGAGGAAGGGAAAAAGAGGAAGGGGAGGAGTTAACGGAGTGAGCAAAAGGAGGAGGTTAATTACGTTTACAATTTAACTACTATTGATTTCAAACTCATCACCAGATTTTGCTATCCGATATTCTACATTGTTGTTGACTAAGCAATCGGTAAAGAGAGACGAAAGGAAGCTAACGACACCACTAACATACATGTACTTCAGCATTTCCCATTGACTTTGAACCCAAGTCCAACCATCACCATATATAAGACCTAGATCTGCTATAAATATAAAAAGAATATAGCACCTGGGCCTCCGTATTTGTCAGGATCAAATCTGCAGGGGATGTCACAGATGCTCTCCTCGATACGATTCAGGGGGCACTTTTCAGATACCTGGCAGACAAAATCATAGATGGCCTTCCGGTAGCGGCGGCCCTGTCCACATGCCTTGCTGCAGGGGGACCACTCCGACCACACAAAGGGAGGGCACACTGTCCGGCACTGTGTGTGTGAGTGTGAGGTTGGGGGATGGGTGGGGACGTGTATGTGTGTACAGATTATGGAGGGAAAGGGGGCGCGTAAAGGTCATGAGAGGAGCACATATGGAGGAGGAGTGTGGGGAAGGCGACAACGGGGGGAGGTGTGGATAGATGTGCACGGGAGGAATGTATGGAGGAGGGGTGTGCATGGGAAGAGGCACATATGAGACGAGGAGTGTGGGGTAAGTGTCTGGTGGAGGGGGGAGGTGGAATGGAGGAGGTGTGGATAGAGACTGAGGATGTGCATATGGAGGAGAGACGTACACGGGAAGGGGTGTGCATATGGGAGTAGTGTGGTGCAAGCGTCCACGGGGGGGGGGGGGAGGTGTGGATAGGGAGGGTGTGTATAGGAGGGGAACATAGGCCTATGGAACTAACACACAAATCCATATGAAATGGTTTGATTTTGCTTGAAACCAACACACAAATCCTTTAACTTTAAGGCATTGCATCAATCCAAAGATGCTTGTGAAGACGTCTTGGTGCATTCAGTGCTCATGCGGTACTGCAGTCAAACAACACCGCAGCCAGATCGTTGGTGCTGGCTGAAAAAAGGACAGTTCTGTGTGCATTGTATTAATTGAATGACGCAACCTTGAGGAACGTTCCGGGAGGAGTAACACTCAAATCAGTACGAGATAGGTACTACCGTAGTCGCGTGTTATTAGGCACATCTCACCTAGTGGCGCATAATCCCTGTTAGGCGCACGTTCAACTCTTGTCTTAGCTAAGTACATGTAGGATCGAAATGGCAGAGTTTCTGGAAGAACACTTCAGTGCTGAGTGGAAAAAGCTAATAATTTGAAATAAAGCACACTTCGTGTTCTAGGAGCTCTAATATAAGCACCTCTCACTTATAGGCGCATACTTCCTTCCTGTGGAGATATAGGCGCATGCACCTAATAACTCGTGACTGTGGTATACAAAGCACAAAATCGTACAAGATTGGTGCAAAATGACAGTTCACCGATACTTCCATAAGCACATTCCAGGTCCTAGGAACATGTATGTGAAAGGATAAGCATCCTTGGGGGTATGGGGAGGGGATGGAATGGTGTATGAGGGGGGAGAATTGTAGAGCAAGCGTCCATGGGGGTAGGGTGTGTATGAGGGGGGAGGAGTGTGGTGCAAGCGTCCATGGGGGTAGGGTGTGTCTGAGGGGGGAGGATTGTAGAGCAAGCGTCCATGGGGGTAGGGTGTGTATGAGGGGGGAGGAGTGTGGTGCAAGCGTCCATGGGGGTAGGGTGTGTATGAGGGGGGAGGAGTGTGGTGTAAGCGTCCATGGGGGTAGAGGTGTGCATATGAGGAGGGAGAAGTGCGGTGCAAACATCCAGTTGAGTAAGAGTGTGGAGTGAAAAGGGGAAGGATGTGGATAGAGATGTATAGGAGGGGGGTGGAATGGAGGAGGGCGTGTATGAGGGAGGAGTGTAGGCGTGTATTATATAAATGTCCATGGGGTAGGGGGGGGGGGGGGGGGGGGAGAGGGGAAGTGTGTGTGTATCGAGGGAGCAATTTGCAAGTGTATATACATAGTGCAAGTAGCTTCGCTTGCTCAGCTACTTCCCCCTCGTTCGCCTACGTGAGTAATCCGGCGCCAGACAACTTTCTGTGCAGAGATGCTGCTCCCCGCTTGCGTCCGCTTCAGCTGCTGCTCCCCAACTGCGTCTGCTTCAACTACTCCCCGATTGTGTCTGCTTCAGCTGCTGCTCCCCGATTGTGTCCGCTTCAACTGCTGCTCCCAATTGTTCAACTGTTGCTCCCCGATTGCATGCATCGGCTTGCAGCCCCAGCTGTTCTGGAAGATTCCAGCCATGCCCGGGCCCAATGTTCTCAAACATTCTTTGCGGAGTTCGAGGTTGAGTAAAATGTACGAGTTAAGGTCACACATCAATAGTCTAGTCCCGCCCCATGAATATCCCACATCCGTCACACACAGACAGACAGACAGACACACACACGTTAGAATCTTAATGTGCTGATGTACTGCATACAGGGGAGTGGCATACATGCTCATGGTCTAAGCACGTTACATAAGGTATTTACATGTTACTATTACATCACAATGACATCACAATCATTGAATGGGGTCACGAAATCACACGATACTCACCATCTGTCCGCTTCTGATTGCCTTTGCGACCTCGTCCATACTCATCCTCACCCCAGGAAGAGCAAGGGTGGGTGGGTCAGTCTCTACTGTCGTAGGTTTGCGGACAGGCGGAGGATTCGAGGGCCGGACGACACCAGGTATGGGTTGGGCTACGAAGGGAGGGGCTGCGTTCTTCACAAATTGCTGGAAGTGCAAAACATACGGATGTAATTGACAGACGTACTACAATTTGGCAGGCACTACAGGAAAGGGGAGTGGCTATATAATCTAGCTAGTCGTACCGTACCACAAGTACATCCAACCCAAATTAGACACTCCAAATCCTCAAATCACACGGAACATACCCCACAGAATCTCATACTCTTGGAGCAACTGTTAGCAGTGCTACACTATATACATGTGGTCATGAATGCCAAGGGAGAGGTTAGATCCATGGAAAAATTCTGGGATCCAAACCAAACACATACTATATAGTTATAGAACTGCAGTGAGTGCACTACAAGAAATATTGCGCAAGGGCGTAGTCGAGAGGCTAACATAAGCACGAGGCGAAGCCAAATGCTATTTGCCTCGTTGAGACCACACCCACGTGCAATATTTTCCGTAGTGCAAGAGCACAAGCGGTATTTGCAACATCTACGGAGCGCTTATTCCAGTGCTATATTTTTCCAGTGGAAAATCACAGTTCAGTCCTTTCATCTTCTATGGCTTCATACAATAACTTGACAAGTTGACACGAATTAGTCAACTGATCCCAGGGTCTCTCTCATAGCTCAAACATTTGGTCCTGCCCCAATGTATCCATTGTCCAAGTAAGTATGTGAACGAGATATGAAGCTTTGCGCCATTGAGATCAGCATGAAAAGAGCTTTCAAATGATGTCCTAATAACGTTGGTCACATTTTCACCAAAAATTGCACTCAACCAAAGGTTATAATATATATATGGTGATTTTTCATGATATTGGGTAAAATGTATTATACAGCAAAATGGACATCATTAGTCTCATTCCCAGACCGTTTATCCAGCACATGTATCGCTTCCAGTATAACGCACAGTACTAATAGCGATCCGTGCTGGGGTTGGTTGGGTCTGGGACCGAGACTCGGACATCATTTGCTCCATTCATGCTGCTCTCAATGGTGCAAATCCCAGCCTCATATCTCATTCCTAGCCCAAGATATCTAGCACAGTGCATAGCTCAAGTATCCGGTCAATTTCCTAACCTGTGCACCCAGTCTCTAATACACACATGCAGGTATGTGATGAGATATGGAAGCTAGAAATTATGCCACTTCACCAGTGTGTTTTATTATGTCAGGAGTCAGAATGACGTAGAGAGCGGAATGAAGGGAAGGTGTGTGAAACGATCATGCATAAAATTTTCCCGTTACTATTTTTAGCTTGGATGCGTATGGAGACTTCACGAAGGATGACTACTAGAAGTCAGAGAAAAGGCCCGTCCGTATCAAGACCCCATTGGTAGTGAGGAAGAGGAATGACATACCAGCAGCGACAGACCTCGAGAAAGTGCTGTGTCGAGAAGTCGATCCAGCTACTTCACACAGCCAAGTGGGCGTCTCGACTAGAGGAAATAGCCGCCCCTTTTGCTTTCAGTCTGGAGCTCATGACTGCTGGGAAATATCCCACAACACTTATGGATGCTATATTCTCTCTCCCAGCGATCTTTCACGCTCCTTCACTTCCTTCTGCTCTCTACATCAAATTATGCACTCCTGGTGATGTATTTTGTGACATTTTGGTCAAAATTAATAGTACGCCTAACAAAGAGGCTACTCCTGTACCTTCCTAGTGCATCATGCCAAGGTAATCTCAGCTGGTGTTTTTTCCCCACCCACACCTCCTCTCTCACCAGCATGCATGAAAGAGGTGAGGTGGCGAACACGAAGGCTAATCAGTGACATCTATAGTATGCCTAGCCTCGTTCCCAGGCCGTTTTGAGAGGGAGAAACGGCCTGGCAACTTCCGCGAGTTCAAACTGTTACTTCCGGAGCCAGAGAGTTGGAAGACCAAATCAGATTTCAGATCGCTGTCACCTGACAACAGTAAAACGAATTGCATCATGCGTTGAAATGTCACAGTCACGCCCATTCATCGCAACAGTTGATCGCTCGATCGCGCTAGTGTAGGTGGTCTGCACGATCACTTTTGTTCATTCGTCTTCTGCTTGCCTTCCGTCGCAGAACCTGCGCAAACAGTTGCTTCCATGAGCAGGAAAGGACCGTTCTCAGCCGGTGAAAATATGACATGGACTTCACTGCTTGAATGAGGTATGCAATTGCCGTGACGTTACGCCCGTATAGTTTGAACTCACAGAAGTTGCCAGGCCGTTTCTCCCTCCCAAAACGGCCTGGGAACGAGGCTATAGTATGCCTAACAAAGAGACTACTCCTGTATACCATGCCAAGGTAATCTCAGCTGGTGTTCTTCCTAGTCTCATTCCAGACCTCAAACACACGCATGCGTGTGCACATTCGGGGTCTGGGAACGAGACTAGTTTATTCCCCAACCCACACCTCCCCTCCTCTCTCACCTGCACTGCTTGATTCTGGTTTTGTGGTGGAGTCATCCTCTTGTCCATTGCCGTCATCCCTGCCTGTTGGGCAGGCCCAGGGCCTGGCAATGGGACCTGTCCCAGGGCGTTCTGACTTACACCACCTGGTGGTACACCCGGCAATGGGACCTGCCCCAGGGTGTTCTGATTCACACCACCTGGTGGGACCTGCCCCAGGGCGTTCTGATTCATACCACCTGGTGGGACCTGCCCCAGGGTGTTCTGATTTACACCGCCTGCTGGTACGCCTGCCAATGGGACCTGCCCCAGGGTGTTCTGATTCATACCACCTGGTTGGACCTGCCCCAGAGTGTTCTGATTCACACCACCTGGTGGTACACCCACCAATGGGACCTGCCCCAGGGCGTTCTGATTCACACCGCCTGGTGGTACACTCAGCAACTGGCTATTGGGGATGGCACCTGGGGGTTGGCGATTGGGGGGAGTTGCTGCTACCACCGGCACCTGCTGCATTTGTGCTGCTGTCTCTGAATTCGCTGGATTAGAATCAGGATGTTGGCCGGCTACTTCTGACGGAAAGTTTGCTGCTTCTTTCAAAGGGTTGGGTTGAGGAATGCCACCTTGGGATTGGCCTACTGGTACCGGTGCATTCACACCAGTCTGCATGTCGTGCTGAACTGCTTCATCCTTGTCACCATTGTCCTGATTCTCTTCACCTTCGTCCTGAACCCTCCCTCCCCCTTCCACGTTCCTCGCATGACCATCATTACTTTCGCCTGTCCTCTCCTGTCTGCTGTCCTGATGGTTCATAACAAGTTCACCGCCATCTTGTTCACTGGTCTTTTGTCCCTCTTCAGGATGGCTCTTGGCCCCATTTCCTTCCATGATGCTCCGTTGAGGACTAATATGTTGATCAATGTGCTGTACATAGTATATGAATGTTTGTGTGAGGGGGAGGGGAGGGAGGTGTGGTATTTGACTATAAGTCTAGGGAATGACCATGATACAGCCCTGGCAGTAGTACGTAATAATTATACTAACTACATGTATCTCACCAATCATCAGTACTACTATATACTTGACTAATCAAAACTGAAGAGACGTTACGTCAGAAATGGCCCAGACCACATATCCTTTAGTTGCCCTAGCTTTGGCATATCTTGCATGCCTTCTCTACATGTACCATCTTGCCTGGTATGACAAAGCATACCAAGACTTTCCTTTCTCTCAGTTTTGTGGACTATAGACCCATTGCAGCTGACATCATCATCTTGGGAAAACAAATGAAAACAGAAAACAGCCACCATGCTGGTGTACCTGGAGATAACAGGCATGCCGGTGAATGCAGTGCTGCACCAACAATGCTCTAGTATGTGTTGAATCGAACGAAATGAGATTGCTAAGTAGGCAATATAAACGCTTACCAGTGATGGAGGGCACGTTTCGACTCAATGCTCTATGTAAACGCTTACCAGTGATGGAGGGCACGTTTCGACTCAATGCTCTATGTAAACGCTTACCAGTGATAGAGGGCACGTTTCGACTCAATGCTCTATGTAAATGCTTACCAGTGATGGAGGGCACGTTTCGATTGATACTGCATACGCTGCCAATGTATTGTACAACAAGATGGTGGCTAGTACGGAAAAGTGATGTAAGTGCAATGGGTCTATACCAAAGTTATATGGTTGTCTGGGAGACAGGCTACATATTAAGGCCGGTGTTTAATTTGCATACCTCCATGCACTTTCAGCCAAGGCTGGTCTCCCAAGGGGAGGAGGGATAGAGTACCCAAACATTTCTAACAAACTCACTAGCTATCCAAAAAAACTGAACGATGTGTCGCCTCTGGAAACAAACACCACGACACCGAATAAACATGTTGATGCATGTACATTCTAAACAGAGAGCATCACAACCCAAGCATCCGTACCTCTCTCTTTCCCACTTCAAAGTCGTCCAGGGGTCTCCGATAGCTGGAGTCCCTACCCCCATTCTTACAGAGGTCAGGGTTGAGGATACACAATCCCTGTTTCAACACTGTTACCACAAGCACACAAAGAATCAGTAGCAGAAACAGTCTGGTCACTTTCCTCCTCCCTCGGAGCAGCAGCACGTTGTAGAGCGTCCTGGGTACTTGGAGGAGTGCATTCATCTTGGCAAGGACACCTCACACTGGTTGGTTCTTCCTTGCTGTTCTGAGCCGCACAGTCGCCAAATTTCGGGGTAGAAGGAATGTCTACCGTCGAATTTCTTGCATGACAACAGAGTACTCCACAGACTGGTGTTAATCCACAAAAAAATCCGATATATTCTGGCTTCTCTGCTTTCCTTGGAACCGCCATTTTGAATGTGGAATGCATTACGTCATCCATCTGCACATGCGCACATTGCTCCTAGCCCCGCCTTTTGATAACTCAACTGCATAATTGCTATTCCACAGTAGCAGCAGCAGTACCAGAGTATCAGTACTGCGCATGGGCACTACACCATCAAGAGTGCATAATGACATTAGTCATTATGCACTTGCACTTCTGATACCATATACACTGCGTTTTTTATAGCTAATTGCATTTAGCGTAGTCTTAGCTGCTTATAGCAAGACAGTTTTCTGAACCTAGCTAGTTACAGTCATATTACAACGCACTGATTGAACACAGGCAGTGTTCCACAGTAGCAGCAGCAGTACCGGAGTAGCAGTGGGCACTATACCATCAAGAGCACTTCTGATACCATATACACTGCGTTTTTTATAGCTAATTGCATTTAGCGTAGCCTTAGCTGCTTATAGCAAGACAGTTTTCTGAGCCTAGCTAGTTACAGTCATATTACAACGCACTGATTGAACGCAGGCAGTGTTGCAAACAATTTCATTGATTAAAACCTACATGTACAAAAGGATCGATTCAGTGACTACCTTCAGCACCCCACCTCACATGTATGACACCTGCATTGTTGGTATTGTGGATACAACAAGCAATCTGTCGTAAATCTGCATTCCATAGCAATTTACACGGCTTCAAGTTAGGATATCGTGATCATACCTGGGCACTGGACTATGTGCACGCTACAACCAGTTCATTGAGACTTTGCTCACTTCAAAGCTGAAAAGGTATGCTAAGCCAAATTCCTTAGGAAAGTGTCTACTTTATATTGGTAGCTAGTTGTTGTCATCTTAATGAGGAAACACTTTGAAAGTGAGTTAACTGTGGGCCACATTTTGAGTGCTTAAATTTTAACATAGATCATCACTAAACACATAAAGCAAATTTTGCATGCAGAATGACAATGCATCTGATCACTCACTGGTGAGTTCAGCCACGTACTGTCATATGCCAGGCATTTTGCAAACTAAGCTCATAGAAGTAGCTACATGTACTTAGCTACCTAGCCTGACAAAGCTCTAGTTATTATTACTGTGGAAGCTGCAATATAGATGAATTTGCCACTTGTTTATAATTATACCTGGGGTACACTATAGGATACATGTAGCTATAGCTAGCTATATAATAATACTGCATGATGTTCAGGCAAATGAGCTATCAGCACAGGTATATGTATGCAGCTCCTTGTAGATGTGGGGCCCACTCAGGCATGCTTTCCAATTAAATTAAAGTGGTTATAAATTTCAATTGCAATGGATTTAAGTTCCCACAGTTATAACATGATAGTAGATTAGAGAAAGGTATGAAGCAAATGTCAAGAAATCTGATGAGATAATTATGTGAAAGCCATTAATTTGCATAGCTACCTGCACTCTTATGGATTGTATCTTAGCACAACTACGATGTGACTACATTATTAAGCTACAGCATATGCGCATTAGTTACAATGTGCGTGCATGTTGCTACAATGTGTGTGCACAAAGGAGAAAGGTATACACAAATTTCTTTGCACGCAATAGATAAACATTTCTTGCATGTAGACACCATGCAGGCTGAAGTTCCTCTGAAAACCAGCTACAAGGACCAGACTGGCTATGATGCAACAGCAACAAGCGTGCCACTATTAGTGACTGCGGAAAAAGAGGCAGAGGAGGAGGGCATCAGCAAGGAGACTCCGCCAGATAACTACAGATCACGGTCTCTTGCTGCTCTCTGCTGCTTCTGTCCAGTAGGAGTGAAAGCTCTCAGCCAATCTTTCACTGTAAGAATCATGCAACTGACAGTGGTTATTATCTAATACCTAACATTGAAAGAATGTGTACCACAGCTATATAGCTAGTAATTATGCCAAGGTTATTCCAGGCCATGCACCTCAAATACTTGCATATGCTTTTCTAACCACAAGCCATACCAATCCAATATTTCAGTCCAAATTTGTCAGTTTCCATTCATGCATAGCAAGAGTTGACCTTTTCTCAGAACCAGACTCCCGACCCAAAGGGGAGGGGTCTGGTTCCAAGACTAGGTCAACTCTTGCTAGCCTAACCCTGACCCCCTCCCCCTTTGGGTTGGGAGTCTGCATGATTCCGAGACTAGAGTTGACCTTGCCCTTCCCCGTGCAGGTGGACAGGTTACTTAAAGCAGGGGATACAGAAGCAGCCAAGCATGCATCTGAACGGGCTGAGCACTATGCTGCAGTGGCTTTCAGGATCGCTATTGTTCTGTACTTCATCCTGATTATTGTCTTTGGAGCTGTGGCACTCTTCGCCATATTTTATGGAATTGGCTATAGTATATATCAAGAATAGGAGAGGTTAATCAATACTCATTAACTGGATGTACCTATACTATGTAGTCAGCTCAGTGTAGGGTGAACTCAGGTAGATAAGACTGAACAAATTTACCTCTGTTTTCTTCCTCTTGTATCCAACTCCCAATTGACAATATCAGTGTGCAGAAATTTTAGGTGTGTCATGAAGATCATTTTTGAATTTGAACTTAGCGTACAATGCTAGTGTCACATGGTAACCACTCACAAGTCTCTTGTTATTGTAACCATGCACCCTATCCATCACATCATACCACGAGTCTTAAAGTCATGGCTTCTTCACCTGGCTACTCCGGGATCCATATAGATACTACACAGTGACACACCTGGAATTTATGAAGGAATACTTTCCTTTCTTCCAAACTCTTTCAATATCGGGGGCCAGGGTCTTCAAGACAGAGTCATAGACATCACGGTAATCAAAATCTGAGATCTTGTAGATTTTTTCTGTTTTGATTGACAGTTGCTCCCCAAAATTTAGCTACTGGTTCATCTTTGGAATTAGCTAGCTAGCTATGACCCTATGACATGCCAAAATAAGCTCGCTGTGTTTCACAGCAGCTAGCCTAAGGCGCACCCTATCAGGAGTGCGGTTGCCACTTGTAAGTTAAGCATGACGATTTTCCTACGTGGCGGTAGTAGCTATATTAGCTATGATGGCAGCGAGTTACAACTAGCGCGCGCATTAACCTCGTTCCCAGGCCTCCACCCAGATTTCTCCACGGCTGCGAGATAAAATCTGGGGGGGGGGGGGGGGGGGGGCGGGGCTACTGCGCATAACGTAACGCGCACGTACCGACGTCACGTATGCGATACAGCCGCGCATATTTTGCGCATGAGCGCTGAGCGCGAGCAAATGCATGCGCACGCAATTTGGTGGGAAGACAACTTGACAGACTAACCTCCAGCCACGCCAACGGCTTCGTGTTAATTATGACATTGTACCTTTAATCATATTCACCGCTGAATACAGGTTCTTGAGCCAGATGAACCCCGCATTCCAGACCAGGTTTGCTGCTGCCAAGATACTGTGTACAGTTATAGAGCTGGAGCATGCAACTTCCTTTGAGAGCTGACTACAAGCATCGGAGCTATGATGCACTGGCAACCAGCGTACCACTATCAGGTTATGAGGAGGAGATGGAGGTGGGAGGTGATAGCAACAACACTCAGCCAGATAACCACATGATGCAGTCTCTTTTTGCTCTTGGCTGTTTTTGTCCTGTAGGAGTGAAAGCTCTCGGCCAATCACTTACAGTAAGTGACAGTTGCATATGTTTAACTCTTGACTGTGTGGCATTTATTAGCTAAGTCAATAGCCATATGCACATACAGGAAACATAATTACAGTCTCTTACACATGAACATTGAATTGTAACACTGAAATGTACTAGCTATTCTTTTGGTTTTCTGATCTGAGGCTAGCAACAAATGTGCCAAAACTTCCTTTGCAGTGTGGTCAATAACAAGTTCTGCACTGAGAAACCAAGTTTGTTGGAATCTCTGGTACTTAGATGTATGATGTAGCGCCCGATATAGTTGCCAAGGTGAAGATGACAGCCAAATCGGTATCCCATGTGACAAACTGACCTGGCTGCCTGTTAAGTAAAGACCTGAATAGTATACGACATGCATGCAAGTTAACCTTTTCATCCTTCCTGCAGGTGGACAGGTTACTTAAAGCAGGGGATACAGAAGGAGCCAAGTATGCATCCAAACGTGCTGAGCACTATTACACAGTGGCTACAAGGATCGCCTTTGTTCTGTACGCCGTCCTGATTCTCCTTGTTGCAGTTGCATTGATCTTTGGCATCTTTTATGAGATCGACTCCATCAGAGAGTTTCATTAATACGAAATCATCAGAATCACTCAAGTAAATTTGTGCAGCTATCAACAGCTATCAGCTCTGAATATAGCTAACTCACGATCACTTCAAACCTGTCTGTCAATCATCTTCATGTCTTCTCCATGCAAGTTTGTACGGAAATCCAGCTGCCATTGAAATGTACAGAGTTGTTCCCAAAATTAGTACTGTCAGTATCAGATTACGTTCGCAGTTAACCTCACAGCTTTTGTCTTGGAAGATCTACCCTGTATACCCTGGTACCCAGACCTTCTCACCCCAGTGTTTGTCACTTGCACTACTATCACTGGGGTGAGAAGGCCTGGGTATGAAGCTACCCTATATAGTCCTCCTGTGTAAATTGCATGGTGAGGTAGTACAGGGTATATGGCCACCATCCACAGGAGTGCATGCTGATGTTTAGGAAACAGTAACGCAATCTGTGAAGCTTTCAGTGGACCTCTATAGCTAATTACATTGATAATATTATCATGGATTAGCTCTGCATACCAGTTTATAAAGACAAAAGTCCTTGAGTGTTGGGTTACGGTGCTCGGCGATATTCGTTAGCAATTATATCTTCAGTATTTGGCTAGAAATGTATCTGCAATGTTTCGACCACATGTGCATGCACTCCAGTAATTTTCAGGCATGCATGAAGAAGAGTAGCTACCAGAGTGCATGTGATTGAAACGTTGCAGATAAAAGCTGCCAAATACAGTCAATGTCCAAGATCCAATTGCTATAAACTTCAACTCGGATGATCCCATGTAGCTACTCCACCATTGTAACTACTTACAATGCAACAACAACAACTCTGAAGGCATGTCTAGAAAGTAGAAACGGTGTTGTAGTAAAATCAGCTTCCTGTAACACCAATGCTACCCTATGGTTTCAGAGGATTGTACTTTATCCTGTGAAGACCTGCAAACCACTAGACACAGTGCCCTCTTCCTGCTCTTGTCTGCACACTTGTGTGATTTAACTTCCCAGACATTGTGTAGTAAGTATCATCCTCATGAAACAGTTGCAATTCTGGCTATGGCATCCTATTTGCAGTCACGGATTAGATAAATTTGTCATGTGCACAAAACTCCATCAACACTATCATAGGATAATCATCAGTAGCTATAGCTACCAAGCAGACATAGCTAGCATTGCAAAGGGAAGACAGAAAGGCAATAAATGAGAAGCAAAGAGTGACAAGAACCAGCTGAAATCAATGAACTCGAGCCTCAAACTTGCAGCATGCACGCAGAATGCCATGCTGGAGTGCCACAGACTGAACTCAGTAGGCTCCAGACTTCACTCTAGCTCGGGCCTGTAACTGCCTGGATTTGCCAAGTGATGTATGCAAAAGGTTCTTTGGCCCTGATGCCCAACTATCAATTGCTAATCGAAGAAGCATTGCTATAATTATACTAACAACAAAATGACTTGCTTAACATTTTTGGGACAGCACAACATTTCTGCATGAGAAGGCAGATTGCAAGTGTTTGTGCATGAGACAGTTATGCGAATTTAACCTCTCAATTTTTCATGTGAGGTTCTGCATGCATGGTCGGCAAGACTAAAGAAACAGAACAATTCATCTGCATATAGCATGGATGTCTCTCACTGATTATTACTGTAGGAAATTTAAAATTGCTAGCTACAGCAATAATTGACATGACAGAAATGTGAAACCCAAAATAGCTACTTTGACATCAAGAGAGAAACAATGTAGCTAGCTCTAGAGCTATAGGTAGCCGGGATATAGCCTGAGGGTGCTCCACTAGCTACCAAGACACACAAACCCTAAGAAAACACTAAGAGTTTGCCGCAGTTTGTACCAGTACACATCAGGATTGAATCAGATGCACGTCTCACCTAATATTCATATGCTCCCTTTGAGAGGAACCCCATGCACTTCACTGTTAATTGCTCATGCATAATTTATGGTCCAACAGCATCATTATAATCTGTAGTAGTCTCGCCAGCCAGACTCTCACATGCATCAAACCAGGGACTCCAAGGTGTCATATGATCTGTGTTCTAGTCAGCAGAAGAGGGTATTAGGTATATCTATAGGGTAGTGGGTGTATGATTTCCTGGAACTGGCCCAGGACCGGTAGCTAGTGAGAGGTAGCTAGTTTGCTCACAACTGTACTGAGCAACAATAAACAATCACTGTACCTGAAATCAGCCCTAGGCCTAAGGGGACTTATATATATATGAGACATGAATACGCAACAAAGGTAGACTACATTGCATGCATACATCACAATCAAGCGATTGGGAAGCCCACTTGTTCCCAGGCCCCACACAGCCTTTTGCCGTTTGCAGTTTGCTCCGCATTCTTGTGTAACTGAAATAGCGTGGCCCTGGGAACAAGGCTAGGGGCCTTGGGATAGAGTTTAAATGCAGGTCATACCAAGGACATACAAATCATGCCCAGTCACCCATTAGCTAAACCAGGTAGCTAACATACCCCAGATACCACTAAATAGTGTTTCCATGGCACTCAGTTCTAGCTACTCAGGAAAAAAGGTGCACCTGCAAAGTAGCCTCATTCCCACTGCCAATATTTGATCGCTTAAGGTGCAGTATGCAAATTCCTAGCCGTATTTGGATGCTGCAAGCGTGTAGTGGCCTGGGAATGAAGGCTATACACATGTGAAGAATATCCCCTTGACAATAGCTACCGATGAGGGATGGTACCGTATACCAAGCTATCAACCTGTTGTGCAACAAGCTAACTACGTAGACCCTTATTGCGCAACAATCCGCTAATGCATGCCGGAAGCAAATCTCACATCTCCAGCCTCGAGGCCTCCCAGGCCCGCGCGCCGCTTTCCGTAGCACGAAATACAGTACTGCGCAATGCGCAAGTGACGAAAGACTGGGCGGGGCTTGGGAACGAGGCCGGCTAGCTAGCGCGCTATATAGCGCGCTGTGTTTACGATTATATTCCGTCACGTCACTTGTTTAGACAGTGCAGTGAAGAGCAGACGAATCTAGTTACAGACAGAGTTGAGAGGCTCGCTGAAAGTATGAGTGGTGAAGGTTGGCCTGTTGAATACATGTAGCTAGCTACCATTACACTCTAAATATGTAGCTAGCTATGTCTCCTCAGCCTCGTTCTCAGGATTCTTAACTTCTGGACAACAGCTAGAGCTCGCTGAAAGTATGAGTGGTGAAGGTTGGCCTGTTGAATACATGTAGCTAGCTACCATTACACTCTAAATATGTAGCTAGCTATGTCTCCTCAGCCTCGTTCTCAGGATTCTTAACTTCTAGCTACACCTTCAGCTTCAACTTAGTCTCGCGTGGCCGGCCAGACCCAACCTGGCCACGCGAGACTAACATTGTGTGCCTACTCAGTAGGCACTGTAAAAGCGATCAAACGCTAGAGAGCTAAGGTCTGGGAGCCATCCCATGTTTCTTAAAGGCCTGTGTTACTTCTAGTTACAAGATGAATCTGATTTGGTGCCTCCGTTGTCCAGATAGGTAGCTAGCTATGATTGTAGGTATTAAAGCCCTGGTTTGCCTGGGAAGTTATCTCCTGGAGAACATGTTTTGTCCATACACGTAGCTAAGTAGTGTATTGTCCATGATGATACATACAGGCTCTGCCTGTACAGAGCTTAGCGTTCAGCTCAGGTGTACAATATTTTATGATGTCATCATGTGACTAATTTATGATGTCATCATGTGACAGTGATATGCAGCCATGATTCATGCATTTTATGTATGTGTCACACCTGAATTTCATCATTCCGCACTATTTAAGCACCGCCTTTGCCACTTGTAGTGTTCCTCACTTTTCAAATAGTTCGGCATCAAAGAATCTCGTTACAATGGTGGGATACAATGATTATTATGGGATGATAATGTCCACTGTCCATGACATTTACACCGCAATGACTCTCATTTCCACATGCAGAGCGAAAGAAGCTTCTTTCTGATAATACTAGTCTTGCAAGTGAGGGCGACGATGAGGTACCTCTCTCTAAGAGCCCCCAAGTCTCCACCACTGAAATCCCTGCTCCTTCTGAGCTAAAAGACGAGGGTAACGTTAGCCCAATCTCGCCGAACCCCCCTCCCTACTCCCTGCCACCTGCCCAGGTAGTAGGGGATACTAAGGTGAAATGGGGGCCGCCATCAGCAGCAACCAGCAGCGTGCAGCAGACAACTGTGGTTGTGGTAAGGGGAGAGACGAGCAGTGTGCGGAAACAGTAGGAACATGGTTCAGAAGACTAAATGATACGTAATCTAGCTTCACAAGGAAAGGAATGGGACTAGCTGCTTGTTATCTTGTCCTTAACCTGACTGCATGACATAATTATGTAATATCTATTTCATGTGAGTTAGCATGTTCTACCAACAGGATCATCAATATTTCACTCTTTGTTCTGCCATGGCGCCATGAGCCACAGATAAATATTATTGCTCTGGGTCATGTGATCACTTCCTGGTGGTAATTGGAACTAATTATTATGTCTGGTTGCAATGACCTACACAAAAATGTTGACATCATTCCAGTGTAATTAACTGAAGTGCAAGTCCACACACACACACAGGTGTGTGTGTGTGCGCGTGTGTGTGCTGTGTGTGTGTGTGTGTGTGTGTGTGTGTGTGTGTGTGTATGTGTGTGTGTGTGTGTGTGTGCGTGTAGGCACACCTTGCGAAAAATAGACAACATTTGGCCACAAATTATAATAACTAACAACTAAAACACTTTCAGTTTCTGTCCAGGAGTGCTTTGATCAGGTCAAATCATATCCAAACAATATGGTTGGCCATGGTATAATCGTATTCTGGTACACAAAATGAATCTCCAACACCATCGCTATAAAGCAGCTGCACCAGCATTGTCATTGATAGCTGATAGTAATGTAACTGCCAGGTGAGAAGCTCTTGCAGAGGTGCTTTCACAGCTACAGTGGATACCAGAATATCAGATGTTTTATCCCATGCATGCTCCTGACAGCTGCTGCTTTATGTTTTTGGTAATATGATTTGTACCGTGACATCACATCTCCAGCCTAATCAACTATAAGTGAAAGACCATGTTCCCATCCCTCAAGAGGTGTCTGAAATCTGTACACCTCTGACTAGGACTCTCTCCCCTTCTTCCCATCCCACAGCAACCATTTCCTGCATCCCAAGCTCCTCCTCTGCCGCCTCCCAGTCACATGGGGTTCGCAATAATTGCCATGTTCTTCTGTTTCTTCCCCACTGGGATCATTGCTCTTGTGAAAAGCACTGAAGTAAGTTCTACTATATTATAGAGGCGTGGCAGATTTAGACTGCACCCTTCTCCCCTTAACCCTTCACGTCCCAATGACATATTATATAGATGTCATGTGACCCGTATGCATTTGTATACTCACAATCATCAGAGCAGAAACTGCACTATGCAGCTCTGAGCCGACTTCTGGTCAGCTTTGGGTGCACCCCCTGCACTAAAGTGTAGAAATGGCTAAATGGGGGATGTAGGCAAGGGTTCAAAGAGGGCACAGCCCCCTATATGGGCATTGGTACTCTGGTCATCAATAGCATTACTGTTGTGGGATGTACCACCATTCAGATCTGGTCCAAGGTGCAGGGAGGCCCTGCATTGAAATCTGGCCACTCTCTCCCGGTAGCTTGAGTCATGAATATCATTAACAGTATTGCCAAGGGAGCTCTCCATGCATGCTTGCCACACTGCATGAGGAGCAAACACAGTGTGAGGGGAGCACCTACAAAGATGGGACTTGCTGAATTCTACAGAACAGTTTTACCCCTACCAGGTTGTAATGGTAGATATCTGTTCATTCATAGGTGTCAAAGCTCCACAGGTGTGGGGCTTATGAGAGTTCAAGGCAAGCCTCAAGGAAGGCCCGTTACTGGGCAATGCTCTCAGTCAAGATTGGAGTGGTCTTCCACATCATCTACATCGTTCTCACTGTCATCGTTGTCATAGCTCGTGTGGTCCTCACCGTATCTTTCAATCATAATAAACCCTGAGCAGACTTCCAGCAAGATACTTTTGCATGTTGAATAATATTATGTTTATAGTTTAGCTGTTTTCCCCCTTCCCCAATGTAATTTTGTGCAAGTACGTACCCTGTTCAGATCCATCCTTACTGTCTTATAATAGTGTGCTGAATTGTGTCATTCTGTTTTAAGTACATATCAGGATTGGACAGAGGCGGGAACTGCTGCAACAATCTGATGCATACATATGGCAAGTGTTTCAGCATGGAATTCCGTATAAACTGAGGGTATTGTCACAGGTTGCATAAAATAAGTCAACGTCCCTAGCTACTTACTAGTATAGGTGTTCACGAGCACAATCAGCTAGTTGAGGAAGGAATGTCGAGACATGCAGAGAACTTGGTATGAAGTAGTCACACCAACGAAGTGAAAAGGCCTACAGTGGCTGCATGGTCAGGAGAAAGGACCCGCAAGCCTTCTGACTTACAGATGGAACACTATATAGCTTGCCATTTCTGAATTAGATCTACAATAACCTACAGCTACACCTGGCATGTACATGTGCTAGGATCTGAGAAATTACTATACACACAGAATAAGCATATGTCCTTGGTATGTGTACGCATTCAAGCATTAACTCGGGTGTATGGAAAGTCACTTGTGTATCATCTGTATCCGCTTTTCAAACCTTATGGAATGATGGTTTCCTCCTGGTATTCCCACGTGTTTATTCTACTCCAATTACACAATCATGCATGCCATTGGGTGCAATATCCAGCTGACAAGACAACATGGCATGCATTGTCAGTGGTAAGCAGTTCCTCAGAGACTGATCAGAACTATATACATGTGCATGCATGTGCTTGGCTTGTAAACTAATAACAAGTGGTACGTACTGCTTTGCCATGGCCAAGAGATCAGAAGCCATACAGGCAGTGAGAACACCTGCAGCTGGTAGGACTCGTGCACATGTGGAGAGACCCCTCCGACAAAGGGCTAATGTCTGAATCCAGCCATACCTCAACAGTCATTCTGCTTGCTCAATAACATGTTGGAACAACAACACTTGGAATTGACGTTAGCCTCGTTCCCAGGCCCATTCCCATGCAGCTTTTTGTTGGCACCATAAGCATCGAAAAGCTGCAGGGCAGGTGCCTGGGAACGAGGCTGGTGTTGGTAAGCAACACTAGTTGGTAAAACACAATTTTATTTGTGGCAACATTGACAGGCACAACAATAAAACAAAGATTCACTGTGAAATGATCATCACTATGACACACACGATGAGCAGTAACTGGACGCAGATCACCACCACTGCCACGAGGGGGTTTGCCTTGAGAAAGTACTTCAAGATCTTGCCAGGGCTGTTGGGGTTTGAGGTCTTAAAGAGAACGGCCGTGTTTGGTTTGGAAGCATGTCTCCGGTCCCTGGGGATCTTGGGTCGGATGTCCAGTTTGTCCACTGGGATACCCTCACGCCTCAGAAATGATTGGATACCTATATGATTGTACAAATTCATACAGTACAATAATTATTTCCCAATGTCACATTCCCAGAACATCCCAGGTTATTTGTCCAGAAACTGGCACATGTGCTTAAGTATGGTAGTCTCGTGAGCCAGCCTCGGCCTATGGAAACGTTTAGCTGGGGGTGCAAGCATCATTCTGAAATGGGAGTTTGCCCTACCAGTTGCACTAGGTTGCCACGATATTTACGTGAATGAAGCAAGTACATTATTATTCCCAGAATGTGCAATTATGGCTATAATATATACCTGAGTTGCACGCTATATTTGCACTGTCTGTGCGCTTACAACCATGTAAGTGATGAGACCACACACTGAGCTCTCTCTCATCAGTGCACATGTATCAAATTCTGGAATGGATCTTGGACAAGAGGGGCATTCGCTTGAAAGATACCCAAGAATTTCCCTTGAACGATTTGATCTGAAATTGTAGCCTCGTTCCCAGGCCGTCCTACCGCCAGTACATACTGGATTGCTTCCAGTATGAAATACAGCAGGGGAAGGTCTGGGAGATCTGTCATGTGCGGTGCCATCAGGTAGACACATGGTAGACACACGGGGGGCGGTATGTCCTGTCTTGTACTGTCTGTCGAAAGGCTGGATATCAGAGCGTTTGCAAGGCAGATATTCGATACCATTCGTTGTTCACAATGCTGGGGGCGGATTGACGCAAAACAGGTATTATAACGGTAAGGCACCGGCCCCCATGTGTCTACCATCGGTCTACCTGACGTCATTGCACATGACCAGATCTCCCAGGCCTTCTCCACCGTATTTCATACTGGAAGCGACCAATACTGGTGTGGGAACGGCCTGCGAACAAGGCTACTGAAATGGACACGCTGGTCATTGTTTCAGGTTGCATGATATGGTATCTGAGGAGGATTCCCTCTGCTGTACGGTTATGGTGGCATAGTATCATGTTTATCCTCCGAGTGGGCTGCGATCAATACCACAGTTCAGTGGCTAGCAGTCTTCCTGTCTGGATGGAAAGTTTGTGCAAGACAAAACGATGTAGGTCACGAGCTGTTAGACCCACAACTCAGTCTCTCAGGCCTTCGTTGATCAGTTCCTTCACCTGTACTGTGTACTAAATGTAACTCAAAATAGCAGTGATTGTCCAGAGGCTGCGAATGAATAAGACTGGCCTGACTATTGTGGAATTATACCTGCTTTCTCCGTGTCAGGCAGACCATTGGGTGCCTCGAGGAACAGCCAGGCCTCGTTGTTATGGGGGAGGTAGGCTGCAAAGGTGATCAGACTACACCGGTCTAGAACCTGCAACAAGAGACACATACTCTTCAAGCACTCTTCAGCATGGCCATCTGTCACCTCATCAGAACTGCTCCGTCTGGCAATATGGCGTCAATCAAAGAGATTGGCTAGGTGGTTGCAAAATGGCAACACATGCACGTGTGCATACACTCTCATTTGACTACAACCATCTCCAAACCCTAACACCTTGTTATGCCTGACCCTGGGAATCAGGAATAGTGGGTTAAAATCTTTTTTTACAGCCTGCCAGCTGTGTAACCAGAAATTTAGCAAACACCATTCATGGTAAGGTCCTTCACATCTACGTACACCCACCCACCTTACCTTCTGTTCGATCACAGTGGACCAGTACGACCTCCCATTTCTCACCACCCTCCATTTCACCCTTCCCACTAGCCAGATCCTCCCATCCTCGTCCATGTATCCAGCATCCTCAATCCTCAACCACACAGTGCCATCAAGATCAGTGATGAGTCGCTTCGACTCCACCTGACCATGATATACGAATGGACACAATTATTAACAGAGTTAATTTTCAAAGGAGATATTGTGTGTGGATATACATGTGCCTGACTCCTTACAAGGAAGAGGGGGGTAGCGTCATCTCAAGCATCAGGAGTTTGGGCTAGCAGTAGAGTGCTTGAATCTGACCAAATGGACCAGGACCCCCCCCCCCCCCCCCCCCCCCCCCCCCCCCCATGAGCACAAATGCATAGTAATACCTGGTAAGTGTTGACATGCCAGCCTGAGATAATCAACTCTCCAATTTCACCTCGTTGTAACTCTATCTCTCCGCCCACATCCACCGGGGTGGTGAGAGATGCTGGTGGTAGGGGGAGAGTTGGTAGGAGGGAAGGAGGGAGGAGGGAGGAGGAGGGAGGGAGGAGGGAGGGAGGGAGGGAGGGAGGGAGGGAGGGAGGGAGGGAGGGAGGGGAGGGGAGGGAGGGAGGGGAGGGGAGGGGAGGGGAGGGGAGGGGAGGGAGGGAGGGAGGGAGGGAGGGAGGGAGGGGAGGGGGAGGGAGGGGAGGGAGGGGAGGGAAGGAGGGGGAGGGAAGGGAGGGGGAGGAAGGGGATTGGCCTTATTCATCTGTTTCTAAGGCTTCAACTGCCATCAGTTTAAGGCTTCAACTGCCCAGAGAGTATTCTGTGACTCCTGTTGTACAATTAAAAGGAGAGATGAGGGAGGAATGGACGAATGGGAAAAGCTGAATAAACCAGCTATGCATATACACGTATTTGCGTACCTGGAAGAATCTGGATCACCTTGACAGAGCCCTTAAACACTGGGCGGCCCACACAGTGGCCATCAGGACTGGACGCCTCCAACTCCATCTTCTCGCTTGCAAAGATCATACTAATAGGCTCAGCCTCAGTACTGCCATATATCACAACAGTCTTCCTATCAGGGGTCGCAGAAGAAACTGTTCTCAGTGTCCCCCGAAAGATGGGGGCACCCCCAACCGCTGTGTATCTCACAGGAATGGTAATGTTTTCCTTCAGAGCATGAACGGCGAGTCGCTCGACAAACGCTGGTGATCCAGTCACAGCTGTAGCATTGTACTTCTCGAGAGTCTTTATAACCTCGGCCGGGTCACAGGCAGTGGTCTTATGGTATAAGATCCCCAGAGAGCCAACCTGAGTTGAAAGAGAGGAGGGTGAATCATGACAGGGTGTCCCACATCCACTGTTTAACGTGCATTTGAATGGACTCCATTCCAAACTTATCCCATTTATTGTCTTTCTAAAAAATGGTAGAGTAATGAAATATTGGGTTTTCATTGTAGAATGAAGAAGGGGAGCTGAACCGAATTCTTAAGTCATCGCTATTTTCTATATGAAACACTGCATCACCTTGAGAGGAACTTCGAAACTATCAAAATATGCTTAACAGCCACTGCCAGTTTGCCTTCACTAATCCTGAGTCCTGTCAGAACATTCCAAGGGGACCATGGGAAATCCTCGGGACCAAGGGGACCATGGGAAGTCCTCAGGACTCCCATGTCCCACCAAGGCACAGTCCCACCCTTATGAAATAAAAGCAATGGCATGCAAAAGAAAATAATGCTCTATCTGCCCAATGCTCCCCTCACCCTCCCTTCCCCATTCTCCCCGATCTTCCCATGCTCCACCCTCCCTTCCCATGCTCCATCCCTCCCTTCCCATGCTCCCCTCCCTTCCCATGCTCCCCTCCCTTCCCATGCTCCACCCTCCCAACCCTTCCCATGCTCCCCTCCCTTCCCATGCTCCACTCCCTTCCCATGCTCCACCCTCCCAATGCTCTCCCCTCCCTTCCCATGCTCCTCTCCCTTCCCATGCTCCCCTCCCTTCCCATGCTCCCCTCCCTTCCCATGCTCCACCCTCCCCCTCCCTTCCCATGCTTATCTTTTTCAATTCTTTTTCTTAATTTCATTTCTTTTTCTTATTTTCTTTCCGTTTTGTAAAATGAAAAGAAAATAAGAAAAAAGAAATGAAAATAAGAAAAAAGAAATGAAAATAAGAAAAAGAAATGAAAATAGGATTAAAAAAATGAAAATAAGAAAAAGAAATAAAAAGAAATGAAAATAAGAAAAAGAAATGAAAATACAGAAGAAGAAATGAAAAAGAAATGAAAATAAGAAAAAGAAATGAAAATACAAAAAGAAGAAACTAAGAAAAAGTGTGAGGGGGTCGAGAAGTGAACGCTGGACATGAGCCACCCCTGTTCTGACTGGGCCTGTACCTCCACAGCCAGCAGCAGGTAAACTCTGTTTCCAACGAATCACGACCCCCCCTCTCCCTCCGCCACCGCCCAG
Source organism: Axinella damicornis (assembly GCA_963931865.1). Lineage (NCBI taxonomy): Eukaryota > Metazoa > Porifera > Demospongiae > Axinellida > Axinellidae > Axinella > Axinella damicornis. The sequence continues at coordinate 12,278,809 of OZ007510.1, read as the reverse complement.
CCCTACACACCACACTCCTCGTTCACACATCAGGCGGTACAGACCCGAAATGCAAAGTCTGGAGGTAGTAGCAGAACCAGTTGGCAACAAAGTTTGAGGCCCTCACAATACAAGTCACCAAGAGCCATTCTTTTATACCAGACAGTTGTTCTTTGTCATGCTAAAGGAGCACAGCAGCAACGTTTGGCTCCTGCAAACCCGTTTGGAGTGTGACCCAGTGATTGCAGGCTCTCTGTTACTGAGTACGTGCAAAACGGTTTGGAAGAGATTGCAGGCTCTCTGTACCATACTGTCAATAGCCACTTGGAGTGTGACCCAGAGATTGCAGTGTCTCTGGTGTACTGAGTACTGTGCAAAACCGTTTGGAGCGTGACCCAGAGATTGTACTGTGTACTGTCACGCGCGCTCCACATTTGGCGCCAAAAGTTCAAAGTTCATCAAAGTTCATTCCCGCGCAAGCGCGGGAAGGCCATAGCCTAGCTAGCTAGCTGGTCGTAGAGAAATGGCGTGCGGATCTGTGTGTTACTGTTGTAAGGTACTCTCCTGCCTTCTTGTGTTAGAGCCTCCAATGGTGTCCCGTCGCTCATAATTCTATGTCTGTCAGTCTTTTACGTCTCGGAAGGGCTATCTATTGTGTCCTCGGACTGTTGGAATCCCGAGTTAGGATCATGTGGGATGCACTGTTTGTTGGTTCAGAGTGTGGGCTCTATTCTTCTGGATTATCTCTAATCTCTGACTATGGAGTGGGGCAAAGCGAGAACTCTGGCCATCGGACGAGTCGTGTTCTATGCAACGTCATAGATCCAGGAGCTAGCTTAGATAACTAACTATCCAAGTTCGTTTGTACAACGTACATTTACTGTGGTAAAATTGAGGGGTGCTGAGTTGCAAGAAATAGCTAGGGCTGGGTCCAGGCAAAGTTCAGGGGGAATTTCAGCAAATACCAGCTCTTGTCTCTGCTACCACTTGTTCCATAAATGAACTCTACACTGTATGTACTCCCATGTTTGTTTTGTAGGTGTGGTTAGGGTTGGGTTACGCATATAAAGTTCTGCACATGAGTAGTTGATGGATCTACCAGAGAGACGAGTCGAAAGTGTGCCCCAAAAAAGTTCACCCTGTCCAGTTCGTTCCAGGATATAAGGTGGTGTCCCAGTCCAGTCCGTTCCAGGAAATGAGGGCGTCTTTAGACAAAAATGTAATTGACACCGTCATAATAGCCACACCTACCACCTCCATTCTGGAGTAATGTAGAAAGCATCTTTGAAGTCATACATTGTAGATTCTGCCTGATTCTATTATGATGACGTCTTCTTGTGTACACGACTTTGCCTCGTACAATTGATCACTTACTCATGCATTTCATATACAAATGGCCCATAATGAGACTGCTTCATGATATGTTGCTTTTGGCAATATCCTTGGGAGATCGATTCTGTGTGAGCAAAACGGGTGGGACAGGGGGAGGTGGGAGCTAGGGTTGAAGGGTTCACATGAAGGGTGAAAGCAACATGACAGTGTCTGGGCTCATGTGCTTGGGGTGCCAGAGTCTGCTCCTATGGTAAGTATCTTCCCTTATCAAACCAGATGACGCCCCAAAAGTCTGGTTTTACTTATAAGAGTGACAGTGCCATTTTCTGCACATTGATACATACAGACATACGTACGCTTAGCCTCGTCCCCAGGCCTCTGCCCAGATTTTATCTCGCAGTCGTCTGCGAGATAAAATCTGGGCGGAGGCCTGGGGACGAGGCTACGTACGCTTGTACAATGCTGTCTCTTTGTCTACACACTCTGGGGCCGACAAAAGTTTCATTGTGATATTTTGTGCTGTTCAGATGTGGTTTTGAATTTGCGTAGGGATTCACTGGCTGCTTCTAAGCAGCAACATACCAGTAACCCTACCACTCCCTGACACTCTCCACACAAACATAGTGCCACAGAACACTTGGCACCTGAAGCAATAATTAAATGTCTTTCGACTTATAAGTTTTAAGCCCTTAAAGTCCTATCCTAACCCCAGGGACTTCATGATAAGGACTGGGGGACAACTCCAAGGAGTGGGAGTCCTCGGGGTATCCCGGGGACTCCCTTGGTAGGATTGGGGGGACAGACAGGACTGCGGGACAACTCCAAGGAGTGGGAGTCCTCGGGGTATCCCGGGGACTCCCTGGTAGGACTGGGGGACAGACAGGACTGTGGGACAACTCCAAGGAGTGGGAGTCCTCGGGGTATCCCGGGGACTCCCTGGTAGGATTGGGGGGACAGACAGGACTGCGGGACAACTCCAAGGAGTGGGAGTCCTCGGGGTATCCCGGGGACTCCCTGGTAGGACTGGGGGACAGACAGGACTGTGGGACAACTCCAAGAAGTGGGAGTCCTCGGGGTATCCCGGGGACTCCCTGGTAGGACTGGGGGACAGACAGGACTGTGGGACAACTCCAAGAAGTGGGAGTGCCTTGGGATATCCCGGAGACTCCCTGGTAGGACTGTTGGGGATTGCCTCACCAGACATGTGGGACCTCGGCCTTGGGAGAGTCATACTGGGAATAAGACTGCTGTTGGCAATCTGGACACGAGTGGATACCTTGAGGAAGTGCAGAGGGAGGACAGGTAGATTGGTAGCAAAGACCGAGTGCTCCTCCTCCAGTCCAAGCTCCTTCTTGACAACCATGTCGTAGGACATGGAGAGAGAGTGTGTCTGGTTGAGGAGGAAGCTGGGAGGGAAAGAGGGAAGGAGAGAGGAGAGGGAGGGTAGCATTTTCACAGGCAGAAGGGGAAATGCCCTGCATTCCACTGTTTGTGCATGTCAACTATTTCTGGTGTATCTACTTTCATTAAATTGCAAGGTTATATACACAAGAGCAGCGTATTGAAATGCTGTGAAGTTGCTTTTTTTGTGTTATAACCCGGCCAAGCATCCACAGCAAGATTGGACTTCTTGTTCATGCAATTTACTTCTTGTGGTTTTTACGCAGGCAAAGTGGATATGTTCAAACTCAAGCTCAAGGCATCTACTAGAACTTGAAAACACGTTCTCACTTGCTGCCATCTTTGGACATAGCAAGTATTGATCACTTTCAAATGTACATGGACTCCCAGGTATTCATGGGAATGGACGCGCATGTGCAAGCGGTGGATACTAGGCTGCTTTCCTCCTCCTTTGCGGCCTGGGAGCAAGGCTAAGATAAGATGGAGGGAGGCAGGGAAGAGGGAAGGGGGGAAAGACAGAAGGAGGGAAAGAGAGAGGGAGGGAGTGAGGAGGAGAGGGTGCAGGATGAAGGGAGGGATCGAGGGAACGATAGGAAGGGAGTTCGAGGACAGGACAGGGAGGGGAGGAATAGGATTCAACAAGGTGCGTGCTATCGTCAAGAAGGCATGGAAATAGACCCAGTGCCCCTACTACTATGCCACCGGTGTCCTACCTGTGTTTCCTAAGCAGCAGTTTTGGCATCCCTGTGCTGCCAGTGGTAAAGGTGACCAGGGCGTTGTCTACTGGTACCACTTCTGAGGGCTCCAGGAGCTCAGCAGAACTACTAGGAAGATCCAACTGCCCGACGTCCATATGGATGGGGACAGAGCTGAGGGAGGGGAGGATATACTGTGTGTGTGTGTGTTGTGTGTGTGTGTGTGTGTGTGTGTACGTGTGCGTGTGTGTGTGAAAATGTCTTTCGTTGCTAAGACTGCAAAGAGCGTAAGTGATCACTAACTTTGAGGTATTTGAACTTTGACCCCCTTTTCCAGACCCAGAGGCTGGGGTGAGCAATGGAGATGCAGTGGTCACACCTCTCCACACCCATGGAAGGATCAATGATGATGATGGAGGCACCTGGCAGGCAGAATGAAGGGAGAGGTGGGTAGGAAGGGGAGGGAGGGAGGGAGGGAGGGAGGGAGGGAGGGAGGGAGGGGGGAGGGAGGGAGGGAGGGAGGGAGGGAGGGAGGGAGGGAGGGAGGGAGGGAGGGGAGGTGGAGGGAGGGGAGGTGGAGGGAGGGGGGTGATGGGGAGGTAGGGGAGAGGGAGGGGAGGGGAGGGGAGGGAGGGAGGGAGGGAGGGAGGGAGGGAGGGAGGGAGGGAGGGAGGGAGGGAGGGAGGGAGGGGAGGGGAGGTGGAGGAAGGGGGATGATGGGGAGGAAGGGGGATGATGGGGAGGTAGGGGAAAGGATGGGGAGAGGGAGGGGGAGGGAGGGAGGGAGGGAGGGAGGGAGGGAGGGAGGGAGGGAGGGAGGGAGGGAGGGATGGAGGGAGGGAAGGAGGGAGAGGTGGAGGGAGGGAGGGGACAAGGAGAGGGAGAAAGGGGAAAGGAGGGAGAGGGAGAGGGAAGGGGAAGAGGAGGGAGAGGGAGGAGAGAAAGGGTGAGAAGTAGGGAGAGAGGCAAGATGGAAAGAGTGAGGAGAGAGGAGAGGGATATACGTGAACACTTGCACGTATCTTATGTCAAGAGTGACAGGGATTAACAAACCAATGGCCAGAGCTGCTATGGAAATGGCGTAGAAGTCGATTGACGGCTGCAGTGTAATCAGCACCCGGTCATTCGGGACCACCCCCTTCCACTTGAGCAGCTGTGCCACTGCTGTCAACCTCTCATGGAACTGCCTCCCTGTCACTGACTCATTCTCAACAACCTGGCATGGGGAGGAGAGCCCACCAGTCAGATGATTCAAAGCAAGTGCTGAAGACTATGCAGTCTAGACAGTGTGAACTGTTATTGTCTGTACCAATTGTATTGTCTAGTACATACCAGAACTATTCAATCTCAGTAATTCCTACATATCATCCTAATCAAAGCTTGATAACCAAGGGCTGGTCCCAATGCCATAAAAACTTGGCAAGGCTGTACTTAGAGCTGCGACTGGGCTCACAATCTGACTATATGACCACACTGCTAAAATGCAAGTAAATCTGTAACTGGCAAAAAAAAATCTGCCGTAACTGCATCATTTTTGGTACGCCACACCCATGCCACACCTACTGTAAATATGCTGTATACAATCCCCAGACATAGCTCCTAACTTATAGAGCGGCTGTGTTTGCCGTAATACAACCGAAACACCCCCATATTCCATTTCTTTCAGAAGACTGCATGGCAAGAAAATAGTAATTTCTACAGTGATCTTAGAAACGCAAGCAGTTCGGAACTTATGAAGTACTACTGTGTCAACTGTCGCTGTAGCACAATTACCATGCCAATTAGATCGAACAGCTACACGAACTCGAGTACAAGTGAGCTAGTACTTTCTGTTCAGCTGCCATTGAACTCCATGTTCTTTTGCCATGCAGTAGTACTCAATCACGTGGTTTTGTGATGTCATTGCACGTCATTGCAGCCGCTCTATTGGAGTGACCACCTTTTGCTTAGGGGTAATACATAGTACAGCGATCTGATTGGTTCTGGCAGCATTCCAGACAAGGGGACAACTCGAATGTAGGTGCATGCCCAGACCCCGCCTGACCGGCCAGGCGGAGAGGGGCTGCGGCTAGACTGGCCCAAACCCTTCCCCACCGTGGAAATTCACACTGGTTGGAGGGGGGATCCAACCTGATGCTACCAGGCCTACTATACTATCACTGTAGCTGGATGCTTTGTGGAACCAAGTATACCGTCCAACTCACGCACCAGCAGGGTTTTGTTAGGTTTCTCCTGAAGAGTGGTCAGTATATGGTAGGCAATGTTGGATGAGACCTCGGCGAGAGCCATGTCAGAGCAGCTAGCCACAGGTGCAGGACAGCGAGAGGCAGAGACTGCAGTGAGGAATTTTGATGATCTCTGATAACATTCTTTTTTTAAAATTTTTACAAAGCGCAGCCTTCGATGTGGGTAATTAGAGCATACATTCACTGAAAGATGCCCCCAAAGAAGAGGAGCGGTCAGAAGAAAACCTCCGTCTCCAGGAGGAACAAACAGTGTAGGACTAGGAAGTATGAGCTGGGTGCGAGTATCCATGCAGGGTCAGTATGCCAGTTGATTTGTGTTGAACCTAATGTGCTGTACGAGTCTCCAGAGTTGATGCACATCATTGTAAAACCATAGCCAAAACAAGTTCCCTTGTTTCTCTTGCAGCTCACAAGAAAGTGACCCATTTGACAGTGTCCACTGTAGTAAAGCTGATAGTGATATCTCAAGCAGTGGAGACGAATACGGTACGCATGCATGCATGCACTTAGTAGTGTTGGCAGTAGTAAAGAATACGTACGTTATGCAACTGTTGTGCACTTCTGTACTCCTCAAATCGATGAGTGCTTGCATGCATCATATATACTCATATTAATCTGCTGGTATTTGCAGTCCAGTCGATGCGATATTGAAAAGTTGCCAAGACACTTATCAAATATCCACCCAACTCTATTCATGATCGATCCGTATCCTGTCCGTGTAATACGTGTTGGCCATAACTAGCTCGTGCAATGATGATTAAATTATCTCCAGGCCTTCCTCAGGGCTGTGCAAATTCTGTAAAAGTTGTGCTATGGTTGCAGCGTGTATAGATACTTCCTCCGTAGGTGTGGCTCGGCCGCTCGGGAGTGACCTCATTCCCAGTCCATCATACCTCAGTTTGAATTCAGTATGGGGTCCGAGTGTTGAGCATAATATCATTCACGAGTGAGGTCCCAGAACTACTCCTCTCTCTTTCCTTTCACAGATGCTCGTGACAGTGTGCACTTGGCGATGTGGGTAAGTGATGATTATGGATCCATGGTAGATCATCATGGCAGCTTGGTCCCTGACCAGTACTGTAAGCGACAGAAGCTGGGGTCACTAGTGGGGTGGTGGCCCAGGAATATAGGGCTATGCAAATGGTGCATCCATATGTTGGCCGTCTCATGTAGAAGTGTTTTGTAATGCCTAAGTTAGAACAATGGCTCTCCTGGCATCTTGCAAAAGCCGCAATTGGCTCGAACTTGGTGGACTGTGGATTTTTTTCCCCTCTTTTTCTTTTCTGTACAAGTTTTACACACACACAGAGTGTTAGTGTATGGATAAAGCCACCTAGCCATGAGGCTAATCTGAAGGCTGTCCAGGATGGAGATGGAGTCCCAAGATAACTTCATGCATGATTGTTACCGGTATACCAGTTTGAAGTAGGAAGTAGGTTTCTACTTGAGACTGTTACATATGATTGAGTTTATTGGGTAACAGCTGGCGTCGTTGCCACGTTCATGTCTTGATTTACCACCTGGATCTGGGAGGGAGGGAGACATATGACAAGACCGCAAACAAATGGTGTCATTCTGTGTAATGTACTGGTAATGCAAAGTCACCCTTAATTTCTCTTGGGAGAAGGCTGCTTTGTATTTTCAATGCATCCCGAAGAGTATTATCCCCAACGAAACGACGGGGAAGGAATCACCAAGAATGCCCCTCTGAGCTGTGGAAACCTTTGTTGCTAGTAAATGTTGTCTGTTGTCCATGTGACATAATGTACTACGATTGCCACCGCCACTGCAGGACCTAGGCCATTGTGACCCCAAAAAGTGCTCAGGAAGGAAGCTCTGTCGGCTGGGGTTTGTGAGAGAGATGTCCCTCTCACAGAGATTTCACGGCGTTGTTCTCTCTCCACTCGGGCAGAAGAGCATTTCATATGAAGACAGAGACATTGTTTTGCAGAATGGGGTTGCTGTCATTGACTGTTCCTGGGCCAAATTGGACTCAACACCCTTCTCTAAACTTAAAGGCCGCCATCCACGTCTCTTGCCATTTCTTGTTGCTGCCAACCCCATCAATTATGGCAGACCATGCAAGCTGTCATGTGTGGAGGCCTTTGCGGCTGCTCTCATCATAACCGGTTGGTTCAAGTTAATGTGTAGTGCTGCAGGTTCTTTGGGAGCAAGTGATAAGCCTAATAGACAGGGGTGTACCCGAAATACATGGAAGAAATTGCATCCCCAATGGCAAAGGTCATGGGGTTGACCGATGTACTTTGTTGAGGTCAGTAGCTTGAGGCATTGCATTCAGAGTCCATGATTCTCCCTGGGATGGTGAATAAATAATCATGCAGCTTAGTGAGTTTAGCCTGAGGATGGGTAATGGTAGCCTCGTTCCCAGGCCCCGCCCAGCTCTGAAAATGGCACAGGCCTGGGAACGAGGCTGTTCTTAACTTTTCGAGAGGTGGAGTATGACAAGCCATAGCTTTATGTGTTTGAGAAATTCGTTTGCTTCTTGTTATGATGCTGGATTCGTGTGTTGTTCACCAACTCTTCAGGTTTCAGAGAACTGGCGGAGAGTTTGCTGGTACAGTTTAAATGGGGGCATGGCTTCTTGTCTCTGAACAGGTAAAGCTAAGAAGTGATTGGACACTCTGAGCTGTTCTCCAGACAAACCTTTAATGTGCTTGCTTTGCAGTGAGCTGTTGGAGGGGTATTCAAAATGCAGAACAGCTTCTGAGGTGATTTCCATGCAGCAAGAGTGGCTAGAGAGGGAGAGAAGCAAACAGCGGGACAGAACAGGTGGGAGGTTGTGCCGTCGTTCTGTTGTGTCCTTGACTGTAGCTTGTTCAATTTGCTCCCTACTTGGAGACAGGATTGCGATTTCTTCTAGCTGGACTCTCAATACTAGGGACACAATATAAATAGACCTCTCTACAAACTTAAAGGATGATTTCGAAATCCCAAATAATTGGTTTCCCTAGATCTAATACATTTTGAACCTCCGAGAAGAGGACAACATCTCAAACTCCTGAATTTATATTGTCCCCCAGTGGTGTCCTGATTGTAGAGGTTCCGCTGTGTACAGTTGTGTACAGTTGTAAGGTGCTGGTCAGAGATCAAAGCATGTTTGTGGTTTTTGAGCACATTTCATTACACCATAATCAAAGAAAATCGTACAAGAGTAAAACCGTGCTGCACCAGTTTGAAGCTCTTTGGCTAGACCCTGTTAGTTTTTTGAAACCTAGGAGCTCTTCATTGTGCGTGCAATGTCCTCTGAATTGTCGATGGTTTTACTAGACTTTTCGAAAAGGTGTCACTCCCATAGAGTCTTTAGGCACAGCTGTGACTGTGGGTCAAAGTTTTTCAGCAGTTTGACCATTGGCTGTGCTGATTTTCGGCTGTTGACCGTTGTACGTAGATTGGTTGTTCCACACTGCGACTTGTATTTCTGAGCCATTTTGACTGCACATTTTGAGCAGCTTTGACCATTCACTGACTGCAGTTGCGGTTGTGGGCATAGATCTAGACTCTATGGGAGTGACCTCTCCCACTGTTGAGTAAGGAGTGATGTAGAAACTAAGTGGATAGTGATTGACGCTTCGCCTTTCTTTGTCTCAATTTATCTAGCTTTGTACCCAGGTGACCAAGCCTATAGTCCCGGTCCCAGACCCAAACCAACCCCAGCGTGGATCGCTTCCAGTATCATTGGTTTGGGTCTGGGGGCCGAGACTACCAAGCCTAGGGCTTACTTCCAGTGTAATGTGAGGCATTTGATGTTACACCTTCACTGTCATTTCTTTTCCTGATCTGTCCACATCCAGTGGACTATCCTCCAAGCAGCTCTAGTAGTGAAGAGGAGGAACTCAGTGACAGCATCAGGGAGGAGGACGAGGAGGAGAAAGATGGTCAGTGTTCAAAGGTGGCAGTGGATTCAAGGTGAGACGTTAGCATTTTTGTAGCTTGTGTGCAGAATGGGCACATCCAACATAGCCAGCTGCAATCCTTACCTTCGCAGGCATGGATCACTTGGACTTGAAGAGTTTAGTTTCTGAATGCACAGCACAATGTTCTGCTCACAATTGTTGGGTCGAGATCTGCCTTTTGTATCCCTGCTCACAAACCTAAGACCCTAGTGTCCCAGGCCATTCCAACCGCCAGTATTGATTGCTTGCAGTAAACGTTGATATTTGCATACTGCAAGCGATGGTGGTGGGAGTGGCATGGCAACGAGGCTAGGGGCTAAGTTCTAAGAGCGATTCTGCAGATAGTAGATACTGTACTCCTCCAGGAACCCACTAAGCATCCTCCCACCCCCACAGTTTGGAAATGGAAGCAGGCCAAAGTACCACAAACCAGGCCACAGTGCCAATACAATCTACCACAACAACCAGCCCAAGGTGGGAGTAGCTCTCTATTACGGCTCACCACAGTAAACATTGGGGGAGTTGACTTAGTATTTTTCCACACCTCCATCTTGCAATTTGTTTCCAGGGAGGTAGCCACCCTAGGAACGAGCTTTGGGATGTTTTGACTAGACATTGCTTCTCTTTTGTCTGCAGGTTAGATACTGCAGCTTGCTTGGCAAGTCACAGTGGGACTACTATTGACACCAGTACAGCTGTTGATGCAACTTTACAAACCCAACTTCTGCATGTACCAGTACCATCTGTAATACATCAGCCATGATACAATCATAGTACCGGTATACCGTGTGGTTCTATATTTAGAACTAAGCTAAAGATAGTACACACGTATGACGTAGCCGCACGGCGTAAATTGATTACTTCTAATTCTTGGATCCGCTGGACGCGCGACAGTCGTTTGTTGTTTCCGTGACAAGGAAAGAGAATCTTGACGGGTAGAACCTTACAACACTGGTGAGTGGTCCAAATGTACTGTGAAGTAGCTTTTTGCGGCGAGTGTATTGCTGGTCTAATTATGATTGACCTGTTCGTTTTTAATACCACAGATATCACATAGAACCCATCCCAGAATTAATAGCGAGCTACATGATGGGCCAAGGTCATTCCACAAAGAGCGTTCCAAGCTCAAACTATGCCCCAAAGAACTCGGGAGCTGTCAAACAATCTTCTAAAGCTAGTCACCACAAGCCAAAAAGTTCAAAGGACAAGTTGAGAGCAAAGTCGGGGGTTTCAGATGGCACTGATGCCAGATCTTCAAGTTTTAGCACCCCAGTTTTGCCCTACGAACCTCCAAGGACTAGACCAGTGAGTTATACTAATGAAAGGATTGTACCCTTGAGACAATTTTCCCTCACAAGGCAAGTACCGAGTGGTTTAAGCGGTCCTACGAAGCATACCCTGATTGAAAAGTACTTCAGCAAGTACAAAGATGCGGGAGAAGATGCCATACTAGCTGAAGGTATGGAGAAGTTCTGTGTTGATTTGGGGGTAGACCCCACGGAATTTGTCGTCTTGGTTCTTGCGTGGAAGTTTGGGGCATCACAGATGTGTCGCTTTACGAAGGAGGAGTTTCTTAATGGATGCCAGAAGATGAGAGTCCATGATGCGAAGAGCCTTAAGGAGAGGTTTCCTGAACTTGTGGCTGAGACAAGAGAGCCGGATAACTTCCAGGAGTTGTACAACTTTACGTTCTCATTTGGTCTGGACCATACCACGGGTCAAAGGTCTCTTCCTGTTGAGATGGCAATGCCACTGTGGGACTTGGTGTTCACTCAAAACAGACCAATCGTCTTGGACCAGTGGTTTGCGTTCCTAAAGGAAAGCGATGTACGTGGGGTCTCCAGAGACACTTGGAACATGTTCCTACCCTTTGTCAACACAGTTTTGCCAGATTTCAAAAACTATGATGAGTCGGAGGCATGGCCCAGCCTTTTCGATGATTTTGTTGAGTATGAACAGGCAAAACAATCATGAAGAACACCCCTGTGCTATTGTCATAGTCCTCAGCATGAAAGCAGTATTTTTTTTCTGGTCTGTGTGTTATGGATTTTTACGAGTGATCTAACACTGTTGTATTATTATTTATGTGTCTGTTGTACCATATATACAGCATGTTCATGAGCACTTTGTATGGTCAAGCAATTCTGATTAATGTGTACAGCCATGTATAATACTCTCTACTCAATATTGTGTGAAAGGAGCTAGTCGCATGATTGGCACCCACTGTGTCACTGCTTCATATCGCAGGTACGTAAATCTAGAAGACCATGATGTATGCATACATATGCATGATGACATCATTGTTATTAATTTGCAGTGGTAGATAGTACCAGGAGCTTATGAGCGGCGAAGCCGCGGCTTCGCCGCTCATAAGCTCCTGATAGTACGTGCTGGGCCTTTATGACCTAATTAGACGAAGCAGCTGCATCCTATCTGGTTTTGTGTGACAAATAGGTTATGGTGCTGCCTCCTATAGCCTAATTTCCTTCGACATGGTTGTCAGAATGCATGTCATACCTCTATGCATGCATTCAGTGGTCATATTTTTGGCTCCCTTCCTCGATGTTCTTGGGAGGAACACTAGCTGCAGTGCTGAATTTGATTGTCAGGTCCCTAGCTGTTCTACATACAGATCCCAATTGAGGACCAGCATTAGGGGAAACACTGATTATAACAACACCAGATGCTGCAGCATCTAGAACCGGCCCTGGTCGACCCTAATATACCCTAACCCATTGCCCTACTTCCTGCCAGACCAATATCCACTTTGTTGACCTAAACCTAGCTAGCTGCTGCATACTTTTGAGTCGATCTTTGACCTAAACCTAGCAGCTGCACACTTAATTTGACCTAAATGTAGCTGCTGCATACTTTGGTCTAAGACTCGATCCAATGTCGTACCCAACCCGAGACATTATAATAGGATGTCATTCCCAGGGCTTCTAGCTCGAAGTGATCATAAACTGGAGGTGCAGAAAGCCTGGGAATGAGGCTAGGATGTCATGCATGTGATCATCATAATTCCACGTACCAGAAGCTCCCCTGCATGGACTGATCAAAACATGCAGTTGCCAATTCTTCACACAACATTGATCAAAATAGTCTTGTAAGTTGCTACGACTCCACACAACATTCAGACGGGTAACAAGGCATACGTAAACACGGCAACAACATGCAGGTGACAATTTCTTGTACAAAAATGAATATCTACTGGTATCCACACCGATACAAACCGACATTTTGCATTAATTTAAAAAGATGTGATGTTAATGATTTTGTTATTGGGAAGAATACCTATATTCATGCAACGTGCATACAGGTGAATTAGCCACAGGACGACACAAACATCAAGCAAAGCAGAGAATGTGTGCATTTCAGTCCTATTAAAATTACACACACTATGAATATTTTTCAGAGGTATGAATGAAGATGTTCCATGTACGAGTGATTTTGAAGTGTCAAGCTTATAAATCTTGAACAAGAAATGGGGAGTCAGTCATTCAAATTGAAGAGATGAAAGTAGATCGAAATGTTTAGATCAGAAATTGAGAAAAGACGTCAGTAGGTCGAAATTTTTAGATCATAACTATGAAAAGGGAGAGCATCAACTGGTAGAAAGCCCTAATTCCATTATCAGAGCAGCATCATCCGTGGGGGGGTACAGCCCCGAATGTTGTGGGTTTCCAGGGTCCAGATACGAGGGCACTTCGTGACCCTGGGAACTTAGTCCATTCAAGGAGGGGTTTGAACACTTTGAGTGTACTCCGCTGTCCAGAAATCCCATGTGGAACTGTTCCTGAGGGAGAGAGCCTGGGTTTGAGGAGTGGTGACCCATGCCTCCGAACATGTTCAGCGTCGGTGAGAGACTCAGCATATTACTGCTGTCCAGATCTAACCATCCTAGCTCGTTAGGTGTTCCTCCTACTCCATTGCCAATATACATACCAGAATTCTTCTGGCTTTCGTGGCCGGGAAGGTTCAAGTCAGACCCAGATTTGTGGTGGAGAGCGAGGGAGGGGTTGCTGAAAGGCATGAGCATGACACTGTCTGACTGTGTTGAGTCTTGTCTGCCCCCGAGCTTTGTGGGAATGGCATAGTGCATGCTACCCAGTGAATGCGGTTGGGGAGGAGGGACAAACTCTGCTGTGTGTGTGTGTGTGTGTGTGTGTGTGTGAGAGAGAGAGAGAGAGAGAGAATGGTCAGCATGTGTGTGCACGTTGAGAGTGTGTGTGCAGTTGAAAGTAGTGTATGTGAGTGTGCATTTGCAAATGGTATGTGTGTGTGTGTGACATAGATGGAGACAGATACCCCAACATGGCCAGCCAACATGGACCACCCCACCTCAGTATCAACATGGCTAGACTTGTCAACCACAAGCAAAAGTTCCCAACCCCAGATCAAGACCTCTGAGGGCAGAAACAGCTCAAACACAATCAACTCAGATCCAACATACCATTGCCATCTGCTCTGAGGATATCAAAAATCTCTGAAAGCTGATCATGACTGTCTTTGTACTCAGTCTCCATCTGTGGACAAAGTACGAGGTTGTCATGACCAGTGTAATAGTATGATGTCATTATGATGTAATGAGAGAGGATGCAGCAGGACAGAAGTCAAGAATGGGTGGAGCGTCCTAATTTATCATCATGGCAGAACTAATAACAGCCCATCACGACATCATTTGCCAGAGGTGCCACTCATTAATGGGGAGGCAAATAACATGAAAATGGAGCTATTCATGCATGAGGGCTCTGGAGACATACAGCCGAGCAGTGTAGAACCCAGAGTTAGCCACCAGCTGTATTCGGAAGTTTGCTAATGGTTTAATGGGCTTCCAAGAAATAATGGCCACTGGATTGTTACTGACATTCATGACCATCAAGATAAGGCAAGTTTAGTGCTTAGTTTACTGGCCAGCTACTTTGGCCCCTCACACCTACTGCCATTATTGAACCTTACTACAATATTCTCAAAACGTTTTCGGCAGTTAACACCCATTAGTCTTAGCCCCAGACTCCCTGCACGTGATACTGGAAGCAATCCACGCTGGGGTTGGTCTGGGGCCGAGCCTAAACAAGAGGGTCTTCCCCTTTGCAGACTCACTGGTGCCTCAATGAGATCCTCCGCTGCCATACCGAGCATGTTCTCCGCCTTCCCCACTTCCGGTGGGGTCATTAGGTCTGACACATCCGAGCTGAAGGAGGTACCACTATGTATGTATGTGTGTGATAGAGAGAGGGCAGGGGTAGGGGGGAAGGGGGAGAGAGAAGGGAAGGAGAGGATTGAGGAAGGGAGGGACGGAGGAAGGGAGGGGGGGGGGGGGGGGGGGGTAATCTAAGAACATGCCATGTTCAATTAAGGTCTTATTGGTGTGTAGCTTGTTCAATGAGGCTAAGCGGTGTGTAGGTCACATAGTCTGAACTCTGGCCTACCTGTGCATTGGGTGAATAGAGCCCATAGTGTGGCGCATGGGAGGTGGGCCCGACAGACTGATTGACCTCTGCATCATGGGCGAGCCATAGCTCGGAGGATTCAACGGGTGTACTTTGGGCTGTATTGGGACAGATGATCGTGTCGGCCTCATGACAGTGTTGTACACGGTGGTTGGCAGCGGCACGCTGGTGGAGTTGGCACTTGTTGCAGCCACACTTGGTGGAACTGAGTTAGGAACGAGGTACAGTGACTCCGACGCTGAGGGGCCTGGGAGGGGGGCCACACCGGAAATAGAGGGATTCAGGTGATTCTTCAATGCTGGAGTGTCGTCCATGATTTCAAGGAGGTTGTCGGTAGGAGAGAGAGGCCTGGGACTAGATGGTAGGGATTGCGACTGCTTCTCCATTTGTAAGAAACTTGGTTTTCCATCGCCTTGACTGGGAAGGGTGCTACCTCTGCTCACTCTCTGGGATTGCTGTTGGTCCATGGGACGAGAGAACTTGATTGCAACCATGTCGTTGAGTTCTGGTCTTGGTGCAAGCGACATGGGAGCCCTCTGGCTGATGTAGTCACGCTTCTGCTTCTCATACAGCTCATTGAACTGGGCCTGGAAGTTCGAGGCGGGAAACACCTGTGCCTGGGGGGCAGTGAGTGGAGAAGTGTTTGGGAGAGAGTCTCGTTTCATTGGAGGAGGAGGAGGCGGAGGAGGGAGGGGGGCTTTTGTAGCGCCTGTGTTCCACATTGCTTGCTGCTGCTGTTGGTGATGTTGATACTGGTGCGGGTAGTGAGATGAGTACTGATCTGAAGGAAACTGGAAAATCGGTGACAACGAGGGAGACACAGGTGAGAATGTAGATACTTGTGACTCTATGGAAGATCCATTTCCTGTGCTGAATGTATGCCTCCGAGTATCTTTGGACTGGTTATCTGGTAGAGCGGCCACCGGCAAGACTCCATTGTTGTGCTCCAAAAGCCTCTCAACCAATTCAGCTTTCTTTCCAGAGACGATCATGCCCATCTCCTTACACGCGGCCTTCAGGTCACTCACTTTCAGTTCGTCAAACCGGACGGTTGTGCTGTTGAACCTGTTTGGCTGCTCCACCTGCAGCACTTGAGGTACGGTCGGCACCACTGCGGCCACCTGCTTTGTTCCTTCCATGTTCGAAGGGCTTGTCACTGAACTCCGACCTTTATTCTTTCCCTTCTTGGTTGACATTGTGTTGAGCAAGTCTGGAAGTTTCTGCATGAGGACTCCATTCGGATACTGCTGCTGAAGGACTTGAAGTTGCAGAAACAGCTGCTGTTGTTGAAGGAGCAAAGAATAAGGGGTCTCCGGTTTAGAGGATGGCTTGGGGGTTGTTTTTCCGGGCTTTGCGTTGGGTCTGCTCGGAGGGACGTATTCATGGTAACGAAGCTTACGGTACTTTTGCTGTTTCTGCTGCTTCTTGCGTGTTTGGCTAGGAGACGGGGCTTTTCCAATTCCGCCCCCACTAAGTATTCCTGGTGTTTGAGTGGCCTTGGGAGGCAGGGACGTACAGGGGGGATACGAAGACGTAAACGTAGGAGAAACAAGATTCTGAGGTGACTTTTCGGGAGATCTTACTTCATCGTACACATCACCGGGAGAATTAGGGCTTAGAGAAGAGTCACTGAATTTCCGTCCACACTGAGAGAGACTACTGCTGTCTGAAAGCGGTGATGCAATATCTTTCGAAGGGCTTGAGTCTATACGCTGCATGGACTGGGACGCCGTGGGGACCGTCCCCGCTATTGAGTGCCTGTGTGCAGGCATTGTCATCCCATTCACTACCTCTGAACCTTGGAGTGAGATCTCCGGGATGGATGGCCTTTGGGACTTGCCAGGAACGGTGGATGTTTTCTCAAATGTAACGGATCCCAGCACTGCTGCAAGCTCCTCATTTCTAGGTTCAAGAATGTGATCTTTTATGAGTTCTAGAGGGCCTGGTCTCTTGGCAAGTTTTTCGTTTAGCTGGTCAGCTAGCTTGCTCTTCTTCAGTTGAAGCTGCTTTGCATGAAGGGCAGGGTCGATGTTGGGCTGGACTGTGTGTGTGTGTGTGTGTGTGTGTGTGTGTGTGTGTGTGTGTGTGTATGTGTGTGTGTGTGTGTGTGTGCAAAGGAGAAAGTGAGAATGAGGAGTCAGTCAACATGTCGCGTCATATAGCTCTCGATCATAAATTATGAGTAACACACACAGCAGCAGTGCTTAATTCTGAATCACATTCATTTAATAGGAAGTGTGCTTCATTTGGAATAGTAGCTTTTCCACTCCAGAGTTTCTAGTCCCATGCCCAGACGTCCACACCCACTGGCGGAGAACGTCTGGTCGTTTGAGTTACATTTCTTGTCACAGCGTAGGTGTAATTGAAGTGCTGATTGCGCTAAGAATGCAACTTATCAGAGAAATTTGAAGATAAACACTCCTTTCTGTACTATTTGTCGTGCAACCCTACCTTCAAGCAGTCAGCGATGTCCCCTAACCCCCGAAACATCTGCTGATAGTAGAAGGGCAGTGGACTTCTTTGTCATTCCGGTATTGCCGCAAATCGTTTTTTCGAAGTTGGAGATGGCTGAAAGGTTCTTACGTAGAAGCTACGAGGGGTGTCATCGATCAACAACGAAGTGAGTCCTAGTTACGAGCTGAGCTGTTTTTGACTCCTCGATCGATCGGTGACGTAATCCATGATAATATGCGCACGCTCTTTGATTTCATTGGCCATCTCAAATTCCAAGGTGTTAGTGACAAGAAATCGCACTCAAAAGACCAGACCCTCTCCGCAGGGGCGCGCATAGATGGGGCTGGGCACGACACTACAGAGTTTCTTCAACAGAGTTCAATAAGAGTACCTTGGGGCAAGAGTACCAGCACCTAAGGGTGAGTGAACTCAGCTGGGCACATGACAACAGTAATAGTAGTACATTCCATTTAGGGAGTCTTGTAACCACAACATCCTGGGAGCGCAGATAGGTCAAAGGGCAGCCTCATTCCCAGGCCATCTAAGACCTTGAAAGGCTTGCCACCCTGCTGTATAGTGTTTGGCCCTCATCACTGTGGAGAGGTTAGCAGCTGCAGCTGGCAGCAGGGGAAGATGACTCATTAGCGAGTCTCTTCCTAGAGGCTATATAGGCATTCAGACCAAGACGTAGTCCAACATAAATACACACATACATTGAATGACCCAGTGGATACTGTGGGGCCAATGAAATTTGGCAAGGACTTTAAAATCTGGTAATTTAGTGGTTGCTAAGCACATTGACAAATTAAACTTCCACACCACAAATATTTGGCAGTCATATTAACCTTTGACCTCCTTCATGTGTAGCAGTACCAGTCTGAGTAGAAAGCACAGACTATGACTTCAAGCTTTGCTGCTAAGCATCTGGCGACAAACCGCCAAATTCGAGTATTGTTCATGGTCTTATTCGCCAAATGTTATGTTCGCCAAATGTTCCTACTGTATGGTATGGAAAAATCTCTACGTTCAGAGTTGGTATGTTGGTCATTGCTCTCCATATACCGTAGTGTCCCGCCTTCAAAAATATGCCCTCCCCCCTCTTTTCGCCCAAGTTCCTGCACAGGGTAGTTTGACTTGTTTTAATGCCCCTGGTGAGCGTCTTGTGGAATATCTACGTGCGCAACTTCAGATTGTCTCTCAGATCAGAGTAGTTACCATTGACATCGACGATACAAGTCATCTCGCTGCACTCTTCAGCAGGAAATATCCCGTGGTACAGTACTGCTGTTCTTGAGGATGGCTACAGCTAGATCATTGTGAATGTTATGGCCCTCGCGTTGAAGTGGCAGCTCTTCTCGCTGATGTAGGAAACCACGCATGATGACCACGAACAGTACTGGCGATATTTGTACTTTTGTAACTGTGAACGTGAACTTTTTGAGGGGGCGTATAGTCGAGACTTCAAAAATCCGCACCTCCCCACTTTTGGCCGGATGTAGTGTACAAAATGGAGGGGGGGGGGGGGGGGGGGGGGTATTAACGGGAGACAGGAAATATGCAGTTCCATGTGGCTCATAAAAGGACTACTATTGGTTCATAGATACATAATCTTATGTAGTAGTGCTGTGGCATAAGACATGATGCGAGTACTTACGTACTAGCTACCCCTCACAGCACAATAAAATTGTACCCAAGCAATGAAACTCGAATGAGGCTACCCAACCACCTGCTGAGTCAGAGACAGTGGATCGTATATACGCTCTTTTGCACGTGAGTTAGAAGAGTCATTTCCTCAATGATTATATCATGGCATTATAAGCTCATACTGCAACAGTAATCTCAGGTGACACATGCCTTGAACAGGGATAAACAGCTCATGAGCTCATTCGGAGGCAAAATGATAGGATCGAAAGAAACACTTTATTGTTTCGATTTCATTTAGTCTGTAGTTTGTAGTATGTATGAAACCCGTATTCATCATCTGCTTAAAATACCAGCATGCACTCACTTGGCAAAATATTCATCTGCCGCAAGTCAGTCCTGTCCGCTCTATTGCGCAGTTTTTTCTGGAGGTTGTCTGCAATCTGGGTAGAGGGAGGGAGGGAGGGAGGGAGGGAGGGAGGGAGGGAGGGAGGGAGGGAGGGAGGGAGGGAGGGAGGGGAGGGGTGGGGAGGGGGGAGGGGGGAGGGAGGGAGGGAGGGAGGGAGGGAGGGAGGGGAGGGGAGGGGGGAGGGGGGAGGGAATTAAGCATATGTTGTTTCAGTAGGGTGGGTGCTAGTGAGTTATTACAACAGCAAAGATAGCTAGCTAGCTCAGCAGTATCTTGGCATCACCATACATGCACACAAATGACCAGAATTGACTGTGGCCAGATTAGGAGACTCTCTCTCTCACCACAACTCTCCCTCCCTTCCTTTTCTTTCATATTTCCCACCACACATCCCTCCCACTGGACAATGACTCTTCCAGGATGGAATGGGCATCTCCCCAAGGGTCACCCAGGGTCACCCTCCCTTCAGGTCTAGAGGACTAAATACGGAGATGATGGGACAGTTGCATGCCTAGCTGGAGTACTGGGATCATGTGATGCAACGATGGGACAGTTGCATGCCTAGCTGGCCGGAGTACTGGGATCATGTGAGGTAGCGATGGGACAGTTGCATGCCTAGCTGGAGTACTGGGATCATGTGATGCAACGATGGGAGAGTTGCATGCCTAGCTGGCCGGAGTACTGGGATCATGTGATGTAGTGATGGGACAGTTGCATGCCTAGCTGGAGTACTGGGAACATGTGATGCAACGATGGGAGAGTTGCATGCCTAGCTGGCCGGAGTACTGGGATCATGTGATGTATGCCTAGCCGGAGTACTGGGATCATGTGATGTATGCCTAGCCGGAGTACTGGGATCATGTGATGTAATGATACACACACGGTAATAAGACTTGGGGCTGAGCGTAGATCTACCTCACTGTAAACGGTACCCTTTCACGAGGTTGATTCTCACGACATCATCTACCATGAAATCAACCCCCGCAAGGTCAACTTGCCAGTGATTGCTCAGTCATGTAAGCAGGAAATGCCTACAAAGCTCCACCCACAGTATGCATATATCCAGTCATGCCATACAGCAGCTGTTAGTCTAAAGGTCCACCCACAGTATGCATATATCCAGTCATGCCATACACTAGCTGTTAGTCTAAAGCTCCACCCACAGTATGCTTCAGTGTTGTATAGCAGTCTACTAAAGTTAGCGTAATATCCATGCTATGTACTACGATGTACTGGCAACACAAAATCATGAAGTGATAATCCAGTGAGTGGATATGTATACATCAGAACTCCTCTTGAATTATAGTCACGTAATTTTGTCCTTCTGATGCAATGCTTTTGAACTGGTATCATGATACTAATTAGGCACCACAATGTACCTGGAGGGTATCAATAAGGTTCTACTGTACTGTAATAGCTAGGTCAAACTGGAGTCAGCCCGGAATCAGTTGGTGGCCCCTATGCAATCTGTAAACATCCCTGGACTGAGTATTGGCCTACCATCACCACTGCTACCGAGCCAGTGCCCCCCCGTGTGAACATGATTACTTGGTAAACATCCCTGGACTGAGTATTGGCCTACCATCACCACTGCTACCGAGCCAGTGCCCCCGTGTGAACATGATTACTTGGTAAAAATCCCTGGACTGAGTATTGGCCTACCATCACCACTGCTATTGTACCGAGCCAGTGACCCCCGTGAACATGATTACTTGGTAAACATCCCTGGACTGAGTATTGGCCTACCATCACCACTGCTATTGTACCAAGCCAGTGACCCCCGTGAACATGATTACTTCAGGGCCGGCGCCAGGTTTTTTGGAGTGGTACGGCCACTGCCGAAGCATAGGTAATATTGGTTGGTATATTATCTATGGCCAAAGGCAGTGCATAGAGGTGCGTAGTGCTGATCAATCCGCGCGAAGCGTGGGAAAATTTTTTCACCTTCATTTTTTCAGTTAGCAGGATGAGCTCTCCGTAGCACCTTCGTGCTTTGCACTGCACTGCCACTATTTTCCGTGACTGTCTCACTCTCGACGTAGAAAGGAAAATGTAAGTTGGCCGGAAGGGTAGCTACATCACGAGCATCTCGTTGCACGTTGCTTGAAGGTTTGGCGCGTTAGTCCTGTCTCCATTCCGTATGTCGTCCCTAGACCATGAAAATCGACGCGATTTGAAACCAAGACTCGCTCTGTCCAGGCTGGCCTTATGGTCGCGGCTTTGGCCGGCGGAAGCCTCAAGGAGGAAACTTTGGATGTAGCTAGCTACGCGCTCGTAAGTCAAAATCCCAGCAACGCCATTTTTCTTCCTCAAAAACTGGTACGGCCATGGCCGTACCGGTGGCGCCGGCCTTGTCACTTGGTAAACATCCCTGGACTGAGTATTGGCCTACCATCACCACTGCTACCGAGCCAGTGCCCCCCCCCCCCCCCCCCCCCCCCCCCCCCCCGTGAACATGATTACTTGGTAAACATCCTGGACTGCTTGTATTGGCCTACCATCACCATAAAGGTGCATTCCAAAGGGCCCCACACATGTGAATAATGCTATGATATCTCTACATAGGCTCAAACAGCGGATATTTACGACCCTATGTATACACTCGAGGCTTCACAACATTGGGTGAGGACGGTCCACATCTACTTGGCTATGACCAGTTCAGTGTTGGCCAATTGTGCTCCTCATTATGCAAGAGCCGCCAAACAGTCTGCACGTTCTCGTGAGAGGAGGAGGGAAATATTGATGTCGGGTCACTCCTACACACTTTAGCATTTCATTAGCTCAGGAGGAGTGGGTCGGACTGTCTGCACACAGATGGTGTTATGATTAACGGTAATAACTAACAAATTAGGCTCTTGAAATTTCCGACAAATACAGCCCTATCCGTTTGTTGTTTAATTATAGCTTGACAGCTGTTTTGTGGGGAACTCAAGAAAAACAAGCCTCATACCACATGCGGAACGCGGGCCTTGTGACAGTCAGAAGCTTATGTGCTGAGTGAGTAAAGATTACATTCCTTACTTGCAGGTTCACGCGGCAAGAAGCTGTTGGTGATGGCTAAGTAAGTGGAAAGTGCTTGCCAAGCAGCGACCAGAGGCAAGTCTTGAGAGGCTAGAGCATCAGCTTTATCAAGTGGCTACCGGTAAAATATTATACACGGGTCACGGGTGTACTTGGTAATTGTGTGTTACTGGACTGCCATCTGAAACTGCTTGTAATCTCACTGTTTGTGGTACTTGGTAACTAGGTTACATGTTTTGAGTAAACCCGTGTCCTGTCACAAACTAGCCTCGTTCCCAGGTCCAATACGAAAACGATTTTTGGATGGGGCCTGGGAATGAGGCTAGTCACAAATTGAGTAGGCTGCCTATTATACAATGCTAGCATAATGTGGCATATCTAGCGTTAAGGAATTATGCCAGCATCACAGGCGGAATCAAGCACCTCATCCGTGCTACCTGGTTCTGGTCTCACGCACTGCCGCTAGTAGAGTGCTAGCTTGCATGTTACTGCTAACTGTTGATGAAGCTCTTTCGTTCTGTTCTGAGTATGCGTTATGTCAGAACATTACTGCACTGGCATGATGGGCTACATGTAGGTGGATAAGCAGAGCATGGAGTGCTCAGAAGCATGAGGAACAGCATAGTGGGGAAATTGTCACACAACGTGGCGGATGTCTAGACAAGAATGTTGCTTATACAGCTGTTGCTGACAGTTAGTTCTGCTACTAACATACACCCACTACAACCATACACAGGTGGTTGTGTGCCCCAGACGTACACATTACATTACAGCGGAACCACACAGTTGGGCCCAAACAAGTGTTTGGATTAGCAAACAATAAAATCGGACTTGTTCAAGTGTCCTGATTAACAAGGAGTTAATGATGTCCAAATTACAGTGTATTAAAGATAGATGATGTTTATGCACAGGGACGTATTGGAGGATAACCAAGTCCTATTCATCACCAGATTCCTCACAATTCATTCACAAAAAACAATTCAAGCATCACATATCCGTATCCGATTCCCCTCAACTAAGAATGCAGTAAATGAACACTTGGACTGTCAGGCAGTATTTTGTGCTACATTTCCAGCTCTGCTGAGTGAAAATATCACCTGCTCACTGACAACTACAATTACACCTCAAACCTATCCCAAGCAACCTACCATAATCACCGAACACAAAACAGAAGTCTAAGAAAACCAGCTTGTTGTATGGTTTCATTTGATTGTGGAACTCTCAAAGATGGTACTGGAATGCAATCTGTTTCTGGAGGGCCAATGCCCCAGAGCCCACACATACTTGCTGGATAATTCACTGTTTGGGAATGAAACCTAATTGTAAACCTCTACCCAAAAGACTAATGGGGCAGCCTTTCAGCTGAATGAAAACAATGGTGATTCGATATGCCAGCACATGGTATCCCTGAAGACAGTTGGGGAGACAGAGAGTCTATGGAAGACCATGGCCAGGGAAGGGGGACTATGTACAGGATATTCCATGTCCATGAGGAGGATAAATCCTCCTCCACTTCTACTGGGATGTACAGACTCATAAACGCCTAGAATTATCCCTGGATTCAGAGTTGGATCAACGATGCTACAGTCTCAATGCCTGGACAACTTGTCCAGGTCACTTTGAATTAGAAAATTGAGTGGTCAATCATTTAGACAAGTGTCAGGTCCTGGTTGTTTGGGAGTAAATCAGGGAGGGAGGGAGGGGGGAGGGAGGGGGGAGGGAGGGAGGATGGAGGAAGGTAGGTAGAGATGGAGGGGGGCAGGAGGAGGATAGACCCAAACCCATCCACCCAGTCCCAGAGGGAAGGTATGTTGGGATGTAAAGAACAATTCCTAACAGCTTGACAATGTCTGGACAATGTCCTGGCGCATCGCACTATGACTGATCATTTATCCGGAGTGCAATGGCAATGGCTGCCCTTTGTTTCAGAGAGCTCGGAAGAGACTCCTCTATGAACTATGTAACTAGTATGGACCTGGGACAGAAGTGATCTGGGAATGAGGCTGCAGTACTAATGGTACCTTTGCTCGTTGCAGCTGCTGTGTCTGTATGAAGAGTTTTGGAGACGTGGTCAGGTCTGCAAGGGGAGAGAGGAGGTGTCACGGGATAAAGAGGAGCATGAGTTGGAGTAACAGACTCAATTCTTGTCTGTACATTACAAATGGGATGCAACGTTGTTATTTAGTGTACTCATGGTAGTTTGGGATTTATGGTCCATAAGCTGCCGGAATTACTGGAGATTACTGGAGTGTGGGAGATTACTGGAGAGTGCAGGAGATTACTGGAGAGTGTGGGAGATTACTGGAGATTACGGCAGATCAGTGTGTGTCACATGCACAATGCGTGAGACCTGACAGGCCTGTGTTAGTGCAGTTTGGCATACGACAGTAAATTATCTCTCCTGAAATAGATAATGCTTCAGAGGTCTCCCCTCCCTCATTGCATCCGTGTGAGTCCAGCATAGCTCCTTACTCTGACACACCAACAGCCTTGTGCAACAGTGTCTTTGGCGAGCACTGGCGTTGTCAATACATAAATAAGTACGAAGGTCGCGTGTGTCACTAGTCTAGTCCCACCCACCGAACACCCACTTCCACTAGTCACACGCAGTACAAAGTTCATCACTACCTCCGAACTTCCCAGTCATTACACACACGCAGTACAAAGTTCATCACTACCTCCGAACTTCCCAGTCATTACACACACGCAGTACAAAGTTCATCACTACCTCCGAACTTCCCAGTCATTACACACACACACACACACACACACACACACACACACACACACACACACACACACACACCCATACATGCACACACACACACGTTTAAAATCATGCAAACTTTGGCATGCGCATCGTCCTTGCCTACAAAATGGAACAAGAAACACTCCAGAGTCGGCAAGTCATATTGGCTCCCGTGAAGTAGAAAAAGAACCACCCACCCTTTACCAATTTGTAGTAACCCGACCCACAGCTGCTTGCACTCACTGAGCTCTGAAAAGTATGCTTTGAAGGTAATTGGATAACCAAACAGAAACGGCCCTACATTTTGCGGAGGAACAGCTACACAACTTGGGGTAATGGTGTTGGTGTTGAAGGGCCATCTTGGTCAATGCAGTAATGGAGTGTGTGGGGGGACGTCCACCACGGAGTGCGGGGGGGACGTTCACCACAGTCAGCTGGTGGTTTAGTTTGTCCCAGTTTCGGAGACAATGGAACCATATTTGAGAGGCAACAAAGCTAATAGGATCAAGGATTGATTGATACATGATAAGGCTTCCACACATGGCGACCACACAACAGACCATTTCAACAGTGTCCTAGCAATTTCAACTGGCAGCACATGCAAACAAAGTTCTACTGCGGCCAATAAAATCACACTATAAATTGATTCTTACTTGTGCAAAGCAGCACAAAAGATGTGAAAGTCTACTGCTAAGTAATTCGCAGCTGTATAAATGAGGGAGGCAGTTCCAAGTCAGTACATCTGCAAGCATTTCGCAGCCAAGTCAGTCTGTCACTAGGGGTCTGACAGTTAGGCTAAATTGGCCCAGCACACACACGGCTGATGCTACAAAGCTGCAAGAGGAGAGCAAGTACATAGTTGAGGGGGTGTGCTAGCCATCAAGAATGTAACAAGCGCACAGTGTCCATGCTTCGAATTCCATTCACACTTGACAACTGATGATGAAGAAATGCCGTCAGAACTAAACAACACATGTTCCGTCTAATTGCACAATGCGTAAAAGTATGTGCGTATACAATGCATGAGTAATCGGCTAACAGTCGTGTTTCAGAGTGTATTGTCTGAACCTTCACTGTCAACACTGCGATACAATTCAATTATCTTAGGGTCAAATCCTATACATACATGTACATCTGCCCATGATACAGTGTCAGCCCCTACTTCGGCTGGCCTGTATAATGCCACAGTATATTCGAAAGAGTGCCCATCAGTTTTGCGAGCTGGAGTCGGGCACCCAAAAATAAGTGTTGGCTTGAGTGGTGGAACACTGTCCATCGATAGTTGTCAATTGGTACGCCTGTCCATCAGTACATCGATACTTCTGTTCCTCAGATTTAGGTCATCGTTTACGTAACACTGTAACGAAGGTTCCAAAATATTAGTTCCATTACGTAGATATGCTCAACCACTCCCGTGAAGGACATGGTGGAGATGTGGGAGTGCCAAACTTCATTGATACGTCCGTCCATCGGCACAGCTATCCATCGGCACATCTGTCCATCAGTACATTGGTACATTGGCACATCCGTTCATCGATACATGTGTCCATCGATACATCTGTCCATCAGTACATCCGTCCATCAACACATGCACATCTGTCCATCGTTACAGCTGTCCATCGGTACATCCATCCATCGATATATCTGTCCATCGGTACATCTGTCCATTGATACATCTGTCCATCGGTTCATCTGTCCATTGGTACATCAGTCCACTGATACATCTCTCCATCGTTACAGCTGTCCATTGGTACAGCTGTCCATCGATACAGCTGTCCATCTGTCCATCAGGTTGTTTACTAAACTCTGAATGACAGCTAACACTGTATTCACTATGACTTCAGTTTCCTGCCAACTCAAAAGGGAATCCAAGTGCAAGAATGCAATAGCAGATTGATCAGGAGCAGATCACCTTCAACAACCACCCACCAAACCCAATATAGCACACACCAGAGTGTCTTCATGTGGCCTCGGTATTGGTACCCACATGATCCACAGGAAATGATGTCATCAGTGCCCATACCATATAGCAGCATGTTATCATGTGAGCTCCGTATTGGTACCCACACGATCCATATGGTACTTCAGTTCAATTTCACTTTTTGTAGTCAGGAAAGTATTTATTATGTACAAATTTTGGGAGGATTTACTTGGACAGAGTCAGGGCCATAAGATACCTGGTCCAGTAGTACTGTACCAGCATTTGGGAGGGAGATTTGATACAAGGAGGCAGCTGCTTGCACAGACATTTCAAACTCATATGAAAAGCAAAGTCATGCTCATGGCAGTATTGCTAGACTATGGCATAATTATTCCGTGAAATTTGACAGGGATGCTGAGAGAGTGAGAAATAATCTGCGGTCAAGAATTGACATGTTAGCAAGCCAATCAGAACAGAAGCTGTCAACAGATGGCATATACCAGGAGCGCATAATGAGGAAGCGAGGAGAATTTGGTAGCTAGTGATGTAATTGGATATAACAACGTATGAATGTCTTCAGCTGCCACAAGTGCCATCCATTGTCATAATTCTTGACCTTTGACCTCAATCTAATGAAATGAAGGAGTTGCCAACACAGTGCAAGTCATGACATGGAATGTACGCCTGTGTAGGCTACCTTTCCATAGCAGAGCTGTAGCAACATTCGGGATTGAAGATGGAGACCCTGTCATTCTTGTAACCACTTTCCCTCTCCCAACTACACCCTACCTCACCCTCTCGTTAGGATGTACAACTAACTGGATTATTAATTCATTGTAGTACTAGAAGTTGCTCATTATTAGGTGCATGTCTATATCTCCACAGGCAGGAAACGCCAATAAGCGAGGTGTGTTCAATTTCGAATGACATTCCTCGAATAGAAAGTATTTCCGATTATAGCATTTTTCCATTCTGTAGGACCGAAAATGGTTGGAAGAAGACTTCAGCACTTAATAATGAGTAGCTGGGACGAGAGTCGAACATGTGCCTAACAGCAAATATGAGCCTATAAGTGAGCTGCGCCTAATAATGAGCCACTACGGTATCTTTGCATGAAATAACGGAGGAAATTTATAGTTACATAACTGACAACATGTCGAGTGAGTTTGCTTATATTAGAACCTTCCCTAGCGCAGAGTTACATGCTCTTTCTCCGCAGCTGCCACAATGAAAATGATGTCGCCTTGCACTCTTGTGCAGTTTGGGAGACCAAGGTTGTAGTCTGAGGAGAACGATCGTGGACCATGTGGAACAAGGTACATCCACAGAGAGAGAGAGAAAAAGCTGCTCACCCAGTGCCAACTAGGGGTTCCAGGGGTAGACACGACCATGCTATCTTCACCCTACAGGAGAATCCATCCCATCCACTTCCTCTTCTCCCGTGCTCCAAAGGACAATGCCGGAAGTGACATTAGTGGTTAAAGGGTTAACTTAACTTAATGCCGGGTTGATTACTGAGTGGATGGATTGATTGATTGCAATTGGTTGATTGCAATTGGTTGATTATGTAATCATTGGAAATTAACGTATCATGAATCATGATGTTGCTTTGTACCGTAATCAATGCATAATAGCATGCTGATTGGATAAATAAGTACATGTACGTAGTTCGTTAGCAACGGCATTTATAGCTGCTGGTAGGCTTGTGCAATAGGTCAAAGTCTCATCAGAATGCCTCAGGTCTTTCTCTCACCTCATGGATAGACTCTGAGTGCATCCACCAGCTTGTACTATATACATGTAGCTAGCCTCGTGCACATGAATGTGAAGTCACATAGTGCTAATATTATTGTTGTGGGTTCAACATTAGCTAACAGTACCCTTTATGTTGTGTGACTGTCACTTGAATGGAGTCCAATACAGTAGTTGCTGATTGTCAATTGTTGGACTTCACACGGCTGGAGAACTTTCTTGACAACGTTTCGATCAGCTGATCTTCCTCAGGCAGCACAGAATGATCGAAACGTTGTCAAGAAAGTTCCCTTGTCGTGTGAAGTCCAACAATCGACAATCATTACGTACACCACGGCGACATGTCTCTTAACCAAAACGTCACAGTAGACAGTTATTAATACCACCAAATCTCCTACATCTCCAATCTAAATTCGGTCACTTTTAATAATAGTGACCTTAAGGTAGGGTCACTGTAGCCTCGTTCCCAGGCCGCGTGGGAGGAGGAAAGACGTCTTTCTCCACCCACGCGGCCTGGGAACGAGGCTAGGGTCACTGCTCATGCAATTTTGGCTGTATGATGGAGTTGCATGATGAGTGTTGGCTAATATTTGATTGATGACACAATCCTGTATTGTGGTGGTCCCAACTTCTCAACTTGGTGCAAAGTTTATACAAATATTTGTATATCTACATGCATTCCAAACAAGTGGGTCACAAATACAGGCCACTATTCCTGTCACAGTAATATCATTCCCAAGTACTACACACCCAGCATAACCATTCAAGAGAGAACTTGGAGGGACAGGGAGGATGCGGTCAACGATGGCAGGGATCGGGAGGGTATAGTGGCAGGAAGGGCCAGGGCAGGGATTGGGAGGGTAGGGATTAGGAGGACAGGGACAGGGATGGACAGCAGAGCACTCATGATGTAATGTTCCCTGCATTTTGCCATTCACATGAATACCACATTTTGTACTGTATAATATACCGAAAGTTAATGGCCTGGGGACAAGGATGGTGGGAACGAGGCATGGGAACAAAGCTGGTGTTGGCATGGGGACGAGGCTCAGAGGCATGGGAACAAGGATGGTGTTGGCATGGGAACAAGGCTGGTTGTGGCATAGGAACGAGGCTCATGGCGGCATGGGAACAAGGGATGGGAACGAGGATGATGTTGGCATGGGAACAAGGCTGGTGTTGGCATGGGATGGGAACAAGGATGATGTTGGCATGGGAACAAGGCTGGTGTTGGCATGTTGGCATGGGATGGGAACAAGGATGATGTTGGCATGGGAACAAGGCTGGTGGTGGCATGGGATGGGAACAAGGATGATGTTGGCATGGGATGGGAACAAGGATGATGTTGGCATGGGAACAAGGCTGGTGGTGGCATGGGATGGGAACAAGGATGATGTTGGCATGGGATGGGAACAAGGATGATGTTGGCATGGGATGGGAACAAGGCTGGTGGTGGCATAGGAACGAGGCTGCTACCACTACCAGCCTCGTTCCATGCCAACACCAGCCTTGTTCCCATACAAAAATGTGGGCGCTTATCTTACTGATGCTGAAGAGGAATGCAATTGCAATCAGGGTTTAATGGATACATTGCCCACACTACATCATTAACATTGACCTTCATATGATCCTAATGAGATCCCTTAGAAATGCATGGCACACATCCCAAAGGCAGTGATTTGTTACCATAGCTATACACAATGGTCAAGCAGGAAGCGAGCCAATCCTTGACCAGTGTAGGAGGGATTGCTTGGTGAAGAAGAATCTAATTGCTTGAATTATAGGCTACACAGTCCAATGCAAGTGAGCACTGAAGGAGGGGGGGGGGGGGGGGGGGGGGAGAGAGAGACTGGGGGGGGGGGGGGGGGAGAGAGAGACTGACTGATGGACTTGGCCAGTCCTATTCAGGGCCAAATGGGAAGAACAGTTGGGTTCTGGCTGTGAGAAGCACCACAGATGTACCAAAACAGGGCCGTAATGAAGTTAGGATTACACTGAGTCTAACTCAATTTATCCCCACTAGTGTGTAGGGTTACCGGTGTGTGAGTGTTGAGTTACACTGTGTGGTAGTAATGCTTCTGGCTTCACTGCTGAGGTGATTGCATCCGATCAACTTCACGCTAACTGAGTATCTCAGACCCTTTCATCCACCATCGATATTGCTTCCATTATAGTGTGTGGTAGTACAATGCAGCTACTCTGTGCTGAGGTTTGGTTGGGTCCGGGTCTGAGGTCAAGAGTGCGCCACCTGGTCCCAAACCTTGCAAACTGAAAATATACTTCAAAAGCGAGTATTGTTGTGAGTTCAGAGTGATAAGCTAGGAGTTGGAGGGGGAAATTCTTTTTCCTTTAGTTAAGAAAACACAACCATATGGGAGTTTTGAAGAGTTGGCGGAGTATGATGGACTTGGTATCCGGGTCCTGGGGGGTAGCTGGGTGCGATGGATATCCAGGCCTGGTGGGTATCTAGGTGCTGATGGATATCCGGGCCTGGGGGGTATCTAGGTGCGGATGGATATCCGGGCCTGGTGGGTATCTAGGTGCGGATGGATATCCGGGCCTGGGGGGTATCTGGGTGCGGATGAATATCCAGGCCTGGTGGGTATCTAGGTGCGATGAATATCCAGGCCTGGGGGGGGGGGGGGGGGGGGGGGGGGTAGCTGGATGTGGATGGATATCCGGGCCTGGGTGAGTATCTGGGTGTGGATGGATATCCGGGCCTGGGGGGTATACGGTCATCACTGCAAACCCAAACTAGGATTGATTCTAGCGATTGCATAACGATCATATTGAACTTCACATTAGCAATACATTACAGTAGGTAGGATTGTTAACACATTACATACATAACACCTTACATAAACAGCGTACATAAAACAGGCTCAATTACTTTATAAACAGCGTACATAAAACAGGCTCAATTACTTTTGTGTGTTTTCATATAAAATACCAAACGACTGAGCGTGGATAAGGAAGTTTCTATACTTAGCTTCTATAATTATTGTAATTGCACATGTGCAAGATATGCACTCAATGATGTCCAATTGCAATATCCCAGCCACGGATCCCAGCACTAAAATTTGACAAACAATCGATCATCAATGATCACTCCTAGCCTCGTTCCAAGGCTGTGTCCTGGGAATGAGGCTAGCTAGATCACTCCTACTGTACAGCTCATACCACAGGTTGCACTGTACATATAAATCCACTCTAGCACTTCTAATTAGACACACAAGTCCATCGAACGTGCATCAACCTACGGACGCAGTGTCAACTGCACATTGCAACGTTGACCAGAGTGGTACACCTAATCGCTAATCGGCAATCAAGCATCAAGATCAAAGAGAGTGTAGTCAATCAAGGCTTGTTTGCTTGCCTATCAGAGAAGCACACCTCACGGCAGTCCCGAGACTCAATTTGTACCCATTCTGCCACCAGCTAATCAATCATCAAAAAGAAAGACATGAATCCACCTAACCCGCCTAACCACTACTAATCAACCAAGTTTCACTGGCCAAAGGGAAGTCGACCCTACCCACACTAAGGGTACATGTGACCCTCTCCCACCCTGCTCGCTCTTGTACCCAAATGCAAAAGGGTGGGCATGCAGTAGGCGTTGTACGGGAAGCACACAGAGGAATGCAGACCATATGATGGCCGAGTAGCGCAGGTCACTGTGGCAGCTGTGAAGTGTGGCTCATTGCAACAACCACTGTGGCTTGTTGAGCTTATTCAGGTCATTGCGGGTAGCTGTGGTTAGGTGTGGCTCAGTAAGTCAGCTAGCCAGCAGGAAGTGCAGAGTTACAGGCATGGCAGCTGGTGTGTGTAGGACAAATCACAAACTTTAGGAGATCTGTTACATGTGAACACAATACCTCTGTACCCACCATAGTGAACTATGGGATATCTACGCCATTAACATAGCAGTACAACTTGATGGTGTAAACATGGAGTTCAATCTAGCAAATTCCCGTACAACCCAGTGGTGTGCACGGCTGGAGACCAAGGAACCAACTTGGTACAGAGTGTTACATCATATCAGTCACATACAGCAGTGTCAGGCTATAGCCATGCTACCCACATAGACGTCGTCTCGTTCCCAGACTTTCTTTGTCCATACAAAGGGAGTCTGGGAATGAGATTACACACAATTAAACATCACCCCACCAGAATCTCTACCGAGGAGAAGAACTTGATACACAAGCTAGAACTCCATTAGCACTAACACAGACCGACTTACAGTACCATTTTACCTGCCACGCCCACCAACCGCTATTGATGGTTACCACAATCTTGCACTTGTGCAAAGTTCATGGGAAATGGGAACACTGGGAACACTGTCAGGATGTGGTAGCAGGGGAAATGAACTTTCACCCCACATAACCACATGTATGACTGTATGACATCAATTAAATGTCAGGTGTCATGTAAGAACTCCTATGCACACTCTGGAGGGTGGTGCATTACTGGGCTGTACATTCATTCCCTGAAGAAAACCACCAAAATGTGGCTGAAGCATTGATCGATAGCCATCTACAACTACCTATAATCACTCAATTCGCTGGTGAACATCTGACTAAGAAGCACTTGCTATACCAACCCCCTTCCACCGTCGGAAGAACACGACAAGCTACAACCGGGAAACGGCTTGTAAGTCAGGTGTGCCGTACACAGTTAAAGGATATCCCAACTACATGCACATGTATTCTTCCTGTTCAGATGATGAATGCAGCTCTCTGATTGGTCGCTTAGATACTCCCTTACCGGGAAGAATGTGCTTCTCCACCAACACTTCCCTGTCTGCCCGATTCTTTAGTCTCTTTTCCAGCTCTAAATAAAGAATAGAGAAGTAAATCGGAATAAATCGCCTGCAGTAATGTGTACTGTATGTGTGTATGCCCACACACGTGTGTGTCTCTTGGCTGGGTTTGAAAGAAAATCAAATTACACAGCAACCTCATTCACAGTTTCATCCCTAATACCCTGGTCTGGGAATGGGACTAGCTTATTCAGACTTGACCTCAAACACTGTGCCATCATTGGAGGAACAAAACCACTCAATCAATAGGGCACTGTGTAGGAGAGGTACAATTAGACTGATGTGTGGGGGTCAATGAGCCAGCTGTCCCGAAATTATCAGGTAATAATATCCAATTATCCATCTGCTAGCAGTGGAGCGTGATGGCCTAGCAGCAGGGATACATCCCATCCCATGTTCACCCGAAACATTGCGCAGCATTAGCTTTGCCTCCAAAGAGCTCTTTCTACCATGTACTGTTGAACTGTGCATACAGTTGTACATGATGAGTTGGCATGCCATAAAAATGACCATTCCAGGGCAGGCATCCAGCAATTAACAGGGCTGTAGCTTTTATAGGGGGGTGGTTATAGCAAATGAGGCTGACCAAAGAGCTTGTGTTCCACACATATACACAAAACAGCACACACAAACACTCGTACACACAACACGCATGCACTCACATTGTCAGATATACACAGTCATACGTACATCATATACGTGTACATGCCTGTTCACTCATATAGGGACAATGACAGAGTTAATCACAGCACTAACCAAGCATAGTGCACATCAGAATGAAACAGGTCCAACCACGAAAGACTCCTCTCAGAAACTTGCACAGCTAAAGTCAGTGAGCATAGCACTTACGAGATTCTCCTACAGATATGCCACACTACTGTAGCTAGCCTACTGTACTGACAGCCAGATGGCAATGATCACAGAACACTAACAGCCAGACAACAGCTACAGACACTGCAACTGTTTCACAGACAGCTATACTTATATCTAGATTAGTGACAGCAGCTAGGTCGGTAGGTCTCTCACACAGCCCAACAGCAAACAGTTCATCCAAATCTCTCTGGCAATC
Organism: Axinella damicornis; assembly: GCA_963931865.1. NCBI lineage: Eukaryota > Metazoa > Porifera > Demospongiae > Axinellida > Axinellidae > Axinella > Axinella damicornis. The sequence continues at coordinate 12,243,954 of OZ007510.1, read as the reverse complement.
TAGTCAATTTCCTTGAACTGATTAAATACTCAGTTTGTTTGTTTTCAGATCTTTGATTGGTTTCAGTTTTAGTTCAATGCAGGCTCTTCAGAAAAAGGTCATCAAAGAGTTTATCCAGACACTCTACCTCCACTAAAACACAACCTAGCAGACTGTGGTCCTGGAACTAGTAGAGACTCTATATGACTACTGCACTTCCACTGGCTACAGGAACTCATATGACCAGCAATAATCATTTTTAGCAAAACCACTAACAACTAATAATTAATTTCCTAGCAACAGTAAGCCTTCAAACTCGCTGTGGATTGAGTCGTAAACAGTCCATTATGACAGAAAAGCTTGTTTGATTGTACACACAGTTAATGTAGCTGCTCACCTTCCTGGATGTAGGTTCGATCCTTGCTGGAAATATCCACCGAGCTCAGTGGTGATGTGAGGTCGACATACATCTCCACTTGGTCTTCTGAGATGGACGCCATCGTGGATTGGGATGGCTACCAAATGTGCAAACACAACTTTGAGAGGTTCTTTGCCTTCAGCAACTTATAATACACTCTCAGAGAGTAGGCAGATAATAGAAAAGGTAGCTATCTAGCTGCCACTTTTCGGCTAAATGAAATAGATCTTGCTAAGCTAAATGAAATAGATCTTGCTAAGCTATCACAGTCTTGGACTTGATCAAGTAGATACCGTGTCACTGTGTAATCTCTAGAACCACTCATGCGATAATAATTCACAAATCTCTTTGGCTGTACACCACTACTTTGATGTCAGCCTTTCACGACGGCGATCGGTACAGCGGCTTCTGAAGGTGACAATCAGAAGCTTTCCTAGCAGGTCAGTCGGTCAGCAGATTGACCCAGACAGCTATGAATCGTGCTCTCAAGCGCCAAGCACCTCAACTATCTTTGGGTGTGATTCGTAAAAGTCCGGACATCGTCATGGGACGGACAGGCCCCACCCCCATTTAATTGTTATTACGTCATGGTGTTTACATCAGCAAACTCATCTGCTCATCAAACTTGAGTCGGCTACAAAAAGTCTACATAGAGTTGAAAGCTTGAATCTCGACCAGAATGCCCTTCTCAAGCAAGGATTCCTGGTAAATAGGGCGTGAACACCTCGGTCTGACGCATGAACGTAGTCTATTAGCGTTGTGTTATGTACACTTGTGTACATGAACTTGGGATCCCGGGAAGAGAGGGAGTGTGCATTTATTGGAGTAAAACACGAACTTATTGCTTCGTTTGATTGCGTGTCCTCGTAGGCACGCTCCAACTTTATTGCAAGAGAGAGGTGTTTGATCTTCTTGCCCTGAGCTTGTCTTGATCACATGTACGACGTACCTATGACAATTGTAGCGGTGTGCAAGAGACCTCCCTTGTGGCACTCAGTGCTGAAATGTGTAGTGGTGCCTTCATTCCTTGCACTGTCCAGAGCTCCATGTTGCTCTACTGTGACATTTCTCAGCCCAACGAACTGTACCAAACTTGCGTTTTAAATTTAATTTGCATGAGTGAGCTGGAAACAAGGCTAGCTACCAATTTAGAGTCCAGAAACTAACAATTTACTGGAGTGGCATTCTGTGAATTTCTTTCAGTAGCAATTGCTTGAACACAGTAGCACTGCATTAAATATTGTCTAAAGTGCTATGGCATTCAAACTCAAAGCGTACGTTCAAAGAAACAGATGTAGCAGTGAATTCCTGCAGTTTTGAATGTTTGATTGTGAGACGTGTCCTTATCTTCTGTTGCTCAGGGTGAGTGACTATAACTCACTGGTGGAGCTAGGGGCCCGCATCGGAATCAAGATCAGAGAGAGGGACGCACAGGAGAATGGCGCCGCACAGAGTGTCAAGGTGTGTGGAATGTGCAGTACACAAGGCACACGAAAAGCACAAACTAAAGTTTGCACTCTACCACGCCCACTGATTTGTTGTCTTTTACACGGGCATTGTGATGGTGACTACCCCAGTGTGAACTTTGCACCCTTTGAGCACCATTCAATCTCTGAAAGGACAGGGTATACTGGGTGTATTTAGGTCCTATGGTGGGACACATGGTCACAATAGGTTGGTATGGTACCTCTTTGAACAGAGCGCTATGCATGTCTCTCTGTGGATCGTGTCCATCGCTTTGTGCAGTAGAATGTTACGATGGATGTCTGTGCATCCTGCCTCTTGTCTGTGGCCATTCATTTGTGACTGGTGCTTTATGGTGGTGGAGTATTGAGATCCACTTCCTCATTTATTTACACACAACCTGGCCAATCAGATTGATTGAATTTTATCATGTGACTGAGATTGATGGTTGTATTTGTAAAGTGTGAGGTGTATGGTGGGGTGAGGTAAGGGCTTTAGTGTTGCACAATTGCACAATATCCCCACTTTCATTCACATTGGGGGCAACATTTTATGGTATCATAATCAGGTGATTGATATCGGCACAGTATCAGATATTGTGATGGTGAGAGTATCCAACATGAGGGGGTAGATCAGAGGGAGATATGAGGGGGCAGGTCAGAGGGAGATGTGAGGGGGCAGGTCAGAGGGAGATGTGAGTGGGCAGGTCAGAGGGAGATGTGAGGGGGCAGGTCAGAGGGAGACGTGAGGGGGCAGGTCAGAGGGAGACGTGAGGGGGCAGGTCAGAAGGAGACATGAGGGGGCAGGTCAGAGGGGGACGTGAAGGGGCAGGTCAGAGGGAGACGTGAGGGGGCAGGTCAGAGGGAGACGTGAGGGGGCAGGTCAGAGGGAGACGTGAGGGGGCAGGTCAGAGGGAGACGTGAGGGGGCAGGTCAGAGGGAGACGTGAGGGGGCAGGTCAGAGGGAGACGTGAGGGGGCAGGTAAGAGGGAGACGTGAGGGGGCAGGTCAGAGGGAGACGTGAGGGGGCAGGTCAGAGGGGGACGTGAGGGGGCAGGTCAGAGGGAGCCGTGAGGGGGCAGGTCAGAGGGAGCCGTGAGGGGGCAGGTCAGAGGGAGACATGAGGGGGCAGGTCAGAGGGAGACGTCTGGGTGGAAGTGAGGGGGCAGGTCAGAGGGAGCCGTGAGGGGGCAGGTCAGAGGAGACGTGAGGGGGCAGGGTGGAAGTGTTACTGCTGGTGGCTCTGAGGAAATGGTCTCAGAAACTGTACAGTTGCTAATTTGATACAGCTAATTTGATTGTTGTTGTCATTTGTGGGGCTTGCTTCAAACAGAGTTCTTCTTGAGATCCCATTGCCTAGGCAGCACGTTGGAATGTTGCCCATACCTTAGTCTTATCATGGTGTTGCCCAGGTACCACTGTGCAGGACCTCTCCACATATTAATGCAGTGACTCTTAATTCGAACACCCGCCTTTTCGAAGAAAAGTGCTTAATTTTTGTATTCCAATAAGTTTGAGCACCCACATTTGAAATTAGTATTTCTATTTTTCGAACAGTCGCATGCGCATACATGTACAGCTCACAATAGTACTGCCAGAAAATGCACAACAGCATACATGCAGTTACAGTAGAGGGCAGTCCAGCAGAGCAGAAGGTATTTACATCATGATCCCTCTCAGCAGGAGCTTATGAGCACCCTGCTCTGAGATATCAACCTCCCGGCATTGAACAGCGTCTCTCATGTGCTGTTGCACAAATCACATTGCTGTTTTGTGAGTGTGACCCGTACCTCGGAGTTGTCTCTGCCTCATTTGTCTGTGCCGTTATCTCCTCAGTCTGGGCCCTGCTCGCTCTCACTCATACTCGTTTGGCACCCGTACCATAGCTGCTCTGTCCCTTGTAGTGCCATCACGACCACTCTCTGGCCTGTTGCTGCGGGGCCCTACTGAGTCCTGCTTCTTGCCAGTCCTCAGCATCGTGCAATACCAGGCCATGGTCTGTGTAATTCGCTTCTAATGATTCGAACACCCCGCTTTTCTCCAGAAAAATCGATTTTGAACACTGGAAAATGATCATTAGAGTCATTACGTATACGGTAGGCTGAATGCTCATACTACTTAATGTTATTCATGCTAATTAAGATTTGAAAAGGGGGTAAATGTAATTGTATGCTCATTTACGAAACAGTTCAATGATGTGTCGACTTGTACTCAATGGCAGGAGGATTAAGATTAAAAGGATTGAGAAGGCACCAAGGTGCAGAAGGCAAAAACAAAGAGCAACAACCAAGACCAGGAAGAAAGGGCTGAAAAATCTGTAATACCATAAACTTCCTGCAACTGTTGTGACCTCGCTGACACTCAGCGACATTTGATTCCTCATTCTCTATCATCCTGCATGCAGCTTACTCACGCTCGGCCCACAATGTCCTGGTTATGTCTTTCTGATACACGCGTACGGTCACTAGTAGCCAGTATGTAATAATTATACTATCAAGCAGTTACCTATAATTTGCGGGTACTAATTTTAGCGAATTGGGCATGCAGTGGAATTGGCGAATATTAATTTTAGCGTTTTAACTCACCAGAGCTGCTGGCAACTAATCCGTTCTACGGTTCAAGAGGCAACCCCCGCTGCTCAGCATGGCTCAGTCTGCTGGTAAAGGCTAGTGCAACAGGTAGGACAAACTCACTTTTCAGAATGATGTCTCAGGTCTTGCTCTCACCTCGCAGATAGTTTTTGATACAGCTTCACAGATTGCTTCGTAGGTGGATAGCTTGCGACTCTAATGCACACGTATGTGACGTCACATGCTGCTAGTATTGTTTGCTCAAAATTTAGCGATTTTTACAAATTCGCTAAAATTAATACCCGCAAATAAATAGTGACCTTAAGGTAATTGCTTTCCCAAAGATCTCTCACTTTGAAGAAGCCCACTGTAGCGGACAGTTCTCTGTCTTCCCAGAGATGTTCATTTATGGAGTTTCCAGTGGATCTACACTGGGTGTACCATCTCCCCCTCCAGCCCACTTCCTGCCCCAAGTGTTTACCTTACCCTGTCGTACACAAACAATGTATGAATAACACCAGAACCTTGAGATGCTGGGATATGACTGCTTTTGATTGCATACTGTGTAGTAAATGCAGAGCCTTTCTGGATTGTGTTTAATAAATGTACGTTGACAATACAGTACAATATGATACAGCCTGTTCCCGGTGGGTAGAGCCTGTTCCCGGTGGGTAGAGCCTGTTCCCGGTGGGTAGAGCCTGTTCCCGGTGGGTAGAGCCTGTTCTATGTCACTGTGTGTGTGTACAGTCTGTTCCATGTCACTGTGGGTAGAGCCTGTTCTATGTCACTGTGTGTGTGTACAGTCTGTTCCATGTCACTGTGGGTAGAGCCTGTTCCATGTTAGAGCCTGTACAGTGGGTAGAGCCTGTTCCATACAGGAAATTGCAACATTCTTGCACAATCCGAGCGCCTAGCGCGACTGCTAAATCAGCACTGACCATATACGGGTATAGACTCTAAATTCAAATTTGCCCCGCGTAGACCGACCCGGCAATACCTGCACGGTCACAGAACTCCGGCCAGAACGGTTCAGTGATCCAGACGCTGTAGCAACCTGTGTCACGGGGTGGATAAACACATTCTGAGGTTGTTCCATGATTACTCAGCGCGCGCTTTCTGTGTAAGCAGCGTATGTACGCATGCGCAAATCTCAGACCTCAGACCTCAGGATGTCAGATTGTGCAAGAACGTCGCAATTTCCTGTATCACAGTGGGTAGAGCTTGTTCCATGTCACAGTGGGTAGAGCCTGTTCCGGGTAGAGCCTGTTCCATGTCACTGTGGGTAGAGCCGTTCCGTGTCACTGTGGGTAGAGCCTGTTCCATGTCACTGTGGGTAGAGCCGTTCCGTGTCACTGTGGGTAGAGCCTGTTCCATGTCACTGTGGGTAGAGCCGTTCCGTGTCACTGTGGGTAGAGCCTGTTCCATGTCACTGTGGGTAGAGCCGTTCCGTGTCACTGTGTGTAGAGCCTGTTCCATGTCACTGTGGGTAGAGCCTGTTCCATGTCACTGTGTGTAGAGCTTGTTCCATGTCACTGTGTGTAGAGCCTGTTCCATGTCACTGTGTGTAGAGCCTGTTCCATGTCACAGTAGGGGAGAGCCTGGGACTGAGGCTAGGAGAATGCTCAGACAATCTCTCTATCCATGCTGTCATGGACCAATTCTTCCCCCAGCAACCCCAACTGAAGCACTTCTCTATGCCCCTGACAAAGGACAATGGTTTTACCCACATCCTCATATTGATATGTCACACAATTAAGTCCCCAATGTGATTCCTCTCAAATCTGTTTGATTCTAGTTTTATCTGGAGCAAGGAAGTGACAAGTTCTGAGTCTGTCTCATCCTTCTTTTATCTATAGTGCTTCAAGCTACTTCAAAGCTATATTATATGAGGAAATCATAATTGGGAATTCAAAACAGACAATGTCATTAAAATTAATCTATTTCCTTCAAGTTGTGCAATTAGACTGAGGTGTCAAGGAAGTGATGTAAGTGTACCTGGTGGAGTTCTTTATTGGATGGCGCTATACCATGCAGTCATGCAGTATTGTTCCATGTGCACATGTATGCACAGCAAGGGTAAAGCAATGCCTTTGGGTCTGTCTGTCTGTCTGTCTGTCTGTCTGTCTGTCTGTCTGTCTGTCTGACTGACTGTCTGTCTGTCTGTCTGTCTGTCTGTCTAACTGTTGGCAAAAAGTTCAAGATTGCTTCAAGCAGGTTAGCTAAGGTGTTTACATACAGCTGTACTTCACACTCAACACAAACAATCAGATGTTTCTGTACCTGATACAAGGCCAGGCAGTTAATGTTTTCAGCTACTTCCTATTATTGTTTGTTGGCCACCTGAAAAACGTTTAAAATTGTACATGGAGGCAAATGAATGCTATAGCAATAGGAGTTAGGGTTAATGTAAATTAAAGACTTTATGTCCAATTGTGGGAAGATCTCATCATATAGGCAAGTCTACCATCCGGATGAAACACATCGCCAGGCATAGTATTGCTGTCACCTCAATGTTGCTAATGTTGCTCCTGAGCAGTGTCCCACAGAAGGGTGTGCCAGATAGTGTCTCAGAGGATGTCATACATGCTGTCATTGTGGAAGGAAGTGACAAGTTGTGATTCTTCTTTTATCTCCAGTGCTTAAAGCTACTTCAAAGCCGCTTCGTATGAGGAAATCATAATTTGGAAACAGGCAATGTCATGGATCCCTTAGCCATATTTCCCTGCAAGTTATGCAATAAGACCGCAATACGACCGCAATAAGACCGCAATAAGACCACAATATGACCGCAGAGTTGAGGAAGTGGTGAACGTAGGGTTCTTTATTGGGTGGTGCATTATTGCCCTGTGCATGCAAGCTAGCGCACCAGGATAAAGAAATGCCTTTGGGTCTGCGTGTCTGTCTGTATATCTGTCGGCAAAAATATGCTCCGAATAGGTTAGCTAAGGCATTTACGGACTTCACAAGCAATTAACTCTGGGATGTTTTCCAACCCAGTACAAGTCTAGGCAGTTCTTTTTGCCAGTTATTAATTCATTTTGTTGGCTCCACCTCTTTCATAATTGCACCTGATATTGAATTGGTACATTAACAATCGGTTGTGTCATGTGGCAGGCGCCAAGGCTCAACAAACGGTGAGTATTCCATGAATACACTCTAGTTCTTGGTTTGACTCGTTGGTTACATTTGAGGACATCATGCTCCAGTTGATGCTGACATAGTACACACTCGCTTGTTACATACTGGACACAGTTGCATGGATAATTGGATAACTTGAAGATAACCCTGATATCCCTAGTAAGCTCCACTAGGGTATCTACTACCTGTGAAGTTAGTGCAATTTAGTAGGTGAAGTTGGGTGACAATTAAGCTTCCTCAGCAAAACCAGCTGTACAAACACACTACAGAATGTGGTTTGTTTGCATACCCATGTACTAGGGTGATGGTAAACCACCTTGTAAACATGCGGATGGCTTACCTGTACCAGCCCTGTCAGTAGCATTGTACCCAGGCCTTCCCTCTCAGAACCAGCTCTGTCAGTAGCATTGTACCCAGGCCTTCCCTCTCAGAACCAGCTCTGTCAGTAGCCTCGTACCACTCTCAGAACCAGCTCTGTCAGTAGCCTTGTACCAGGCCTTCCCTCCCAGTACCAGGCTTGTCAGTAGCCTCATACCCGGCCTTCCCTCTCAGAACCAGCTCTGTCAGTAGCCTCATACCCGGCCTTCCCTCTCAGAACCAGCTCTGTCAGTAGCCTCATACCAGGCCTTCCCTCCCAGTACCAGCCCTGTCAGTAGCCTCGTACCAGGCCTTCCCTCCCAGTACCAGCCCTGTCAGTAGCCTCGTACCAGGCCTTCCCTCTCAGAACCAGCTCTGTCAGTAGCCTCGTACCAGGCCTTCCCTCCCAGTACCAGCTCTGTCAGTAGCCTCGTACCAGGCCTTCCCTCTCAGAACCAGCTCTGTCAGTAGCCTCGTACCAGGCCTTCCCTCTCAGAACCAGCTCTGTCAGTAGCCTCGTACCAGGCCTTCCCTCACAGTACCAGGTCTGTCAGTAGCCTCATACCAGGCCTTCCCTCCCAGTGCCAGCTCTGTCAGTAGCCTCGTACCAGGCCTTCCCTTCGAATACCAGCTCTGTCAGTAGCCTCATACCCGGCCTTCCCTCCCAATACCAGCTCTGTCAGTAGCCTCGTACCAGGCCTTCCCTCTTGGAACCATGATCAGTAGCCTTGTACCAGGTCTTTCCTCACACAATTTGTCTCACAGGATTGACGTCATTGTGAATATGAGGCTACTCTATAGCAAGATGTGCCTATAAAAGCTGCACACTTACCCTCACCCTGCACACTCACCCTCACCCTGCACACTCACCCTCACCCTGCACACTTACCCTCACCCTGCACACTTACCCTCACCCTGCACACTCACCCTCACCCTGCACACTTACCCTCACCCTGCACACTCACCCTCACCCTGCACACTTACCCTCACCCTGCACACTCACCCTCACCCTGCACACTCACCCTCACCCTGCACACTTACCCTCACCCTGCACACTTACCCTCACCCTGCACACTCACCCTCACCCTGCACACTTACCCTCACCCTGCACACTCACCCTCACCCTGCACACTCACCCTCACCCTGCACACTCACCCTCACCCTGCACACTCACCCTCACCCTGCACACTTACCCTCACCCTGCACTCTTACCCTCACCCTGTAATCGAGATTAGTATGTGCATGGACCATAATCGTAAGAGTCTTGAGTTGCGTCAGAGGTCTTGAACTCACGAATGTAAACAATGTTAATATAGTGACCCTGTTATGGCGAGGTAAGCAAACAAATCTCTTAACTCAGTCTGTTCCTCCACTTTACTATCCTTTGGTCTCTTTTGGTTGCCATGGATACTGTTCTGATTCTTAATTCTCCTCATTAACCTTGATTAGAACCCTAATTGAGTTGCATAAACAATGGAAATTAAATGAAGGCTAATGATATTAAGGGTGTTAACAAATCTGCTACGTATGCACAGACCTATATGTGGCAGCAGCCAGGGCATGCGATACTGGGGTAGACTGCAGCATTGCTATTGAGACAAGGGAGTGGGTGGGAGTACTCGGAGGGGAAACAGTCTACCAACAAGCCCACCAATGAGCTCAGGAAACAGTTAACAATCGGCAAGCCAATCGGCAAGCCAATGCGACCCAAGTACTACAGTGCAGCCCATCTATCGTGGTTACTGTCTGCGATATAGACCGGTTTCACTGTAGTCCGTCTAGTTACACTGTTCTTCTGAGGGGTTTGCCACAGTGGTAGCTAATGAGGGCCAGAGACTAGGTCCCACGGATCGAACTGATGACTTAATGTCCTCTCTGAAGAACACAATGTTACCCCTTCTTCGGGATAGTGTGGCTAGAACCTGGGACCTTTGGTTCACAGTCCAGTGCTGCTAGAACCTGGGACCTCTGGTCCACAGTCCAGTGTGGCTAGAACCTGGGACCTCTGGTCCACAGTCCAGTGCGGCTAGAACCTGGGACCTCTGGTCCGCAGTCCAGTGCGGCTAGAACCTGGGACCTCTGGTCCGCAGTCCAGTGCGGCTAGAACCTGGGACCTCTGGTCCGCAGTCCAGTGCGGCTAGAACTTGGGACAGAGAGGTACCTGGTTCTAGCCGCACTGGACTGTGGACCAGAGGTCACTGACAGCCATGTACCCAAAAATGTGCAGCTAATCTGAGCCAAAACTGACCCTTACCTGATAATGGGGTCTTTGCCAGTTATCTCCCCAAAGCTGGTACGCCTGCATGTTAGATCTTGGAGCAACCCAGCCCAAGTGTAGCCTCGTTCCCAGGCCTTCCACACCTCCAGTTTTCCAGTATGCTTAAGTGGTGTGGAAGGCCTGGGAACGAGGCTAGCCCAAGTGCCTGTCAGGACAGTTATGGAGTAGTATAGATAACTGTGGACACCATGCAATAGAAAATGTTTTGCTGATGATGTAGAGATGACGTTTGGGAAGGAATGATCTCATTTGACGATTAAGCAATCAGATCTTGCAGGAACTCTCATTGCACAAACTTGGCTGCTGTTGAAAGGTTAATTGCCTTTCTGGGATTGTGAAACCTTTGGTGGGAAGTAAGGTATTTTAGGGGGAGATTGAATCTTAATTACTCAGATGTAGGATGTACATGTAGCATTCTACTTCAGTGTGTGGGCAATCTTTTGATGTACCTCGAGGATAAATCGGTTATCCTCCCTGTTGACGTAATTGAACCACTGGGTTCAGAGAGCTATAGCTGTCCTAGCAGCCGGATCCAGCTACTAACTTGACTGGGAGATTATGTCTGTGGTAGAAGCCGGATCTACTATGTCGACTCGGAAGTTATGCAGTTTATCCTCCTTGGCCTCGGCTCTGCCTCGGCCAAATATTCCCGCGGAGGATAAATCGCATAACCTCCGCGTCGACGTAGTAGATCCTACCCAAGCCTGATAGTATAGTTTGCGTTACATTAACCAGCGAGTCACATCTGGGGGTCAAAGTTCATTCACACAGCAAGCGAATGGAGAGGAAGCTGTGGCCATGAAGAAGGCACAAGAGGAAGGTGTGGCCATGACGAGGGTATAAGAAGAAGTGGCAAAGCTACTGCAGCGAATCAGCACAAAATAACATTCCTGGCCTACAATGAGATTCTGTAGTACAATCTATAATTGTGTCATCTCCAGGCTCCAGCACAACTGCACAACTGTACTCTGGGTCAGACTTCCTTGTAGTTTTTTGACAGTATAAGGTAGTAGGAAATGATGCATGTAAATCGTTTCCTGTATGTTTCCTAATGTGGCCAAGGGACCACTGGATGATGACGGTCACGTTACCTCTGCATTGTGTTCACACACCAGACACATACCATACACACACGCTTGCACACACATGACGTTCATGTGCATACACACGTACACACACACAACACAACATAAACTCATGATGTACACACATCCCACACCCACACACCCACACCCACACACCCACACACATACACACACACCCACACACACACCCACACACCCACACACATACACACACACCCACACACACACCCACACACAAACACACAAACACACACACACACACACACACACAAACACACACACACACACACACACACACACACACACACACACACACAAACATACACACACACACACACACACACACAGCTCAACACCTCCATTGGTAAACTGCTCCAGGACTATCACAGAAAGCTACAAAGTTTGAGAACCGCACTGCACCGCCAGCCCTCAACATACAGTATGTATCCTCACAAGAAACCTGGGAGGAGGGTGGAATCGGTTTCTAGCTACAGTGTGGCCCTGCAGACTCGGATACCCCAGCTATTGACACCAGCCACTAAACCTGTCTCCACAGTGTGTCCCAGTTGAGCTTAGCCTTGTTCCCAAACTGCCTGGAACAGGAACCAAATTGAGCTCATACATTCTCGATTCATTTCAGCCTCAGCAGAGGGTGAGAATCAGTTGGAATTCGGCTGTCAATGCTGCTATGTAGCTTGTCTTCTACTCCTCTTTTCGAGGGTCCTAGCGGCTTAGTCATAAGAGCATCTGACTGGTATGCAGAAGGTTAGATGTGAATCTGGGATTTTATCCTTTTCTCTCAGAGTTTCCATCAATAGTATATATTACCCATGGATACTTTGGATATTTGATGGTGTGCTCCCTGGCCTCGTATCCAGGTGGCTATGTAGTTCCACATCGGAGGCAAGTATGGCCAGGATCTATCCATCCATACACACTGTGGTTAAACTCTTTTGTTTTACATGTACTAGTAATCAGAATTTGGGGTGTCAGTTTTTCGGGGAGGGGGGCTACTGTCAACAGCTAAAGCCCTGACCACGTGAAGTTTGGAGAGTATCCTTGACCAGTGTACAGAACAGACAGTGAATATGAGAGAAGAAAATCCAATGTTGCAGAACTGTCCTCCAAGTAAGTCAATACATCATTTCCCACCCCCTGTATCCCTCACCCTCACCCTCCTCTCTCCCTCGCCCTCCTCTCTCTCCCTCACCCTCCCACTTTCCTCACTATCCCTCACCCTCCTCCCTATCCCTCACCCTATTCCTCACCTTCCTCTCTCTCCCTCACCCTCCTGTCTCTCCCTCACCCTCCTCTCTCTTCCCTACACAGACCAAAAATATGAAACCGCATTACTAATACTTTCCTACTGAGTGCTTAGACAGACTCTCTTGTCTAGTGAGCATGTATGTATCAATCGCCGTGTTTCTCCTGTTCTCAGACATCAGCAGCTACAGCAGGCACATAGCGAAGGCTGGTCCAGTACGAACACCAAGTGAGCACAAACAGACACGTAGCAAGCAAAACTGGACGTAGCCTAGTCCCCTCCTTCTCATGCTACACTCATGCCGCCACCTCTCCCCTCCTTCACATGCTACACTCACGCCCCCACCTCTCCCTCCTTCACATGCTACACTCACACCCCCACCTCTCCCTCCTTCACATGCTACACTCACGCCCCCACTTCTCCCTCCTTCACTTGCTACACTCACGCCCCCATCTCTCCCTCCTTCACATGCTACACTCACGCTCCCACCTCTCCCTCCTTCACATGCTAACTTACGCCCCCACCTCTCCCTCCTTCACATGTTACACTCACGCCCCCACCTCTCCCTCCTTCACATGCTACACTCACGCCCCCACCTCTCCCTCCACTTCCTACGCTCACGTCCCCACCTCTCCCTCCTTCACATGCTACACTCACGCCCCCACCTCTCCCTCCTTCACTTGCTACGCTCACACCCCCACCTCTCCCTCCTTCACATGCTACACTCACACCCCCACCTCTCCCCTCCTTCACATGCTACACTCACACCCCCACCTCTCCTCTCCTTCACATGATACACTCACGCCCCCACCTCTCCCTCCTTCACATGCTACACTCACACCACCACCTCCCTCCTTCACATGCTACACTCACGCCCCCACCTCTCCTCTCCTTCACTTGCTACACTCACGCCCCCACCTCTCCCTCCTTCACATGCTACACTTACGCCCCCACCTCTCCCTCCTTCACATGCTACACTCACGCCCCCACCTCTCCTCTCCTTCACTTGCTACACTCACGCCCCCACCTCTCCTCTCCTTCACATGCTACACTCACACCCCCACCCTCTCCCTCCTTCACATGCTACACTCACTCCACCACCTCCCTCCTTCACATGCTACACTCACGCCCCCACCTCTCCTCTCCTTCACATGCTACACTCACACCCCCACCCTCTCCCTCCTTCACATGCTACACTCACTCCACCACCTCCCTCCTTCACATGCTACACTCACGCCCCCACCTCTCCTCTCCTTCACATGCTACTCTCATGCCCCCACCCTCTCCCTCCTTCACATGCTGCAGAGGGGTGTGCATTTGTCGCAACCAGCTAGGTATTGATCTGTCTCTTCCAGGAGGTACATAGGATCCCTAGGTCTTGTTCCCAGCCCCCGCCCCCCCCCCCCCCCCCCCCCCCCCCCCCCCCCCCGCCACATGAGAACTGGGTTTCCCATCAAGTATTTGTACCTTGTAGCAACAAGCTACGTGCTGGTCTGTCTCTCCCAGCAGGTACGGTGGTGGGAGGGATGGTCTGTGGGGCGGTGAGGATGCATATGGTCCCGGTACAGCACACAGGTTGAGTGTGGATGAGATCAAAGTGCAGCAACAGCAAATTCTTGAAGGTAGCTTGGTACAATATCATGTAGCCCTGCCTGTAGTACATAGTCACACTCGTGTATGTGCATACTCATGTATACCTGTACATAGTCTCGGTACCAGACTCCCATACCCAAAGGGAGTCTGGTACCGAGACTAACCTGTACACACACACACATATACAAGCAAACACATTCACACACATTATCACAGGTACTCACATACAAACTGACGTGTATGCACACATATGCACATGTGCACACATGATAAGATGCACACATATGCACATGTGCACACATGATAAGTGCATGCACCCACACACTGTCACACACACACATATGCACATGCATGCACTACATACAATGTACACACACACACTCACACGCATGTACGTAAACACACACACACACATATGCACACATGCACACCCACACGCCACACACACACACACACACACACACACACACACACACACACACACACACACACACACACACACACAGAGCAAGACCACGGTCTGGATGCACTGTCACATGCTCTGAGAAGACAACAGCAAGTTGGCCTGGCCATGCAGGATGAGATATCTGAGCACAATGGTGAGAAGCACCTACCTAAACTTCTGGTATACAGAGCACTTTACTTTGTTTCTCCGTTGGCATAACACCAACATGGTAGGCATAGCCTCGGTCTTATAGAGCGAGGGCGCAGATGGTCTCCAGATGGTGTAATGGTCGTAAACATTTATTATACTGTATGACAGCTGTTTTAGCCTTCCGGCCTCATTATGTATAACCACTGATTAGTACAGAATGCAAAAATTATACGGATGGTATGACGTCAGGAGCGTCCAGGCGTTCACCGAAGCTGCACCTCAGGACTGCAGATTGGTAGGCTGGCTACTAGCTGTACTTGCTGGTGGATCTCTGGTGCCAGATGGTGACACTTGTCTGAGTGACTGCCCTCACTCTATAAGACCGAGGCTACGGTACTGTAGCCCTACCGTAACCATGTCGCTACATTACAGAGCACTTTCAAATTACTGTTAGTAGCTGTCCATAGATATACTTCCTCTCCTGATGATAGAGTAAGTGAGGCAGTTATGAGTCACAAAAATGTTCTAGCTCGTAATTTCCGGTCAAAGATGCGAACTCAGCTCAATTTTTCCCCAAAAATATTTCAACATTGGTACACAACATATAAACTTTTCTCCCTGTAACAATTATATATATACATGTTCTATTACAGCAAAACATATTCACATTAATAGATTGTATTATGAGTCAAGGTATGTATTATGAGTCACTATCTAAAAGCACAGGTTTCGCAATAATACACCTCTGGCACTCTTCTCTTTATATTTGTACAACTTTTGTTGAACCATGAGTCACAGCCGTGGAAGGTAAATTTTTAGCCATGCTGTATAGCTTGGATCGTCCAAATCATACCCCTCTTCATATCGCTTCTTATAAAGTTCGACCTTGTCTGGTGAAAAGAGAGGATCCTTGGTTGGACTATCGGAAGCTAAATCCGCATCTTGACTGCTCTTTGTTGACGGTTGCTCAAACAGTTTTGAAGGTGCGAGCTGTCTATCCGTCACCTCACTGGGATTTATGGGGTAAATTCCAGTTTTCTTGAAGCCGGACATGATGTTCAGGGTTGTTAGAGAGAGAGGCCAGGCATCTGCAATAAGAGAAGCCAACTTATCACTTGTGATTACTCTTCCAGGGTTTGCAGCAAGATATTTGCTGCAAGCCTTTGACCAATTGCCTTTAAAAGCACCCACGTCCAGGGGTTGGAGAACATGTGTTGTATGTGATGGCAGACACAAAAGATGAACATCACTGGATTGTGCTAACTCAATTAGCTCAATTGACATGTGAGTTCCATGCCCATCCATGATGAGCAACACTGGCCGAGTTGGTGGTATGTTTGCGAGAAAGAACTCAAACCACTTCATAAAGAGATCACTGTTGATCCAGCCATTAGTACTATTAGCGAAAAGTGTCTGTGCAACGACGCCTTTACGAAAATTAGCAGGAGGCGTTTGTTCACCATCGGCAAATGCACACCATTTGTTGCAGCCTCCATGCTCTCTTCGCTCCATAGCTTTCTCTTTCCATCAGCACAAGAGGTCATTGTATCTAATTGAAAGATAGAATGCAGGTGATCATTAATTAGAATACTGCATGTGCCTGCTTTCATTAGCACACCTTAGTCTATGAAAAGCTACGAAGAGCACTTACCACCGCTGCCTCTCAAAGTAAAAAGAGAACTTCTCTGCCTTCCAAGTGAAACACAGCCGAGTAGGACTTAGATCTCAGACTTAGGAGTCAACATGCTACTGTTCAAGAAAGTTAGCGGCAAAATTGATTGCAGGTATCTACGCATGCGCACGTGGTACAGGAAAGGTGGGCGGGTCTAATTTAGTTTATTTAACTAGTCACTGTGTCATCATGGTGCATGCAGAAAATCAGAAAGATCGACAATGATGACTCATAATACCATCTGACCCACAGTGCCAGCACTTACTCTATATCGCTGTGGTTGTGTTATTTTGTCACTGTTGTTACTATTTGTTGTTGTTGTTGTTGTTACAGTACTGATTGATGATATTCATGATGCAACCTCCCGTGCGGACCAAAAGATCAAGAGGCAAACACGTAGGGTGAATGAAATACGGAGGAAGGAGTCTTGCAAGTGTACCTGCTGTGAGTGGAAGGACTGAATCACTAACTACCTAGCTTCGATCCATGCTATGTCCGTCCCAGCATTTTTATCGTTTGTAGTACAGGACAACATGATGCAAGTGACCAAGCATGCATGAATGCAATGATACACCTTTCTAGTCCTCCTGGGTTGGATAGCCTTGTTCCCAGGCTCCTCCCCAGCTTTGTCCCATACCTACAGGCTCCTCCCCAGCATTTGTCCCATACTGTACAGGCTCCTCCCCCACGTACTGTACTGTGCAAAGCTGAGAATAGGCTGGCTTTGGCTGCATTCAATGCGTGTGTTGTTCGTGTTGTTCGGTTGCTGGTACTATGGTAAGGTTGCACACTTCTGCGGTCTCATTCCTGGGAGAGAACCTGGTAGTGTGTACCACACGAGAAATGGGTTGGAAAGCTGCTAACGTAATTCATATTCAGTTCAGTTCAGTTCAGTTTGATTTGATAACCCAGGAATGCCGCATCTCCAGTACAGAAGGTTTTCATGCAGGTCCTGGGCCCCATTAATGGGGGATGATGGTGATGACATCATCACTGAACTCGCTTGAGTTACCATAAATGGCATTGCTCAAACTTGTTTTTCTGGAAGGGCAAAGGGCAAATTCCTTTTTTCAAGGTGAACCACCCTTCAACAGAAAAACCAAGGGCTTTAGTGGGATTCGAACTCAGGACAGAGCCTGAGTTGCACACTGGAGACTCTCACTCTACCAGTACACCACCGCGCCACCGGGTTATGTAGCTAGCTTAGGATGACTGTCCATTTGTGTTTCGCCAACAGCCCCCAGAGGCCGTACACCCTCTTTCCATGCTCCCAGATAAGGTATAAGGGTTATCACTGTTTGTGGAGTCAGTAATTGATGTAGGATGGTGGAGTCCTTGATACGAGACTATTTCATCTGGTGTTTAATTTTATCTCCCCCTCCCTCCCTCTCTGTCCCCCTCTCTCTTCCCTGATCCAGTGTTATGGAGCATCATCATACTTCTAGCAGTAGTGATACTCATAATTGCATTTGTCGAGTATGATAAATAGTAGTATGATTATCAACAATTTGTTTTGTACTGTTGTATTGTGTCTGATAGCTTAGCCTAGCTGAGCTATGTATTCATTGCAGTGCACATACACAGTGTATATTACACACCACTATCATCAATTCATAATGGCCATAATAATTACAATTGTTGAGCTATTTCTCTGATCGCAATATAGACTAGCTACCTTTGCTTGTCCTCATGCATGTAGCTACCATCAAACTTTTATGTTCCAAAAAAATGCATTTTCGCATGCATCATGCAAATCAACCAAACAGTGAAGTGGAGTGAGTGCGTACAATAATCCACCAATCATAACTGAACAGACAAAATTATAATATCAACGTGATTCCATTATAGGACAAGTGTTATCATAGAAGTCACACACTAGCTACATTAATTGGTCCAAGCAAATTTAATATTGAAGCTTGAGTACAGTCATTACTTTATGACAAGCCTGCATGTGCATGTATAACTTCTATGTCGAAAGAAGTTTAATTAATGTACCATAAAGTATACATACCTTTTATGATCAATCACTAACATGACACATATATACACAGAACTATGGTGCACCTTAACTGAATGCATGCAGTTAAGACCTAAAAGATAATGACCCATGCGCAATCCTATAATCCCGGGCACAGTTGAAAGCTGATTTCCGGGGAAAGAGGTTATGCTTATGTTAGAGTATATGACTTGTGTGACCCAAATTTGAAATAATGACCCTATAATTAAGATAGCGTGCTGTTTCTTCCGAATTTAATGTCCTGTACTTCTATGGTTCTCTATCGATTGTCTGTGGAAACCACTACGCAAATGCGCCAGTCACCAGGCACATAACTAGTTGTACAGACAATTGTTAAAGAATTCAAAAACCTGTCAAGTGAAGCTGTTTATGCTGTTACTTACGCAAAACTATATGGTTTTATTTCTTCTTTGTTTGAAGGCAATCCCTATTGTTGTCTATTCTACTTGGAAATGCATCCATACTGTGCTACATGTAGCCTCCAACCCATGTAGCTCCAGTGTGCCTGGATTCAAGGCAAGTACTGTGCTCGCAATCATAAAGGCTGCCACTCTCCAATAAACATTCAAACACCTGCATGCAGTGCATGTAATGTCTTCTATAGTCTATTGGCCATAGTCCAACCTTAGTCTGGTTCCCATGCTCCCCCTGCGCGTGGGACGAACATGTATTTTTCGTAGCTGCGCGCACAGGCGGGAGCCTGGGAACAAGGCTATTCCAATTCAACCAACCACAATCTATAGATAAGGTCCCTAATTGATTCACATCCACTGAAATAATTATCCAAGGGCCAGTAGCTGTGGAAATTCAACCTGCACCTGATTAAATGTATACCACCAAGCATGGACAGGAAAATATCTCTCCATCATCACTACTTCAAGAATGTGTTCTTGTAACAATGTCAGTAAGTTTTCTTCCCCTTGTCTCCTGATTCAGTATCAACGATGTCACCAACTGCACAAAGTACATGCCAGACCACACTGACGAATACAGCCATGGCAACCTCTTGGCCAAGTCCGCAAGATACCCACTAAGGAACGGGATTCCTATTCCCGACAGCTGGTTTCCAAGACCAATAAATCCAAAAGCCATTGCACGGATCTCCGTGGGATAGCTCTCTGAGATGTATAAGTTCACAACAGGTGTTAAAGACTGCATGGAGAAGTAGATAAGCACAACAAAGAGTGGGATGGTCACTTCAGTCCTCACCAGTGCAAACAGAAGCAAGAACACAGCTGTGAGCAGGGTGAACAGCCTGAAAGAGTTTAGCCTTCCAAATTCAGGCCAGTCAATTATAATGGCCATAAGAATGAGCCCGGGAATTTGAGCAAGGTACCCAATGAAGGGAATAAAGTACGGACTTGCTCCCAGATCTTTCAGAAGAGCCGGAAGAAATATGGTTACTCCACTAGCAACACTTGACGATATCAAGTAAATTATTGAAAGACATACAGTCCTCCTCAAGTACTGTACACTGAAAATGACAAGAGATTTCTTCAAAAGAATCATTCCTTTCTCTGTTTGCTTTGGCTCTAGACTGTGGCTTAGTTCTTCCAGTTGTATGAATGTACTCAGGTCCTTGCCATTCATTTTGGCCATTATTGATAGTGTTCTCCAAGCTTTGCCATACTGTTGTTTTGCAATATGAAACCGTGGTGATTGAAAGTAAAACACTATCCTGAAAGCTGCTGTGAGCAGTGATGGCACAGCTACAGCTATGATGAAGTACCGCCAACCATTGTTCTCATACGTTGGAATCAGCCACCAAGCAAGGCCACTTGCAGCACAGTAGCCAACAGCTTGAACTAATGACACACATATCATTACTTTTCCCCTCACCTTCACTGGCATGAACTCAACAAGCATAGGAAGCAATAAATTCGTGATTCCACCCACACCAATTGAAGCAACCATTCTCAATACAAAGAACATAAGCCAACTTGTTGAAAATGCTGAAGCCAGAGCAAAGACGCCTATTACTGCTATGCACAATGCGTACGGCCACACTCTTCCATACACATCTCCAAGGTAGGAAAAGAACAACGCACCAATGACATTTGAGACGCCAGTAGCAGCTGGTAGAATGGAAAATTGAAAATCTGTGAGGTTCCAAAGGCCAGTCAACTTGATGCTGACAAAGGTGAAGGTAGCATCATCCAGTGCGTACGCCATATAGGTTACTCCACCAAGTAAGAAGGAAATAAGTTGGAACGGACCAAACCCAATGAAGTCTAGCACATCATCGACCGTACGTGCTCGCTCATGACCTTTGGGGTTGACGCTACCATAATTTGGATGATCGGCATTGTTTGCAGCCAAGGAATCGGACTGGTTAATCGGCTGCTTCTCGCTTCCCTCCATGGGTAGTAGATCCCTCAGGCTCAAAACCCCTGGCTGCGGACGTGGGTGCTAGGCTTGATGTTTCATGCATGGGCGGGGCAGACAAATCGCGGGCCGGCCAGACGTTCGCGGCGCGCGCCTAAATTACTGTAGAGAATCTAGGCTCGATCTGGCAAAGCTAGATGATATGCTGAATTTAAGATATCTATCTAGCTATCTGTCTATAGATACCTGGATGGCCTCAATGATCTTTACTGGAGGTCAAATATAGCGGAAGAGATCCTCTCTTCAATAGCAACAAAAATGCCAAGAAAGGGGCCAAGGCTCCTGGTCCATGTGCTGAACTTCATTGGATTTAGTCCCTTCCAACATATTGCCTTCCTCCTTGGTGGTCTAACACACTTGTCGTATGCAATGGATGCATATGCTTTGTCAACATAAGCTACTGACCAGCAGCTAGCTACTGGTGTCTCAAAATATGTGTGGACTCCTATTATCCTACCTGGCAGATGTGTATGGAAGAGTGTGGCTGTAAGCATTGTGTGCAACAGAATTAGGCATGCACCTTTCCTCGGGGTTCAGCATTTTCAATGAGCTCTTCTTCATACTGAGAATGGTTGAGTGGATGGAATCACACTAGGAGTACATAGTTTGCTACTGTACATGGAGAGAGCTGCACAGGAAACACAGTTAGTTGTCTAACTGTAAAGTATGTCTAACTGTAAAGTATTAGGAGATATATAAGGGCCAGGCAGGTAGCTACGTAGCCTCGTTCCCAGGCCCCACCCAGCTTTTTGCTATTCTGTACTGCAATTGCATGCAAGCAGCAAAAGTCATGTGGGGCCTGAGAACAAGGCTAGCTAGGTATATACCAGGCAGGTACAGTTTATATGCTGTTGTGATCTGGTACAATGTATACAGAACCAGTCATCAAAACCATAATTTGAACGAACTTGACATTAGCTCAACAAAAATCTTTAGTCCAGTTATTGCAAGAAATTTGTTGTCTGTTACCCTGGTAACCGTCCCATTGGCACACCCCTGACAGGACTCAGTAGTATGTATACATCAGGTCCACCCAAACCTTTATCTGAAACCTGGGAACGAGTGACAACAGTATGGAATGTATTGCGTATGAGGCATTGAATTTTGAAACAAAATACATCCATACATTCAACAGGAGTACATAACGAGGTAGAGACCTCATTATGCACTCCTTGAACAATAAAATATGTTTGCTACAGCCAATTATACAGTGAACAGGCAAGTTCTTTGTGGAATTGAATTCAGCACACTCTCAAGATGTAGTGGCAATGTCAGTAAGTTTTCTCCCCCTAGTCTCACGATTCAGTACCAATGATAGTACCAGTTGTACAAAGTACATGCCGGACCACACGGACGAATACAGCCATGGCAACCTCTTGGCCAAGTCTGCAAGATACCCACTGAGGAATGGGAATCCTATTCCTGACAGCTGGTCTCCAAGTCCGGTAATTGCAAAAGCCATTGCACGGATTTCCGTGGGATAGCTCTCTGAGATGAATAAGTTCACAACAGGCATTAAAGACTGCATGAAGAAGTAGATAAGCACAACAAAGAGTGGGATGGTCACTTCAGTCCTCACCAGTGCAAACAGAAGCAAGAACACAGCTGTGAACAGGGTGAACAGCCTTAAAGAGTTCAGCCTTCCAAATTCAGGCCAGTCAATTATAATGGCCATAAGAATGAGCCCAGGAATTTGAGCAAGGTACCCAATGAAGGGGATAAAGTACGGACTTGCTCCCAGATCTTTCAGAAGAGCCGGAAGAAACAGAGACACTCCACTGTCCACTTGTGATGATATCATGTAGATTAAAATAAGGCATATAGTTCTCCGCAAGTAGAGTGGAGTGAAAACGACAAGAAACTCCTTCAGACGAATACGTTTCTTCTTCACTTGCTCAGAAACTAGGCAGTTGCTTAGTTCCCCAGGTTGCATATAAGTCTTCAAGTCTTTTCCGTTGATTTTGGCCATAATTGATAGTGTCTTCCAAGCCTGGTCATAACGTCCTTTGGCAATAAGAAATCGTGGAGACTGAAAGTAAAACACTAGTCGGAAACCAACTACGACCAGTGATGGGATAGCAATAGCAATGATGAAGTACCGCCAACCATTCTCATACATTGGAATCAGCCACCAAGCAAGGCCACTTGCAGCACAGTAGCCAACAGCTTTGACCAACGCTACACATATCAGGACTTTCCCTCTCACCCTCACTGGCATGAATTCAACCAACATCGGAAACATCACATTCGTGATTGCATCCACTGCAATGGATGTAATCATTCTCAATATAAAGAAGATGAGAAAACTCGTTGAAAATGCTGAAGCCAGACCAAAGATGCCTAGTACTGCTGCACACAATGCGTACGGCCACACTCTTCCATACACATCTGCCAGGTAGGAAAACAGGAGTGAACCAACGAGATTTGAGATGCCGGTAGCTGCTGGTACAATGGAAAATTGAAAATCTGTGAGGTTCCAAAGGCCAGTCAATTTTATGTTGACAAAGGTGAAGGTAGCACCATCCATTGCGAATGACATGTACGTTAGACCACCCAGGAGGAAGGCAATAACTTGGAACGGACCAAACCCAATGAAGTTCAGCACGTCATCGACCGATCGAGCCTGCAAATCTTCACGTTTGACGCTACCGTAGTCCTGACGGTCATTTTTCGTCGGCAGGGGCTGGTTTATCGGATGGTCCTCACGTCCTTCCATGGTCAGATGTCAATTGTCAATACACCGGATGCAATCTAGCTACCTGCCCAGCCCAGGATACACCGGAAGTAATTATCTCATTATGGAACCTTGGAGCGAGCAGAGCAAAACTGCAGCAATACTATTGCTGCAGTTTGCTCTGCTCGATTATACGGGGAGATGAGGAAAGGAGGGAAGAGAACAAGGTGTTATGTGGAAGGAGGTTTAATACAGAGGCTTGATGGCAGCAGGTTGGCCAAACAGATAGCATGAGATGAAGGAAGTTGGGGGGGGGGGGGGGGGGGGGGGGGGGGGGAGTTGCTGTTAAGATTGGAGATGGGTTCAGTGCAGGATTGGAAGGAGAGAGCCCACACCATCAACTCAAGGGACTGGATGGAGGATGGAAGTCGACAGAAAAAATAGTCTGAGAATGGTGAAGGAGCTGGTCTGGAGCAGTACGTACACAAAGGTTTTCTGTTGGGTAGGAAGAGTTGAGGTTATGGTTTCGGTTGAGGACAGGTTCAGCAGGGCTGTTTGAAGACAAAAAGAGGTGAAGGATGTGTAGTGATAATATGTGTGCTCTGTGACAGTGGGGAAGTAGAGAATGTCCTGGTAAGATGTTAGGAGTTCAGTTTGGAGCGGAAGAAGTTGCTGGAGAAAATATGTCACATGGAGGGAACACAAGAGTGGTTAGAAGAGTATTGGATGGCAAAGGAAGGAAGTATGGCTTTGCTATTGGGAAGGAGCATAGAAACTGTAGAGGAAGTCTCGAAGTGAGATGAGTGGGTTATGAAGGAAGTGGTGGCAGATCTAAAAGGCGGAAGGAGCTTGTATTCCCTGCTAACCTAGACCCAACCAGTTTTAACCTATTATGTGGTAGTCATATTATTTTGATAGTATAGTGGCAACTGTAGGTTAGTACAACTCAGGGTAGGGTGCATGTAGCCTCGTTTCCAGGCTGCCCAGCTTTTTGTCGTGCTTTCCGTACTGCAATGAAAGCTGGGAACGAGGTTAGGTAGGGCAAACTTACTTTGAAATGATGCCTAAGGTCTTTCTATCACATCATGCCAATAATTATTAATTGAGTAAGCTGTACTGGAACCTTCTAATTCTGCAACAATGGCGAGTCTTTGGCTAATTGTGATGTGGTTGAGTCAGTACAATCACGACAGCGTAGTCAGAATTTTCATACGCTGTGAAAATTACCACATTTTCTGTACCTGGTATATGCATGGTCATTGACATGATGCTCCCTCGTCCTACAGTGGAGAACGAGATAGCAGAGCCAGCCAATGGGCAATAATAAATGCCAGAGAAGTCTGAGCAGCAAGTCAGAGAGACCCACATGGACCATCTTCTACAAGTCAGACAGTCCAGTGCATAGCTATCTACATGATGCAACGATAATGGTTATTCAAACCACCAATGCAACATGAACGTCCTCTACCAGTCCATTAATTATACCAATATTTTCTTGAACTTTGAACAGAAGTATTTTCAACAAGCAGAACACGTGAACAGTAGCTAGTGAGCAGTATAAATAGTGGCCGACTGGCTGGTACAGAAATATAGTCACTTTAAATGTATTGCATGTTCAACCTATATTTTCAAAAGCAATAGGGTTGATGCTTTCCTCTCAGTTTCCCTCCTCTCCTTTCTTCCTCCGTTCCTCTCTCCCTCCATTCCCTTCGTCCTCCGTTTCTCCCTCCCTTCATTCCTTTCTTCCTCTTCCTTTCCTTTCTTCCTCACAGCATCTGACTGGCATCAACTTCACGTCCATAGGCAAGATGGTGACAGATCGATGTGATCCTCAGCAGCCAGCTGGGACAGCCGCAGGGAAAACAAGGACGCTCTACCCAGACATGCATGTCCAGCTTACACATGGTGGGTACCAGCATCATGGTAGTGAGCTCAGCTTAATTCACACGTACCCACATCTCACCCAGTCTTTGACTGGTAGGTGTATGCATCTACACACCTTCCAGACCAATGGCTTCATATGATGTATGTCGTGAGACCTTCAGGTTGTGTTGTATACCTGATATTGTCCTTGAGACTTAGTGAGCAGAAGGGTGGGACAGGGGAGGTGGGTGGGTGCACCCAAAGGGTGCAAACAGCATGGCTGTGTCTAGGCTGAGCTGTAGATCAGCCTTGGTTGGTACAGGAAGGCCATTTCTGTCATGTTTAGCACTTAGAAACGAGCCGTCTCACCTTGTAGGGCCTCCATTTCCAGTGTTCATACAAGGCCCATTTTCAGCTACACCAGCTTGGTGTTTCCTAGCTGAGAGCCTTGATTGAAAGTTTGTTAATCGGTGGGTGTCTACTTAGAAGAGTTGAAACGACCTCGGGAGCAACCCAACAGGCTGGGGGAACACATATTTTGGGACTCACAAGGGGCTGAAAATGATCTCCGAAATACTGCGAGTCGATTAAAAGGATTCCACCCTTAGACAAACACGTGAAGGATGATTTGCTTCAAGAGGAAAGAAATCTCATTCCAATAGCATTGTGTATGGACTATTGGTACTGCCCCTCATGAGTTGCCTATATACTTGAATGATCTGACGCAGCTGCATGGGCAGCTCTCTGTACCCCCCAATTGTGTCCACTTCAGCCGCTGCTCGCTGATTGCATCCCCCTGCAGCCGTTCTGGAAGGTTTCAGCCAATTTTTATTTATTGCTGGATAGCTGACCTTGAGAATCAGTGATGGTAGCTTTTTGGTGGCATGCCAACTCTCCCTACCCATCCAGCAATAATTGTAATTTAGCAAACCTTTCATCGTCAAAAGGCAGCAGCTGACTGCTGTATTCAGTCATTTTCGTCATCCAGCTTCATTGTTGTTGAGTTAAACTCTTAATGACTGTATTAATATTTGTATGCTATACTCCATGCAGGAATGTCAATAATTGCTGAACTGGAATGGTGAAATGGACTATAATATTAAGGGATGGACTATGATTTTGATTTTGTATACTGAACTGATCATACCTTGGTCTTCCTGCATGCATTTCACCGTTCTGCTATCCCTACATCTCTTTACATTATTTTAAGTGTATTCTTCCCCTACAAGGAGTGTAACATACATCCATCCAACATATTATACCTACTAGTACATGTATCGGTGTGATGGCCCTCACAGGCTCAGCATTCTCATTGTCTTGCCTGGCACGTACTAGCTGAGTTCTCAGTTGATAAAGATGGTATAATATGTGGCTCTATGTTGAGGTTGATTTAATTCCCTCTCTTCATGAGTTTCAACTTTTGTACCACCTGGAGATTGAAGAGGGCAACATTCAATCCCATTACACACAAGTGTACAATGTAGCCTACCCAGGCCTTCTCACCCCAATGTTTGTTGCTTGCAGGCTACTGCAAGTTGCAGTAGGCTATAACGCAAGTGACAAATGCTGGGGTGCGAAGGCTCACTGGGGAACGAAGCTAACACTGTTCGGTTAGCACTTTAGTTTCATACAGGCAAGACCCAACGCTTCATAGGATAGTCATGTAGGCCGCCAGATGCCATTCTGCAAAGAGGGTCAGTCCAACTCAACTCTACAGGATAAGTATTTTCAACATGATCAGGACATAGGCAGCAGGACAAACTCTCTATTTAGAACGGTGTCTTAGCCTGTGTTCAGTCTCATGCCAAGGCTGGTCTGGAACCAGACTACTCCAGGCCTGTCTAGTCACAACAGGTAACCTGATCCCACCCAGGCTAGCAAAACATGGGAACCAAGCAATCAACCACTGGAATTTTGGTGGTTCCAACTTCCAGCCAACCAACTATTGCATCTTAGTCTCGGCCCCAGACCCAAACCAACCCCAGCGCGGATCGCATCTAGTATCACGAGTATCACGCGTTGATACTAGATGCGATCCGTGCTGGGGTGGGTTTGGGTCTGGGGCCGAGACACTGTCATATTCCAACCATCCTACATTGCAGAATTTTGAGCTTCAGCCAACTGGGTACATCAGGGATGGTACTAGGTTTGCTACACAACCAGGTGCTGGTCAAGTGAAGCCCCTCAGGCCTGGTACCAGGCCACCACTCGGGTTACGGCATTACTATGCATGTGAGACAGCCTGGGAATGAGGCCAGGTCACGCACGTGCATAAGAAAAACATAGCCTCGTTCCCAGGCCTACCCCGTTTTTTTCTGTTCTTCGGTTTCCGTTGACAATAATACATGGATGCGGAAGGGCGGCGAAAAACGCGGAAGGCCTGGTATCATTCATCACGTGAGTGACGTCAGGTGGATGCAAGGGTGGACGTGGGGGGGGGGGGGGGGGGGGGGGGGGGGGGGGGGCCGTAGTCGTTTCAGCAGATCCTGAGGGCTGTTCATCATCCAGTCGGCTCGGTTCGAACGCTCCGCGGCTAGTCGGGACTCGCAGACGATCTACACAACTTCTTGGGCGCTTTTTAAACTTATTTGCGGTTGGGCCACACCGGTGTCATAAGTTTAATCAAGTATACATCAGCTTTACCCAAACTGAAACCTGGGAACGAGTGACAATAGTATGGAATGTATTGTGTTTGAGGCATTGAATTTTGAAACAAAATACATTCATACATAGTATACAACAGGAGTCCATAACGAGGTAGAGACCTCATTATGCACTCCTTGAACAATAAAAGATGTTTGCTACAGCCAATTATACTGTGAACAGAATTAGTGACACGTTCTTTGTGGAATTGAATTTAGCACACTCTCAAGATGTACTAGCAATGTCAGTAAGTTTTCTCCCCCTAGTCTCACGATTCAGTACCAATGATAGCACCAGTTGTACAAAGTACATGCCAGACCACACGGACGAATACAGCCATGGCAACCTCTTGGCCAAGTCTGCAAGATACCCACTAAGGAATGGGAATCCTATTCCTGACAACTGGTCTCCAAGTCCGGTAATTGCAAATGCCATTGCACGGACTTCTGTGGGATAGGTCTCCGAGATGTATGTATTCAGAAGAGGTATTAAAGACTGCATGAAGAAGTAGATAAGCACAACAAAGAGTGGGATGGTCACTTCAGTCCTCACCAGTGCAAACAGAAGAAAGAACACAGCTGTGAACAGGGTGAACAGCCTGAAAGAGTTCAGTCTTCCAAATTCAGGCCAGTCAATTATAATGGCCATAAGAATGAGCCCAGGAATTTGAGCAAGGTATCCAATGAAGGGGATAAAGTACGGACTTGCTCCAAGATCTTTCAGAAGAGCTGGAAGAAACAGTGATGCTGCACTGTCCACTTGTGATGATATCATGTAGATTAAAATAAGGCATATAGTTCTCCGCAAGTAGAGTGGAGTGAAAACGACAAGAAACTCCTTCAGATGAATACGTTTCTTCTTCACATGCTCAGAAACTAGGCAGTTGCTTAGTTCCCCAGGTTGCATATAAGTCTTCAAGTCTTTTCCGTTGATTTTGGCCATAATTGATAGCGTCCTCCAAGCCTGGTCATATCGACCTTTGGCAATAAGAAATCGTGGAGACTGAAAGTAAAACACTAGTCGGAAACCAACTACAACCAGTGATGGGATAGCAACAGCCATGGTGAAGTACCGCCAACCATTCTCATACATTGGAATCAGCCACCAAGCAAGGCCACTTGCAGCACAGTAGCCAACAGCTTTGACCAACGCTACACATATCAGGACTTTCCCTCTCACCCGCACTGGCATGAATTCAACCAACATCGGAAACATCACATACGTGATTGCATCCACTGCAATGGACGCAATCATTCTCAATATAAAGAAGATAAGAAAACTCGTTGAAAATGCTGAAGCCACAGCAAAGATGCCTAGTACTGCTGCACACAATGCGTACGGCCACACTCTTCCATACACATCTGCCAGGTAGGAAAAGAGGAGTGACCCAATGAGATTTGAGATGTTGGTAGCTGCTGGTAGAATGGAAAATTGGAAATCTGTGAGGTTCCAAAGACCATTCAACTTTATGTTGACAAAGGTGAAGGTAGCATCATCCATTGCGTATGACAAGTACGTTAGACCACCCAGGAGGAAGGCAATAACTTGGAACGGCCCAAACCCAATGAAGTTCAGCACGTCATCGACCGATCGAGGCTGCAAATCTTCCCGTTTGACGCTACCGTAGTCGTGATGGTCACTTTTCGTCAGCAGGGACTGGTTTATCGGTTGCTCCTCACGTCCTTCCATGGTTGTACTTGTATACACCCCAACCAGCCAACAGGCAAAAGCGTCTGGCCTGCGACTTAGCTATTGTGATACGATACACAGGATGTAGCAAAATCAACCTGCCCCGCCCCCAGCTTGGAGATACCGGAAGTAATTATTGGTAAAAGTTAATCTCATAGGCTAGAAGTGTACCATGCGTTCAGAATGCAGGTACATGTATGTAATATGTCAAGCATTGGTGATATACCTAGCCCCATTAACGTTTCCATGCAGGCCGTTAGGAAGAAACGTTTCTTCCTAACGGCCTGGGAATGAGGCTATGATATACCTGGCTCTAGCATTGGTGGTCTGCCTGGTTCTACTGCATGGCTGCACCGTGGATTACAAAGTTAATGCATCAGGTGTAGCTCATAGTGCATGCACACAACTGTCAATATCAAACTATACTGAGCCCAATTGACATTGATCAGTTCATGCAGTTGATCACGTAGGCATCAGTAGACGAGCAGATAGTTTCATCAGTTGAATTTTTGTCCGCCCAAGTAGTTCTCATCGCCAGTTGTCTGAAGACAAAGGAGAGGCAACTTTTGCAATTTTGCACATTAAGTCATTATCACAAGTGTCCAGAGTTTATAATTATTGGGACTAACAGTGTGCAACTTAGCTATAATTATAGCAATAAAAATTTCTGCCATGCATATAGAATATTGGATCCTGTATAAAAGTAGCTGCAACTCCCATGCAGATCAAACAGCATTATCGCTCAACGTGTTGTTCATTGTAGTGATCGGTTGTCTGTAAGTTACCCTGGCAACCCAGCATTGGTACATCCCAGACAGGACTCATTATTAGTATCTTCTTGGAGAACAACCTTCCCAATCCTGGTAGCAGCTGAACATTCAGGTTGATTTCCCTTTAGTCTCCAGTTTCTGTGCTACCTGATGATTGGAGAGGCGACTTTTCAATTAGCTAGCTACACACTCTGCAAACAATGGTATAGCTACGTGACAGAAACACATTGTATACACTTCAGTCAGGCGCTTGATTGACAACCTGAACCACATATACGTAGCATGAGCTAGCTAACCTTGGAACAATAACATGTTTGTTTACTAGTTATACAGTGAACGGAACTCTCAAGCAATAATTATGTCATGAAGTTTCCTCCCCCTATAGTCTCACGATTCAGTAGCTAGCTACCAACGATAGCACCAGTTGTAGCTACAAAGTAGATTCCTGACCACACGGACGAGTACAGTCATAGCAACCTCTTGGCCAAGTCTGCAAGATACCCACTGAGGAACAGAATCCGACAGCTGCATGGTCTGGTAAACGTATAGCTAAGCCAAATGCACGAACATCCATGCAATTGCTCACACACACACACACGCACACACACACCGCAAGGACCAAAGTCTGTCAATGGACACAATGGAACATTGTTGCATCATGAGTTTTGAGAATGTGTCTCCATGTATAATTATTCCCACCTGTGTTTGCTCTATAGCTAGCTATACAGCTATATAAAGACTCCATTCTAATCATATATAAGCAGACCAAGTATTTCATTGAAGTTGCCAGTCAATTGCGATGCGCTAAAACACTAGAGTTGTATTGTTATTGTTGTTTTGTTGTTGTTGAAGATCAAGAGGCAGACATGTAGGGTGAATGAACTACGGAGGAAGGAGTCCTACAGGAGTACCTGTTGTGAGTGGAAGCAAGGATCGAAGCACTAACTCAATAACAAGCTACCTAGCCTCGATCCAATGCTATGTCCACCCCAGCATCTTCAGTACAGAAAAACAGTGTGCATGAATAGAATGCTACCTTTCTAGGAACCCTTCCTCCTGGGTTGGTAACCTTGTCCCATACCGCAGAGGCTCCTCCCAGTGTTTGCTGGCTCCTCCTTAGCGTTTGTCCATACTGTACAAGCTCCTCACTAGTATCTGTCCCACCCTGTACATGCTCCTCCCCACATACTGTACTGGGAACAGGCTGCATTCAATGCTTAAAAGGTCTTTGGTTACTGCCAGGGACTGTGTAGCTATAGGTACGGTTAAGCTAGCATTCTTCAGTGCAGGATTGTTGAATGATGGCAGTATTGTTGTGACCAACCACCTCAGCCACCGAAGATCCCTCACGATTGACTGCATCAACATGGGCACCAAATTCCAGGAAGAGAGATACAAGCTCAGGATTGCCAGACTGCGCAGCTACATGAAGCGGTCTCCTGCCATGTTTGTCAAAGGCATTCACGACACTATTTCCTCCGCATGAATTATCAATGACTTCATTTGGTTCTAGCTTACCTATGCACCTTTCTCTAATGATCCAAGATTGGTACTGCATGTCAGCCTCAGAGGTCATTACAGCATTTAGGTATGCAACTGTGCGCATTTCAGTTCGACCTCCAAATGCTTCTGATGGGGGTAGAAATTGCATGGCAGCCAAGCACTTTTCACGAAACGTAAGTGCTTCCTTCCACTCATATTGATCTACATGCTTACCACATCCCAGAAGCAGAAGTGCATCTATTCTTAATTCCGTCGTACATTCTGGATGTTCAAGGAAGGCATCAACAACTTCCCTCTGTCTACGGGCAGCTGCAAGTAGCAGTGGAGGAGGAACATAATCGCATTTCAAAGAATCGACCTTAAGAAACTCAGGACTGGCTCCAAGAGCAAGCAGCTCTTTCACTGCTTCTACATTGCCTTGGAAGGCAGCAAAATGGAGGGCAGTGTATCCTAACTCAGAGTGATGAGCACCTTTGCTTACCAGGAACCTGATAGCAGAAACACTGTTTTTTCTGGATGCCGCGTAAAACAGAGCAGTACAACCACCTTTGTCACAAGCATCTACAACAGAACCTCGTTCAACAAGATACTTCAACACCTCTAAATTTTCATTGAACCCAGCAGCTTCCATGAGTGGAGTGTGATTGTAACAATCACGGGAATTCACTGATGCTCCATGTGAAACCAAGATCTCCACAATTTGAATGCAACGTTCGGACAATATCTTATATGACAGGCCACATTCAGAATGCTACTGTCATGCACAGACTGACCAGAATCATGCAGAGTGTACCACAATGAAGGTGATGAAAGAAATGTATGTTCAGTGGTGGATGCAAAGTCAATGACATACAGCAGAGACTTCATACATCCCTGTCTGACAGCTTCAAAAAGAGGTGATCGAATTCCTTCTCCTGGTGGCTGGAATAGTGTTTCATATGTCACTCTTTGCCTTTGATTCTCAGCCCGAGAGAGTATCTTCCTGAATTCCTCATTAAAAGCCTGTGAGAGTGAGGTGGTAGGATCTTCTGCTTTGTGAAAGCGCCAGCTGTTCGAAATGATTTGTTGATGTTATGAAAGTCATCTGCTGTCAGCTTCACGTGTTCTTGCACTTGAAGTGCCATTCCTGAAACAGTAAGAGAAACTAGCACTAAACAAGTTTGGCATGACAACAATTGTATCTATTTCAGAAATGGGCCCAAACAACAACACAGGCAAAAGATATTGCCTTATCTGTTTTGCTAGATTCTCCCTGTTCACATTGCTTCTTTCTCAGTCTACGTATGTGCTACCTTATTGCCCTGCTCTCTTCCAAAGGGGTGACAATCCCATTGACACCGTAGTCAGAGCTGTGACCGGAATCAAGAAATCTTGACTGTCATTTTTGCTGCTTGACCACTTGACTGCATCGCAAAAAGACTCTTGACTGTTTGACTAGTTAACCGTTTGAGTATTTCAGCCGTTGACCGCTTGACCACCTATAGTATACGGAAGAATGCGTAGCGATTCCACCCCTTCCTTAGTATACGGGGTCAAGATTCGCTGATAAGCCCGGTCGCAGCGTGTCACCCCCTTGTCTTCTGAGGCAATGGTGCTGTGCCTACACTTCTGCTCACTCACAAGATCGTGCAGGGACAGCTTTCGCTCCATTGCATAGTAGCTAGCTACTACTTGTAGGTAGCTAGCTATCACATACTCAGTTGATGCAGACCTCACCTAGCTAGCTAGTTCGTACCACGTGCAGACCAGAGACAGATATCACAAGAGCTGAGCTCACTGATAATGTGGTAGTGGTACATGCACCACAGATATATACCATGCACACATGAAAAGTGTGGCATACGAATATAGTTGTAGTAGTGGTATATATGGCAGAGATACTGCATGCCATGCAATTGCAACTTTCTAAGTCTATGTGCTATCTACGGATTCTTACTCACTCACTCACATGATCGTGCAGGGACAGTTCTCGCTCCATTGCATAGTACTACTTATAGGTATCACATACTCAGTTGATGCCGACCTCACCTTGCCCGGCTCATACCGACCAGAGATACCAGAAGCGCAGTGCTCACTGATAATGTGGTATATAGTAGTGTGGCAGAGATACTGCACATGCCAGATAGATATAGATATCCTGCCAGTATTAATTTGAATGGAAAAAGGGGTAAACATTAAAGATCAGAGGTCAAACCAGGGTTTCATTGTGTATCTGAATTTCAACTGTTTATTCAAACGTACAGTTATCCTGTTTGATGTTGCGGCTCACAGAGCCAACATTTGTTTTGGGACTGCATGCACCCTGAAGGAGAAAGCAAATCCCTGGGGCTAGAACCTGGGTCCACAACAAATGCTGGCTTAAGTTGTGGGCAATAATTGGATAGCTATCATGTGACTTTTCATTTGTTAAAGTTGATTGCATTCCACTGGGAAACAAAATGTTGGCTCAAGTCACCAGACTATTAAATTTCCCCCCTCCCCCCCCCCCCCCCCCCCCCCCCCCTTCCCTTCAGCTAGGCCGCGCCCGCTACTTGGAAAACTGAGACTGAGGCAGAAAGGGTGGGACACGGGGAGGTGGGGGAGGTCTAGGCTGAGCTGTAGGTCAGACTTGGTTGGTACAGGAAGGCCATTTCTGTCATGTTTGACACTTACAAACGAGCCATCTCACCTTGTAGGGCCTCCATTTCCAGTGTTCATACAAGGCCCATTTTCAGCTACACCAGCTTGGTGTTTCCTATAGCTGAGAGCCTTGATTGAGTTTGTTAATTGGTGGGTGTCTACTGAGAAGAGTCAATTGAAACGACCTCTGGGAGCAACCCAACAGGCTGGGGGAACAGATATTTTGGGACTCACAAGGGGCTGAAAATCCAAAATACTGCGAGTCAATTAAAAGGATTCCACCCTTGACAAACACGTGAAGGATGATTTGCTTCAAGAGGAAAGAAATCTAGTATTGTATATAGACTATTGGTACTGCCAGGCGCTGGGCAGCTCCCTGTGTCCCCCAATTGTGTCCACTTCAGCTGCTGCTCACTGATTGCATCCCCATGCAGCCGTTCTGGAAGGTTTCAGCCCATGCCCATGCGTTCTCTAGAAGAAAAAAAATTATTGCTGGATACCTGAACTTGCATGAGAATCAGTAATGGTAGCTTTTTGGTGGCATGCCAACTCTCCCTCCTACCCATCCACCAATAATTGATTTAGCTCATCGTCAAAAGAAGGCTGTATTCAGTACTTTTCGTCATCCAGCTTCATTGTTCTTGAGTCAAACTCTTAATGACTGTATTAATATTTGTATGCTATACTCCATGCAGGAGTGTCAATAATTGCTGAACTGGAATGGTGAAATGGACTATAAGAGTAAGGGATGGACTATGTCTTTGAACTAAGAAACCTTTTCCAGCAATACCCGAGTGGATATTTACACTATATTATACACGTAGAGATCTGTAGGGTAGAGTTGTATACTGAACTGATCATACCTTGGTCTTCCTGCATGCATTTCACCGTTCTGCTATCCCTACATCTCTTTACATTATTTTTAGTAAATTCTTCCCCTACAAGGAGTGTAACATACATCCATCCAACATATTATACCTGTGTACTAGTACATGATTGTATCGGTGTGATGGCCCTCACAGGCTCAGAATTCTCAATGAAATCATTGTCTTGCCTGGCACGTACTAGCTGAGTTCTCAGTTGATAAAGATGGTATAATATGTGGCTCTATGTTGAGGTTGATTTCCCCCTCTTCATGAGTTTCAACTTTTGTACCACCTGGAGATTGAAGAGGGCAACAGTCAATGCCATTACACACAAGTGTAGCCTACCCAGACCTTCTCACCCCAATGTGTGTTGCTTGCAGACTACTGCAAGTTGCAGTACTATAACGCAAGCAACCAAATGCTGGGGTGCGAAGGCTCGCTGGGGAACGAAGCTAACACTGTTCGGTTAGCACTTTAGTTTCATACAGGCAAGACCCAACGCTTCATAGATAGTCATGTAGGCCAGATGCCATTCTGCAAAGAGGGTCAGTCCAACTCAACTCTACAGGATAAGCATTTTCAACATGATCAGGACATACGCAGCAGGACAAACTCTCTAGTGTCTTAGCCTGTGTTCAGTCTCATGCCAATGCTGGTCTGGAACCAGACTACTCCAGGCCTGTCTAGCCACAACAGATAACCTGATCCCACCCAGGCTAGCAAAACATGGGAACCAAGCAATCAACCACTGGAATTTTGGTGGTTCCAACTTCCAGCCAACCAACTATTGCATCTTAGTCTCGGCCCCAGACCCAAACCAACCCCATGCAGCGTGGATCGCATCTAGTATCACGCGTTGATACTAGATGCGATCCGTGCTGGGGTGGGTTTGGGTCTGGGGCCGAGACGCTGTCATATTCCAACCATCCTACATTGCAGAATTTTGAGCTTCAGCCAACTGGGTACATCAAGGATGGTACTAGGTTTGCTACACAACCAGGTGCTGGTCAAGTGAAGCCCCTCAGGCCTGGTACCAGGCCACCACTCGGGTTATGGCATTACTATGCATGTGAGACAGCCTGGGAATGAGGCCAGGTCACGCACGTGCATATGAAAAATATGTCACCTAAAAATGCTCAAATGCCCAAATAGTATGCCAATAGGACCAAATGGTGAGGAGGAGCATAGATTGGGCTAAAGAGTTAATTATGAGCATAATTGACTCCACCTCTGGTTCTGAGACAATGTACTCGGAAATCTCCTCGGGGTCAAGGTCACTAAGGTTGCCCTCGTCTTCCTTTGGGTCAAAGTGGTATCCGGAGTAGTCTTCTTCGGTCATTTGACCCTCTCCGGGAGGTGAGTCTGAGGAGCTGCACCTGGAGGTACAAATGGAAAGCCATGTCAAAATCATGACCACTATTTGGTCTCATTCCCTAGCGTCAATCTCAGGCCCAAGGCTGGGAACGAGGCTAATACCCCTACATAACAGGACCTGGTAGAGATGTGTGTGTGTGTTTGTGGGGGGGGGGGGGGGGGGAGCTAGGGAGATTAGGCAGAAGTACATACCCTACATGCACTTATGACTTCATTGGGGAGATACTACTTCAAAGAAATTCAACACCTGCTTGAAATCAGAAGGCATACGTCATGAATGTACCATCCTCAAGACAACAGAACAAAATGGTGTTGCCGAGAGAATAAATCGAACACTCGTTGAATCAGCTCACTCAATGTTGCTGGATGCCAAACTCCCACACAAGTTTTGGGCAGAAGTTGTTTCAACAGCCGTCTACTTGAGGAATCGCTGTCCAACCAAAGCTGTTAAGGGAATGACTCCCTACGAAGCATGGCACGGTGTGAAGCCGAAGGTGGAGCATTTGAGAGTTTTTGGATGTGATGCATACGTTCATGTTCCAAAGGATGAGCGAGGTAAGTTTGACTCAAAGGCAAGAAAGTGTATCTTGCTTGGATATGGCCCAGAAACAAAGGGGTAAAGGGTGTTCGATCCAATTCAAAGGAAGGTGTTGCATAGCCGTAATATGAAAACGAGAAGGATAGCGAAGTTGTTGCAAACAATGATCACTCGATTTCTCTAGCGATGGTGAACCGAAGCTCCAACCGGTGGTCGATCTCCTGATGAAGGTGCACCTGAGCGACAGCTCAGAAGATCAACCAGAGAAAGGCACCAACCAAATTATTATGGAATGGAACAGAGCCACTTGTTGGAATTATGAAACAAACCCACATCAATCGAGGAAGCTACTATTTGTCCCAACAGCAGTAAATGGATGCAGGCAATGGAGACTGAAATGAGATATCACTACCAGAACGTTAGCTATGAAATTTCAATGAAAAACCAATGAAACCACCCTGGTGTTTCTGGTAGGCCATGAAACAGCCCACAAAAGTCACATTTTGGTAGTGGATTTCATGACCCATGAAAAGTGTCTTACCTATGACTAGAGGCCATGAAATTCCCATGAAACATTTTCAGACCCTTGAATGGTGATCAGAAGCAAGTGGCAGCTAACCCCACAAGTGGCGATCAGAAGCAAGCAGCAGCTAACCCTACTCTATCAGTGGTCAGAGATCTGAAAGGTACATGTACATAATTATGCGTATATCATTTATATTATTTATGTAGCGGTTTTGATTTAATTTTCAGTGACTCTGATCGTGACTCTGAAGGGGAAGGTGGCACAGACAGTGATGAACATGATGACCTATCAGAATACGAATGGAAGCGCCTTAAGAGAATTAAGGAGAACAAAAGACTTATGGAAGACATCTTTTATGGGAACAAACTCGGGACAAAAAAGCCAAAACTTCTGTCGAGGTAGAAGAAGGGCAATTTGTGGCAGTTTACTGCCCAAAGTATGTGGAGCTGCCCCAGACTGGAAGGGTACTGTCTGCCGATGACACTAACATGGAGGTAGAATGGTGGCTGGGGACATACTGAGGAACATGGCAAGTCTGGAAGAACTGGGAAGTGCGACAGTATGCCATTGTGACAGAGATACTGCCACGTGTTGCAGTACTCCTGACTGGACTTGAGTTCACGAAGGCAAAGAGGCTTCCCACAGCCATGGTTCACAAGCTCAAAGACATAATTATACAAGTCTACACTTAGCCAGGAATAATTGCGTTGTCACAAGCTCAAAGACTTGTACAAGTCTACACTTAGCCAGGAATATTGTTATGTCGTAATTAAGTAGGTACATACCTATGATTTTCATGGGAAATTTCACTGCATGAAATTTCATGACCAGTGCCTCTTCCCAACACAATGAAATTTCATGGCTTTTTTCATGTGTTCTACATGTGTACGTAGACGACATCATCTTGGCTGGATGTACTGATGATCGAATAAAAGAGGTGAAGACTGCTCTCTCTCAGAAATTCAACATCAAGGACATGGGAAGGCTACAGGCTACTCACCGATGAGAAGTGAAGATTTGCATGGATTGGTCAACCAGCCTACACCGAAAACCTCTTGAAGAAGTTCAGAATGCAGGATTGTAAGCCTGTTACCACTCCAGTGATTGTCAGCTCAAAGCTTGTGATAGCTATACGGACAGAGATGAGTGTATCAATCAGCAGCTGTATCAGTCCACAATTGGAAGCTTGCTGTACCTATCTGTGAGCACCAGAAGATCATACTTATGCTGTTGGTAACCTGGCCAGTAAGCCAACTAAAGAACACTGGACAGCACTGAAACGGGTGCTACGCTATCTCAAGGGCACACTAAGACATGGAATTCTTTACAGTCAAAAGGGCTCTAATGAGTGTGTTGGATTCTCTGACGCTGACTGGGCTGGAGACATCAACGACAGAAAGTCCACATCTGGGTACTTGTTTGAAAATCCATGGAGGCGCTGTTACTTGGAAGAGCAAGAAACAAGGCTGTGTTGCTCCCTCAACCACTGAAGACGAATATATAGCCCCCTCAAGTGCAGCTCAAGAGTCAGTGTGGCTCAGACGACGAACCTCTGAACCGGGGAGTCCTTCTGAAACACCGACGACAATATTTTAGGACAACCAGGCTGCTGTTGTCATGACTAAGAACCTTCACTTCCATGGACGTGCCAAATATATCGATATAAAATACCATTTCATTCGAGAACAGGTGAACATCAAACTTAAGTAGAGTAAGCAGTCGATGATCGAACGACAGATATAATCGGACGCATAAACAGCTGGTTCATTACACGGTTCAGAATAGCGATGGTCAGCAAGGATAGCCAGGAGGGCGCGCAACATGTTACCAAAGTTTGGCAAGTAGCGTTGCTCTCGGACGTCTGGGATGACCAGCACACTGCAGTGCCCGACTTTATCGGATGTAAGCCATATATTTACGGCCGCTTGTTCCACAGCTGTCCTGCGCTGTCTGCGAGGGATCTTACCCTAACTGCCTGCAAGTACCAACTGCCTGCTGTCCAACACGTTTGCGTCCGTACTCTGCGCGAAGCGCCACAACTACAGAAACCTTACTAGTCACACCCCCTAATATCGGACACGTGGTAACTACGCATGCGTACTTGTAGCAGTTGAACAAGGACCGCGTGCTGTTTCATGGTCATTTTGGAACCACCTCTTCTGTTCATTCACACCTGCAAACAGGACCTCCAGTGGCCGTGAGGCCCCTTTGAGACAAGGGTGTGTGCATGTGTGTGAATAAGCTTACATCAAAGTAGCCTACTAGCTTCTTGGTCTAAGCACTGAAACAAATGGTGTTTTTTTCACACATCATTGCAGGTGAATGATGTTATACTGCCCAGCACTGAAGGACAGGGTGTTTAGGAGCACCCGTAGTGCCTTTAGTCCTCTGGCTGAAACTGGCATACATGCAAACCGACCCCAACAGTACAAAGTTTGGACAAATTCTCAAATGGATAAGGCACTGGAGGCAGTTATTCAAGATGGTTTTAGTGTACGACGGGCAGCAGCGGAGTACTTTGATGGGCCCCCTGCTTGACACGGCCACTCACTCGATCTCCAAGGGTTGACTTGGGAACATTATACTCCGCTGCTGGCCCGTCGTACACTAAAACCATCTTGCACAACTGCCTCCAGTGCCTTATCCATTTGAGAATTTGTCCAAATTTTGTACTGTTGGGGTCGGTTTAATGAGTACCGCAGATGAAGAAGAGCTTACAAGGTTTTTGTTAGGGCCATCGGGTATGCTAAATCACGGAAGGAAGTCATTGCCCTAATGCAGAGAGTAATGGAAGACAGAGGAATTGCCAAGCAAGTGACAAATGGGTGGTGGGAGTCGTTTTGCAGGCGGCATCCTAATTTGACACTGAGAAGTGCAACTCCACTTTCTCAGCTCAAATTTTCAATATGGACGAGAGCGGCATGCCTTTAGACCCAAAGCCACCACTTCTAATCTGTCAACGTGGTATGAAGCATCCCAGCAGCATTGGCTCAGGAGACAAAGCACAAATCACAGTAGTTGGTTGTGTGAGCGCTGTTGGAATGTGTATTCCTCCCATGGTCATATGGGATAGAAAGACCCTCTCACCTGAGCTTGCTGAAGGTGAAGTCCCCAGGTACGATTTACGGGCTCTCAAGCAAAGGATGGATAGACAGCGAATTATTTTATGGTTCTGCAATTTTCTTCGCTATGCCCCCCCCCCCCCCCCCCCCCCCCCCCCGTGCAAGGCCACTGCTATTGCTCCTAGATGGGCACTCCTCCCATTTTTGCCCTGATACAGTTCGACTAGCAGCACAAGAGCAAGTCGTAGTTTTTGCATTGCCTCCTAACACAACCCACCTGTCTCAGTCATTGGACAAGGGCTGTTTCGGACCCCTGAAAGCAGAATGGCGAAATGTATGCCACAGGTATATCAGTGAACACCCCGGAAAGGTTGTTACACGATATACATTCTTTCGGCTCTTTTGTCAAGCATGGATGAAGTCCATGACAATTGGAAACATTGTGGGTGGTTTTCGTGTGACAGGTATTTATCCCATCAACCGCAGTGTCTTTACTGAGTTGACTGAGCCCAAGGAGTCTCTCACATGTAGGACAGGCCTGGCTTTCATCCCCCTCTATAGCCCTGCACGACATCCTCGAAAGGTGACCTCTGATGTCCCCTTCAGTGAAGAAGAGGTGGCAAAGTTTGAAACTAGTGTAACGTATGGACAATGGACATTGTACACCTGTTTCTGCTACCTGCCTGTATGTCTGTCTCCATTTGTTGTACTTTACCTGTTTGATCAGTATGTCCCTGTTTTGACCGGTGTATACCTGTTTCGGTTTTCTGTGCCTATATAAACCTATACTGTGTGCTATTGATGGTGGATTACTATTTGAACTGAGCTATGTCATTGTGAATTCCAAGTCGTCGGACGCTGCGCGTTACACTAGGTTTGAGAATGGGTATGATCTCCATGATGAACGGTACAACTGTTGGATAAGGAAATACCACCCTGAAGTCCCTCTGCAGCCTCCTGTCGGAGGTGATGTCTCCAAATCACCAAGTTTCCAGTCACCCTTACGCTTATGTGTGGATGATCACATGCATGATGAACAAGACCGAGTACTGATGCCAACTGCACCATCAGTAAATTTCTTCATTATCCACCACCAACTTCACAGCTTCCAACCCTGAAGCCTAAGTCGTCTGGAAGAGTTTTGACCAGTGCTGAGAACTTGAAGATCATTGAAAACAAGCAACAGGAGAAGGAAGCCAAAGCCAGAGAAAAGGAGGAACAGAGGCAGAGACGAGAGGAGATGATGGCAAGGAAGCAACAGGAGAAGGAAGCGAAAGCCAGACAGTAGGAGGAACAGAGGCAGAGACGAGAGGAGATGATGGCAAGGAAGCAATTGGAGAATGAAGCCGAAGCCAGACAGGAGGAGGAACAGAGGCAGAGACGAGAGGAGATGATGGCAAGGAAGCAACAGGAGAAGGAAGCGAAAGCCAGACAGTAGGAGGAACAGAGGCAGAGACGAGAGGAGATGATGGCAAGGAAGCAATTGGAGAATGAAGCCGAAGCCAGACAGGAGGAGGAACAGAGGCAGAGACGAGAGGAGATGATGGCAAGGAAGCAACAGGAGAAGGAAGCCGAAGCCAGACAGGAGGAGGAACAGAGGCAGAGACGAGAGACAGCTAGGAAGGGAGTTGAAGCTGCAACAGGTGGTGGCGAACGACGAGTTCCGGTTCTGGGGTGGTCATTATATAGTTGAACTGTAGTTGCATGTGCTTCATAAGTTGCATGTTTCTAGCAGAGTGGCTAGAACTCAAGACAGGAAACTAGCAGGACACCAAGCTTTGTTTGTGTGTGTGTGTGTACGTGTACATGTGCATGTGTGTATGTATGTGTTGCGTGTGTGTGCATGACTGCATGCGTGTGTGTGTGTGCGCATGCATTCGTACACACATTAACAGTTCTGCTCATCTGTTCATTCAGGAGACACATCTGGAGGCCTGCGAGGAGTGACCATGAGAGGCAAGACACAAGATTCATGTGTGTGTGTGTGTGTGCGTGTGGGTGTGCGTGTGTGTGTGGGTGTGGGTGTGTGTGTGGGTGTGTGTGTGGGTGTGCGTGTGGGTGTGCTTGCATAGATGCATTCCTGACAAGACCTCTCCAGTGGCTGTAACCCTTCGTTCCCGTGTGATTAAACCTTCAGGCACACGTGGAGCGACCGCTCATTCCGTGAAAGAGACAACACATTTAGGTGTGTGTGTGTGTGTGTTTGTGTGTTGTGAACGTGTGCATGTGTGTGTGTGTGTGTGTGTGCTTGCATGGATGCATTCCTGCAATGTTGAGAGCATCCATCTGTTCATTCAGGAGCAGACAAGACCTCTCCAGTGGCTGCAACCCTTCATTCCCGTGTGGCAAAGCGTCAAGGCACCTCTCCAGTGGCTGCAACCCTTCGTTCCCGTGTGATTAAACCTTCAGGCACACGTGGAGCGACCGCTCATTCCATGAAAGAGACAACACATTTAGGTGTGTGTGTGTGTGTGTGTGTGTGTTTGTGCGTGCATGTGTGTGCGTGTTTGTGTGTGCATGTGTGTGCGTGTGTGTATGTGTGTGTGTGTGTGTATACATGTCCGTGTGTGTGTATAATATGTGTCCGTGTGTGTGTGCACATGTGTGTGTGCATAGATACATTCCTGCATGTTGAGACCTTGCCAGTGCCTGTGAGGGCTCTTCGGTCCCGTGTAGTGAAGGGACAGAGCTGAGCAGTTGTATCCATCAGTGGCTGAAGACTCACTCATCTTTACTCTTTACCTTACGCTGACTGTACATGTTCTATTCCCTTGTTGTTGGCCAGCAGCGTGCGTCCGATATTAAGGGGCGTGACTAGTAAGGTTTCCGTAATTGTGGCGCTTTGTGCAGAGTAGGGACGCAAACTCACTTATGCGTTGGTACTTGCAGGCACTGTGGTACTTGCAGTTGGTACTTGCAGGCACTGTGGGTAAGATCCCTCGCAGACAGCACAGGGCAGCTGTGGAACAAGCGTCCGTAAATATATGGCTTACGTCCGAGTTTTGATAAAGTCGGGCACTGCAATGTGCCGGTCATCCCAGACGTCCGAGAGCGACACTACTTGCCAAACTTTGGTAACATGTTGCGCGCCCTCTTGGCTATCCTTGCTGACCATCGCTATTCTGAACCGTGTAATGAACCAGCTGTTTATGCGTCCGATTATATCTGTTGTCCGATCATCGACTGCTTATTCTACTGTCCTACTGAGGAGATGACTGCTGACATCATAACCAAAGGTTTGAGTCGTGATCAGATTTTGCAAACTTCGAAACAAAGCTGGAATTGTAGAACTACAAGTTGAACATTAGGTCAACATGAGGAGGAAGTGTTGAAGTACATACTAGACATGCACTTACACATATTAACCTGTTTACAGGTTTGTGTAAGATTTCTTTTGCTAGCCCTTTTGTTTGGCGTTCTTTTGTTCTGTAGGGGCCCTGCACCTGAGGTATACCTCTTAACACATGTACTCTATATTTTGTAGTCAGTCAATGCATTCCCGTTTCAGTAATACTGTTGACTCTGATATTCTAGCTATGCTAGTACTATGTTTTATTGCACGCTAATTGCAACAGACTATTCAATCCCCAAATACTGACACTCCTACTATGGTATGCACAAAGTCATATCTTGAAATAGAAGGAGCAGGTGACAGACTACAAAGAGTAGCTAGGTTCATTCTGTGGCCTCTTCGGCTGAACCATGCACTTGTGAGCTCAGCTGAAGTTACTGCTGGAGTGCACCTGCTCAGTTCCGCTAGCAAAAATCAACTTCCTAGTTACACTCCCCCCCCCCCCCCCCCCCCCCCCCCCCCCCCCCCCCCACACACACACACACACACACACACACACACACACACATCCCCGATTGA
The DNA here is from genome assembly GCA_963931865.1 of Axinella damicornis. Lineage (NCBI taxonomy): Eukaryota > Metazoa > Porifera > Demospongiae > Axinellida > Axinellidae > Axinella > Axinella damicornis. The sequence continues at coordinate 12,199,142 of OZ007510.1, read as the reverse complement.
GTTACATGTAAGTGCTGCC